>JAVLVB010001140.1:11264-29626 GCA_032876305.1 Orestias chungarensis
GCTGATTCCAGAGGAGTGAATGCTGCAAGTCAATGACTCGATGCAATCTGCTGGGGTTCCTTAGATTGGAAACTTTTTCAAATTGATTTGTTAGAATGTATCCTTGATTTTAATTGATTTTTTGTAAAGTGCCTTGAGACGACACCTGTTGTAAATTGGCGCTATATAAATAAACTGATTCTTGATTCTTGATTCAAAGTATGTTTGCCTTATTTCGCAGCCCTTGACAGGTGAGTGAAGCATCAGACGCTGGCTCTCAGATATATGTGGGGATAGTTATAGGTTCTCCTGAAATATACCACCGAGCCGTTGCTGTGACCTTACTGGTCATAATGTGGAGGTTTCAGTGACAGGAGCTTTCCAAAGCAACACCCTCCAAAATGTCACTTTTTGATGGCAGCCATTTATGATTTAAATTTATGATTTAGGACCCATATATCACAGAGAATTACTTTTAATGAGACGTTTTATTTCATTGCGGCAGCTCTATAATTAGATTTATATGGTAATTTGTATATGGATGTACTAGAAATGCCAAACGTTCCTCTAACCAAGAGCGGGAACATGACTGCTTCCTATCCTCTTCAGTGGAAACCGTGTTGGACTTGATTTATGAATAATACACGTTCAACTGCTATTCTTGTGCATTATTTAACAAAGTTGTACTCACAATAGGCTGTCTGGCTGCTTGGGGAAATTCTGACATAATGTAGATGACTGCTTTTGCTTTGGAATAAGTCAATACCACCTACCATCTACTTTCCTTACTTTTCATTTTACTTTGTTCCTTTTTAGTTCATCTCTTGAATGCCACCTTATTTAATAATTACTATTATTATTATTAACAGAATATTGTGGAATACCATTTTAAATCTGAGAGAATACTTAGCATCATTTGACTGTTTTAGGTAAGAAACATATTTTTTTTAATTTTCACCTCTAGCCAATTATTTTACAAAACAATTTAAAACTTTTAATGCGAATAATATTATTAATATAACTTGTCTTGGTTGTTCTAAAGCCATCCACATAGGCTCAGACTTTATTTCAGAAACCTCTAATATATATATAAATTAGAACAGATCCTATCTTGCACTTGTCAAAACCACATCTGTTTAATTTTCCCACTCTGCCCCTTGGTACACACTTGAACGTCATACACTCAAAAAGCAACACAGACAACGTGAACACCTCTACAAGAACACCAGACTCACTGTACATTTACAAGCATATAAAGACCTCCTCCACCTCTACAGATCTGCCTTCTCTTCTCCCCGCACATCTTTCCATTCTTGCATTATTCAACCCTCGTACTCTGTTCTCCCCTTTAAACAAACTACTCAAACCCACTGACCAAATCCAAAATGGACAATATCCACCTGGAACTTTCCGCAACCGCATCCCTTTCCCTTCTGCCATCCCACACAACACTCTCACCTCTCTGTCACCTATTATGGAATCTGACCTTATCAAAATTGTTAGCAATATCAACCTTGCCACCTGCTCCCTGGACCCCATTACATTTTGCCCTAGTTATAGCCTGCCTTCCCTGTCTCAGTCTGCTCATCCTGGCCACGGTCATTTCATCTCTCACATCTGGACCTGTCCCCCCTGCTGTCAAACTATCCACATTACACCCATAATCAAGAAACCCGGACTGGATCCTGAAGACCCCATCAACTGTCATCCCATCTCCAACCTCTCATTCCTGTCAAAAATCCTGGAATGTTCTGTTGCCACACAAATCCAACACTACCTGCACTCCAATTAGCTCTACAAGACCCTTTAATCTGGCTTCTGAAATCACCACAGCATTAAAACTGCACTCTTTAAAGGTACGACTTCCTGCTTGCATCTGACTCCAGCCTACCATACTCATCCACCTTGACCACTCTGCCCCCTTTGACACCATCGACCATTTCATCCTCCTTCAACGCCTACAGTCTATTGGTATCACAGATTCATCCCTCTCCAGGTTCAACCCCTACCTCTCCAATAGATCTCACTACATCTCCATTAGGGACTGCACATCCCACACCATTCTGGCACCCATGGTGTACCCCAGGGATTGGTGCTTGGTCCCCTTTTTTTGTTTTCTAAATGCTCCCCCTTGGACACATGATTCATAAACATGGACTGCACTTCCACAGCTATGCCGATGATACACAACTTTACCTCACCACCAAATCCATCTCCCCTACGACTGTATTACCCATTGCAAACTGCTTCTCTGCAATAAAACTCTAGATGACCACCAATTGTCTCAAACTCAACTGCAATAAATCTGAAATCATCAACATCGGTCCCAAATCCCTCCTCCCTTCCACACAGGACTTCTCCATCACCATCGACAACCACACAGTTACCCCTCCCCACAATTCAGTAACCTTGGCATTATCTTTGACACCACTCTCTCCTTCCAACCCCACATCCGCTGTCACTAAAACAGCCTTCTTTCACCTACCAAACATCGCCCATCTACATCCTTCACTCTCCATCTTCCCCTGTTGAAACACCCATTCATCCTTTTATTTCATCCAGACTCGACTACTGCAATAGCCTCCTCTATGGACTCCCCTCTCAGAGAGGCCACATCACCCCTGTCCTCCAACAGCTTCACTGGCTCCACATAAAGCAGCGCATAAATTTTAAGCTCCTGCTCATAACCTACAAAGCCCTCCATAACCGAGCTCTGTCATACCCCACTGCCCTCCCCGCCGCCTCCGTTCTGCTGACTCCAACCTCCTAAACCCCATCATCAAATCCAAGCACCGGACCTTGGGGGGATCGAGCATTCGGCGTTGCTGCCCCCACCCTATGGAACTCCATCCCTCTCCATATCAGGAACTCTGACTTTCTGGCCACCTTCAAAAAATCATTCAAACCCATTTATGTTGTCCCTCCTGTCATATTTATGTTATATTATCATTTTTTAATTTTTTATGTAAAGCGTCTTTGAGTTCCTTTTGAAAAGCGCTATACATTTGATTTATTATTATTATTATGATTATATAGTTAAATAGTATTCATAGGTTATGACCAGGTTATTAGCAACTAATGTATGACATGCAGGTATGTTTTAAAATATGTAATTTCACGTTTCCTTTCTGCACTTTTTGAGATTTCCTTATCAAAAGCACTTATAGTACTAGACAATATTTAGCTATGATCGGGTTCCTTTTAGCGAATAGTTGGTGTTGTGTGATGAATTTCTATCTTACATTTTAGTGGTTAAAATTTATAATGAAATCCGAAATTCTTACTTAGGATGTGTCTTTATTTATATTCTGTGTGGGATCTATTCTTCTGCAAACTGCAGATTTCCACAGGTTACTCATTGCCTTTTTAATTTTAAATGTTTTCTTTACAGGTTTTTACTTGTTAATTTTTAGACCCTCATGTGTTTTTATTTTGTTTCTGTGTTTCCATTTTCATGTGAAATGGAGATTAGATCCTGTTTCCAAATAAGCAATTTATTTATTTCTATGGACTTCATATTATATCAGTTAGTTGTTGTAGTCAAAAATAATAATAATTCCTCCAGTCATTTATCCATCTATCAATATGTGCATGAATATGTTTTTCCATTGTTCTCTGCATCTTTCAGTTTGAGAATAATATGTAAAGCTATGCCATATCAGAAACACTGCAGCGCTGCAGGTGAGCTGCAGTTACACTCTGACAGTGAAGCTTGACACATTAAGATGGAGCTCAGACTTTGCACAATGATGCAGCAAGATGTTCTGATCTGTCCTGTGCTCAGGACTACCCTGGCCAAAAAAGTCAGCAGCTGAATTTGTAACAGCATGTTGTCCTTTTTGTGTAATTGTTGTGCAGGACTTGCCAACTAATAATATTGTAATGATTAGAGATAAACATTGGGTTTGGGTTAAATTGGGATGTCGTTAAAATACCTTGAGGCGCTGTATTGTAACAATGTTCTGCAATACAATTGAGCCATGAAAACAGCAGCTGCTTTGTTTCAGGGTTGGACTACATATTCTGTTAAGATATACACCCAGTTGGCTGTCGAGCCTGATTTTGCTATTCTTTTTTCCAAACAGCTTCACTATGCACCAAATTCAGTTACACATTAAAAAGTTTCCACTCACTGCAGCTGAGCTCTGTGAAAACCTTTGAGCGCTGTTGAGAATATCTTAGATTACCAATTTGTGTTTAAATGCAAATCAGATTTCTGTTTTTAATCCCTAAGAAAAGCTGTCGTGCCAGCTGTGTGCACACTCTGCAGCTATGAGAGTCACTCCCTGCAAGGCTTACACAAAGTTTTCCACAGATGGAGAGAGATATTTAGGCTACAATTGCTTCTAGTTACCAAAGACTCAAAAAGCAACACAAAGGAGTTTCAGTCGTTATTTGAAGTGCATTCAGTGCTCAGTTAGACGGCGAGAAAAAGTGCAACATTCATTACACTGTGCCAGAGTGCAGCTATAGACACATCTAGGTGAGCGATGAAGAAATACTCCATTAAAACCTAATTTTGGATGTGTTCTCTGGTTGTTGTTAAAGGAAAAAGCAACTGATTTGAGAACTGAACCCACACTCATTACTTTAGGAAGTTTACTTCTCAAAAGTCTTCATACCTGTTCAACTTTTTTACATTTGCCATTCACAACCACACACGTCCAACACAGGGGAGCAGAAAATTGTCAAGTAAAAGGGAAATAATTTATAGTTTCAAATAAGAAAACTGGACTTTATATCCTTTTCTTTGCAATTACAGAAGCAACACTTTTGGGGCATGTATCTTTGATGAAGTAGCTGAAACTCTGTGAGAAGTTAGGAACACATGGCTCCAACTTTGCTGAACCAGTCAAAATGGGTTCTAGAGCCTGGACTCGATTCAGCAGGGAGTAAAGAAAGTCCGTGGTAATATCAGAGGAAGAATCAGGCGGGCTGCAACATCACATTATCAGAGAGTCTGTCGCTAGCACTGGAGGGATTGGTGACTAGCATTTCTAAGCTGGTCACCCACTGTAGTACGCGCCCACTTTTGGAAAAAATGATTGTCGAGATATATGCGTGACATACATTAAGTGTAGTAAAAATACATTTATAAGTGTACATTAGTGAGGATTTCAGCATAAGAACGTTAAACATACAACATATCCACAATATTTTCTTGCTTTGGTTACTACCATGGTAAAACTAACCGAGTTAGCTGCAGCATTAGTCCCTAAGCTTAATATTTATAGCATTTAACAATTGACATTGCACTTATGAAAACAGACTAAACCACACAGTTACAATATCCAGTTGTTTGGGACGCTATTATAAAAAGTGAAAAGCCAATGATCTAGTGAGCTGTCCAGCACCACCCTCTGTAAACCTTCCAGTAATGTAAAGTAACAGAGTGGAAGAGAGTAAAATCTGCTGCTACGCTTTCCTAAATGCTCTAAAAGGTTTTCAGATGACATGTCTGGTCTCTGCATTACTTTGGTTCACTGGAAAGTCAGTTTTCATCCCTGTGAGAAACTCTTCCTTACTTCCAACAAATAAAGACCCAGAGTTGACTTATTTGGTCTGCACAGGAGTCTGGATTCCCTTTGACCTCTGACCAGACAAAGATGACTATCTAAGGGAATGGTCTAATTTAACTCCTGGACTCTTGAACTCGACCAGGCAGGTCAGGTGTGAAAGTGGCCTTAAACCTTTCCAGTCCTGTGCTACCTTCACGTTAGCCAAGTATGTTGTATCCATAAAAGCAGGATCAAAGTCCAGGGCTGACAGACCTCCAGATATTAGGTATTTAAATACAGTCATTTTTATTTTACACCCGGCCTAATAAAAGCCAAGAAAGGACGTTTTATTTGCATATCACATTTTCAGCAACACGGCAATTCAAAGGGATTTCATCCATCTTCTTGACGCTTATCCGGAGTCGGGGCGCGGGGGCAGCAGCCCGAGCAGGGATACCCAGACTCCCCACTCCCCTCTCCCCAGCCACGTCCCTGAGCCACCTCAGCTGACTCCTCCTGATGTGGAAACTAATTTCTGACGCTTGTATCTGCAATCTTGTTCTTTCGGTCATGACCCACAGCTCATGACCAAAGGGATTCAAAGGGAAATTTATAAAAAATTAAACAGAAATGGGACAAATATGGGGAAAAGTTCCCATTATTATTAATCAAAGGCAGCTCTAAACAAATGGGAGTTTACCCGTGATATCTAGGAGCTCAGTGTCAGTTTCACTTTTCTGGAAGGTTGCTCCTGATGAATGGATCATAAATTAGAATTCTGGTTCTTCATGTTTGGTTCTGATTTTGGGAATAAAGAGTAGAACCAGAGTGCTTAGGAGAGATGATACAACAACATCAGATTTGTTCAGTGATTTACAAACGAACACTAATGTTTCTGGTTGATGTCCTCTATTTTCTTGGTTTTATTGAGAACACAAGCTGGAAGTTTCTGGATCAGCTGCAGATGTTTGAGTTTTTAGACAAACCTGTGATGATATTGTTGCAGTAATTAATCAAACTAAAAATACATGCATGGATGATTTCCTCCAGGTCTTACTGGAGCATAAGTATTTAAATGCTGGAAATGTTCTTAACATGATTGGGCGACTTTGTAATTGTCTTTAAGTGCATTTAAGGCGATTAATCAAGGTCATCACTACACCCTGATTCCAGGCTGCAACAGCAATTTCTAGCTGTAATAGCTAAAAAATAATTTATTTCAATGTGTCCATATTTAGCTGAAGAGGGTTATGGCTCATCCATGCACTGATTTGTTTTTATAGTCAGTGGGTGACATTTTGATGTAGAATTTGGACATTTAAAGTTAATATGGCAATTTTATCTGCTTTTCTAACTATTTTCAAGGTTGGTCAACAACAATACCTTGTAGCTGTGGTAAAAGGTGCACTATAAGTTTATGCTTTTATTTGATTTGGTGGACTGACGATGCAATCAAGGATGCAGACAAGAGTAACTTGTACAGGAAAATTTGTCTGCAGACTGATCATAAATTCTTGTTAATGAGCTTTTTTCCCTCCAAATGGTTCATGCAGTGTTTACATAGAAATCATTTAAATAAAAGGAAATAAAGAAAGAAAAAGGCAAAGAGTATGAATCCAAAATAATCCAAATAAAGAGCCATCTTTGTTATTTGCCATTTGTATAGATTTCTTTCACTGCTTGTCTTGCAAAGAGCATTTACAGTGAGTAAATTGTGAATTTAACTTGAACTGTAAGGGTGAAAAAAGTATTTTAAAGAAGAAACTGTGAATACTTGAAGGGAGGTGCCAATGTATTTCCAAGACTGTGAGACAGCACTTGGCATTTGGTTCCTTCAGTGTTTGACTGCGAGTGGATTTGCTGATAACACAAACACACACGCCAAAGCCGTGAGGGCAGGTTCATTAATTACCAACAAAAACATGTCTTCTATTGTCTGCTGTCCTCATCCTTACTGAAAAATCTCTTCTGAGTGATGTGAGAGACATGAAAAACCAAATGAATAAAAGCAGATTGGAATCAAACAAAACATGTAACTCCCATGATTTCACAGGGACATCAAATAGTCCCCACAAATGTATATTTTGTTCCCAAACTTCTCCACATGTGAAGTGTTTCTTCAGTCTTCAGACCATGTGAACACATGTTACTCCCATTTGTAAACGTGGAAATATGTGATACAGGTGTTAATAATACACAGGTCTTCTTCTTACAGTATCATTAATGGTAAATCCTCTCCTAGCATACTGCAGGTAACTGAGTAAATTGCGTCGTAGTTCAATGCTTTTTGTAAGTCGCTTTGGATAAAAGCTTCTACTAAATGCATAAATGTAAATGTGAATTTCACGTGATTTTAACATGATGTGACTTTTTTGTTAGGACGTATTAAACAAACCATTTTAAAACTGCTTATTACCAAAAGTACCAATAGTATAAAGAGTCCATTAATGAACTAATCAACCAAATCTTTCAGTCAATCAAGTCGTTAGATGACGTATGCATAATCATTTGGTTTTCAGAGTGAGATGAGATGTTGGCAATACTTTTGGAAATACTAAAAGTCGTAATATTTTCAGAAACCATGTTGTAATCTATGCTGAATAATCCAATCCAGATTTGAGACTTTAAGCCGTGTTTGAAAGCATCTTTGGTCAGTGAGGAATTATCCAGCTCAGTCGAGATTAATTATAAAAAACAGCCTCTTGGTTTAGCTGTGATGAGAAACTTCAGGGTGCCAGGCTGAAAGAAATCACCACAATATCCAGGAAACATGATAACAGATTAGAAGTGACGTCACCAGACAAAGACACTTTTATCTTTTACTGATGACAAACATTATTTACATTTTAATGTTACACATGTCATGTTCAAAGATTGTGTTATACCCCTAATACTCACTGCTAGTTGTTTTTAGATACGCGCTGGCGTTGCATCGTTATTTCCAGCTCTGTCTAAATTCTCCCTGTTCAATGTTTTGTGTCTTTGCTTCTCAGGTTAACTTTCTCAGATCCTGTAGCTTCTTTAACTTCTAGACAAGTTTCAGATAACTTTTTTTGCCAAGTCCAGGGAGAGGAAAGCCATTTCCAGGACTCTCATTAATTTCTCCTCCCACACACTGGTATCAGCATGGGAGGTTTTAAAGAGACACCTCATTTTGACAGCTCTGAATTTGCATAAAGGTCTAGCCTAATTAATGCAAATTGGAGGGGAGAGAAAAGGAATGCTACTGTGAACTCTCACAATCAGAAAATCTGAGCTGTGTTACCAGTTTATGCAGCACGTGGAACATGCGCCTTTAACAAAACCTTTAGATTTAATCAGAAACATAAAGTTGGTGAAAGCAAACTTTTACATTTTGTTTGGTTTGGATCAGAAACTTCCTTATAACTCACCAGCCTGGGTCTCCTCTGCTCTAAGTGTGTCTGCGTTTGAGGGACTCTTTACAAGAACTGTGGATTTCTGCTTGTTTTCTGCTAGAGCTGTTCTGAGATGCTCAGTGAAAAACACTGAGCCACCTCTTTGCATGTGCTAATGCCTCCTAAAACAGGCATTAGCACAGATCTTACCAGGGATTACACATTACAGAGCGCAGCAGCAGGACAGGCAACAGTGTTAGACACAATGTTAACACTGCACAAAAGTAAGGGACTGCACGTTTTTACCCACTTCACAAACGTTACTGCCAATCTGCCGTTTAGAATTATAAAACAGAAATCTAACCAATTTGTACATTTGCATGTTTGTAACAGTTGTACCCACAGTGCCATGTAGTTGTACATGACAATCACAAACTAGCCGATGTGGGAACATTAAGCCTTTTCTCCGTCATTGAGCCTCACTCTTGCTGGTTAAAGTTGGCTTCATTTCTAGTTACCTCGGATGTGACTGCATTGGAAAGTGTGTTTTTCACTATGTTGCTGTTATATAGGAGCTGTCGTTTTTTCCTTTATCAGCCTCTCAGATATGGGCAACCTTATAATTATTGATGCTTCCCCTTGCTTATATTCTGATATTACGTATATATATTGTTTTAAATAAAGAGAACAAGAAAAGCTCAGTTTGCTGTTTTAATGGTGAAGATTGGAAATAGGCCACTGACATGAAAATGTTACATGGCACTGCAGGATTCAAGGATTCAAAGAATTTTATTGTCATCACATCACATGTGGTACATGAGGAGGGACGAAAATGTAATCCCACGGTCCAGTTTACACCCTGAGAGCAATGTAAATTAGCTAAAATAAGAAGAATATAATAAAATATAAAAGAATATATCCAACCTTGTTTAAGAACAGTGCTTTACAAACTGCCTTTAAATTACCTTTACACAAACATATTTAATGCAGGCTTCCTATGAGGAAATATTGCTTCTGTATAATGTATATGCTGCATTTTTCTTGTTTAAAAGCAGAGGGTATGTATTTGGGACTGGGTTCAGTGTGTTGCCTAAGAACATTTCAATGCACTAATGTAATTGAAGGACACCCAGTCCACCCAGAGCCAGCCATTATGCTAATACTCCTGCCTGTCTCCAGGACAACTTCTTTCTGGACCATGTCTGCTCTAATGATGTCATGAAATGTTGTGACCTTGCTTTAAGTGGGCATCGTTTTGTTTCCCTTGAAGCTGCTAAGCGTGTTACACAACTATTCAGTCTGGATGCGACTCTGAAAGACTCATTACTATGGGATTAAAAGTGAATCATCACAGATGCCACATAATGTAGCATTGGATCATGGGTGGTGGATGTTGGTCTAAAGTCATCCTCCTCATGAATAAAATACATTAAAATGTATTTACATTTTCTTTGTTTAGCACCGCATCATTTAATATGGGTCACTGTCAATGATTCAGAGCGACAAAAATGATTTCTAAGCACTAAATAAAACAAAATCCAATGTTGGGACTAGAAAGGAGTGTAAATAAAATAAGAAATGAAGAAATGAATATAGAAAATGGACTTCTAATCTCCTTCACAAAATGAATGGCTAATTAACAGGGCAAAGTGTAAATAAATACAAAACCTAAAATCAAGTACAGGTACAACATATCAGTTCTGTTTATTATAAATTAATGTTATGAATATGTATTATTCATAATTTACAACACATTTGGTCTTAGAGTACTTTGCAAGAATAATCTTTAATTCCAGTCATAAATAAATTCATATATTTAAAACAATTTAGGAAAAAATGGCACAATTACATTTACAAAAATGTATTTCCATCACTCATATGAACAGTTTTGAAGGCAATAGATTAAATGTAAACACTCCAACAGGTTGTACAAAGATAGAGATTATTTTTTTCCCTAGAAAAATCAAGTCATGTTTGACCAGTTTAAGTGTAAATTTAGACTTTTAGGTTTGAAAAAATTCTGTAGAAACTTACTTAGCTGTTTCCAAGATCCAAAGTTCTAGGTGGAAATAAAAGTAGTTTAGGCTTGGATGGATGTAAAAGGTGTAAAGGAGTCATTGAATTAAGTAACTTATTATTATTATGTAGAGCCGTGGTCACATAAAGGTTGATTTTGATGTCAGTGTGCATGAAACTGACCTTTTAAAATAGAATATTAATACAACTATTAGCACCCAAAATAATTCCATAGTTGATTTCTTAACACTGAAAGGACTTGTCTATGTATAATCGCAGATACTGATATTATTGAACCAGTGTTGTGAACTCTGGAGATAATTAAAGATGATCTATGAAGATGAACTCCTATTTATATCATTTAAAAATTATCTGTCCAATAGTTTTTTATAACGTTGCAGAACAAAAGTGCATCAGTGGAAACCCACCTCAATCCAACTCTAAGAGAAGCTTCCAGTGCACAAACACACACACACACACAAGCTGTCGCGGCCTGTTTGTGCCTGGTCTGACACTCGGAATGATGGGTAATGATGTCGCTTTGTCACTGTTTGAACTGCGTGAAAGCAAAGGCTTGCCGTGTTGCCGCCCTGTCATCAGCCACCTTAGCTCGGGAAGCACAACACAATCAGACCTGTCATTTGTGCAGAATGAGCCCGATCAGAAAAATAGGGAAGCGGTCGCTTCTATATGTGAAACAGTAGGACAGAGAAAATGTGGACTGTGTGTGTAACTGCAGAAGAATGAGCCGTGCCTCACTGAGCTGTCAGTCTAGGTTAATGTTGGCTACCTTGTGTTTGACAAACAATGGTATGCCTGCAGAACATCACAGGTGCCTTGTCTCTGTGTCTGATCATCATCGTCACAAGGAAAACATGCATTCCTGTATCTTTCTGTCATCGGTGCGCCCACGCATGTATCCTCATACATGTACACTCACACCGACGGATTGACTCTCGCATGGCGCTCTAGCTGCTTCTTCACATCCTCTTCAGCTGAGGATCCCAGTTAGTGCTGAGTGTAGTTTTAGCTCAATCATGCACCTGCATACAAAAACTAGCTAACAAAAAAAAGGAACTGTTCTGACGTTATGTTTAAGGACATCAATTATTACTCAGCAAAAAACACTGTTTATCATTTAGAGGACAAAAACATTGGAAAGATAAAAGCATTTTGAAAATGTGTAAAATGCATAAAATTACATCTGAATTGTGTCCCGAAGACAATAAATGTCCTTTTCCAGCAGCAGAATCAATTATGCTTTTGTCTGCACAGGGCGCTTGAGTTGAAACAGCCTGAAACAAACACAGACATTCATTATCTTCAATTCAACAGCAGCTTTGGAGAAAATCTGATTAGTGCAACATGCAGAGAGATGCGCTAACTGGAGCCAGAAGAGATGGAAAGACTCTGTGAAGAGACGCTACAACATTTACAGACGTTCAACACACGATTTTTAACCATTTAAAATTGTTTTTTAAGCTTCTTTGGTAATTAAATAGCCTGAGACACCTTAGTCAAGTGTTAGCTTTTCAGATGGGTTCAACTGTTTAGTGTAATTTAAATGTGGTTAATAATTTTCTGTATCTATATAGGTGAAAGATTACCAAGGCTAGTTAAGAAAATATGTAACTGGCGACGGCAAAACCAGGGGGTATGGGGGTGAATTATTTACAGATAGTAAAAGTGTTGATTCTAAGTATGCTTATGATCTGAAATACAAAACAGCAAAAATAATAATAATAAAATCTATTAATTGGTGGCACCCTACAAAGTCCCTCAATGTTTATTAAGAATTGCTCCTAAACCTGTTCCTCTACCCAGGGGTCTTAACAAAGGCTATTTATTTAAAATACTTTGCAGTAACCCTTACTTCAGCATTTACTTAGACAAAAATCAAGCTTTCTTTGAGTTAAATATTTAGAAATGCTCATATTTCTGTTTCATCTTTAGGAAGGCTCTGATCTTCTTTCTTGGAAGTCTTTGTAATGGCATCGTCTTTGAATCCCGAACATTAATGAATTTAAACCATCCCTAAATATATGCTGGAGGGACTATGTTTCTCACTAAAGCCCCATCAGAGCAAACAAAGGGAGGTGAGTCCATAGATCGCTGTGACCTGCTGGAAACTGTGTTCTCAGAATCAATGTTCTGAAACTTTAGAACCCCATCAGAAACTGAGAAGTATTTCAGACATGACTCATAAAAGTGATCCAGGCATGTTTTCTCTCAGGGTTTTTTCTGTGTTTTATTCAGACATTCATCAGTTATGATGTCATTAAACTAACCGCCACATATATCATTTAACTACCACATGTTTCACACCAGGAATGTGTTACTTTTTTTTAGTCCATAATACCAAACAGTAAATGCTTTAATATTTGTGCTGTCAAAAATACAAATAAATATCTACTTGATTTTGTTGTTTTTGGAGGCACGGTAACTTCAATATTTGAATTTATTAGTGGATAATTATAACAAATTGAGCTCTAACTTAATTTATACTGTATGTGCTTTGGAAACAGAAAAGTTAGATCAGTTTATTACAAATTTATCATCTGTCACCACAGTCTGTTCAGCTAACACAGAATATTTAAATAGGATATATAAGATGACAGATATGATTAAAACTTTAAAATAATGGCTCCGTAATAATGTGCTTAGAATATTGTCACTAAAACAAGGTTAGAGCAGCATTCTTAAAGGGTAAAAGTTTTTTTCTGCTGGACTAAAGACATGGGAGCTACTCTAGTCAGTAAGGCCTTATTATGGTGTCTTCACAGCAGGAACACTGCTCTGTTTTTTAGCAGCTCTTAGTCTATTTTTTTGAGGAAAGTTCTTCAGAGTGTGGTTTTGTTTATATGAACAACAGTATGCATCTGCAAAACCAATAAACATGTAGCCAGCAGTTAAAATTCATTTCACCAGGACTCTCCCTCTCTTGCTCATGGAGTCCAGAAAGAGGGAGATAATAAGCATCTGCTGTCTTGGATTTTACAGCCAGAAGTGATCAAGTGATTGATTTGACTGAGATTCTAAGAGAAATTGCTTGTGCCCTCTATGAATCAGACCATGGAATCACCATACGTCCAATGTACAATGGAGAAAAGGAGTTAATCACCACTATTTGATATTTTATCTAATTCAGATTATACTATATTAATGTTTGGGCTGGGGCCTCCCTAATAATTATGTATGTAAGTAAATAATATCCCAACTATGTTGCACAATAAACTGATTTGAATTTCAATAATTGTATAAATATTCTGCTTTATGATCTATGCAGTTTAGTCAAACACGTATACTTGAACTTCCTAATGTACCTTTTTTGCATTCTGCGCGGTTCAGTGGTAGATACACCACGCCCCCCCAGCTCAGCTGTGTAATCTAGCTGTTTTAATTAGAGATCCATAAACGAGTGTTCATGACTGTGATTATTAAGGAGATATGACCTGAAATGATTCTTATATTAGCCTCTAAAGGAAGTTAATCAAACAGATGAAGGGTTTTTGTATTCTGGTTCGTCAAAAACATAAAAACTTTTAACATGTTTCTGTTGAAATGTTAATCTTATACCTGTAACAGGAAACTCTCTCTCTCATAATACCGCCCAGTCCAATGCTATACAGTATAAACCTAGCTTTACACACAGGCCCATGTTTGCTCTTTTAAATGTGGAGACTAAGGAAACATTAAACTAGCTGGCAAATATATTGTTTAACTGCAACCAAGAGTCAAGTTTAGCTTTGCTTTTGTTGCTCTGTATTCAAACAAGACTCATCTTTGCCAGCTCTATTGCTGAATCAGTGTGGAAAGGTTGCAGCCAAGACTGAGCAGGGTGGTAATTTCTTCCTTTTGTTTTGAATATAAAAAACTAAATTGTTGCCTTGAACTTTATTTGCCTCAAACAACAACAGACAAAAAAAGCAAGTGAGAGATTAAGTGAGAGGTTAGAGGTACTGTATGTTTAAATCTTCAGTTTTTGTGCATGGGTGGTGATATAGATTGGTTACTTTTGTAGTATAATGTGCCTACAGAGGTACTGGATGTCCCTTTACTTTGTTTTTGGCCTTCATGCATCTCCTAAAAAACTAAACTTGGTTTTAAGGGAAAAACCTAAAAGTGTTTGGCCTTAAAGAGAAAGTCTGTAACAATACTGATAAAAAGAGCCCAGAAGTAGTTAAGTTGGGGCTAATTAGGGTCCTTATTTAGTCAGGGAAGGCTGATGAAACACTAACCATGTTTTTAATACAAACTCCTAGCAGTATCCATTAGTGTGATTCAGATACTCAATATCTTTCACAAAAGAGCAATTTAATGGCATCTTTTATCATTGAGAAAGCTTCATTATTTCACTTTTTTCCTTTCTGAACTTCACTCAGTAAATCTTTGTAAACCAGGAAAGGTGTTCAGCCTTCTTCTGTGTCTGTATCAGCAGTTTTGTGATGTGGAAAGTTAAGAGAATTCAAATGAGGTGAAGTAAATGTCAGTGCGCACTGGGGAAGGTCAGGACACGCATGAGGAAACTCAATGTTCTGAATGGCTTTATGCACTGAGAAAAAAGCTTCCCAGATATCAATTTCAGCTATTCTTCCTTCATTAAGACGGACTTTATCACTTGTCAGTTGAAATTGATGACGGTTTGCGTATTGTGAATTTAAAGTGGCTGTTATATCCGTCGGGTTGCAGCTTTTTATTTTGTATCGACTCCACAGGAAATCATGTCAGGTTTTATAGCAAAGAGCAGCATTTTCTGATTTAAAACATGCTGTCAGGGCACTTTGACGTTCGGATTGGTTTATTTATTCAAACACATTCTGCAGCTCTGTGCACAAAACTTTATCTTCTTGTCTAGAAAACTATAAACTGGTTGCATTTGTATAACAGTGGTGTTTTTTTTTTGCTCTTATATGATGGCGTCATATAGGATAAATCAAACACTGACGGCTTGGTTGTATAAAAATTCGTGTTTTCCACTGGAGCACTCAAAATGTGTGCTTTTAAAAAGTTAAAAAACTTGGTCCCTGTACCTGACCAGGGCCAATTTTCTGAAGTACTGTCAATGTGAAATGTTCAACCCAAAAATATAATGGACAGATGAGTAATAGCATTATATTAGCATATCGTTTTCACTGGGAAGCTCAAATTAGATAACTCAGATTTGTGCTCAAGAAAAAAATCACCAGCGTGACTATTGGAAAACATCTTTGCTAGACAGTAGCTGCAGTTAAATGAAATCTGTAATTTAATGGTTTGTTTTGAAGTTAAGGGATTAAAATTATTCGATCATCCCAGGAAAGTATATCCAGAAAAACAAAGACCTGTGCAGTGCTGGGGGGCTGTTAGCACTGACCTATACAAGCTATTCTTAGGCACCGTGATAGAGAACAAAAAGAAAATCATCTGGTTTATGAGGTACTTTTATCTTTACAAAACCACTGAAGATCTTTCAGATCATATGAAGAATGTCTGGATATGCTTTATGATCGAAACTTTTACTGGGACAGTTTGATCTAAACCATTGTGGTGTAAATCTGGATGTATACTTACGATAAATATTATTTTTTCTCTAATTGCAAGTCTGTTACAGCTTCTAAGTTTCTGTTGGCTTCAGTTTTGTTCACTTTATCTTCACATGAACTCTCAGCAGTTATCTGTCTGCTCTGTGGAAAAATAATCAGCCTAACCATGATGCTTCCACCACCATGTTTCCCCATGTGATGCTGTGTTTATTGTGATCTGTGACAATGAAGTTCTACTTGGCAAAGTTCCATAAAAACCTGGTTTAATGTTTGGACTGCATGACTAATAGTAGACTAATAGAGACACTGTGTGTCTCATGCCTGCTTCATTTTAATGTTCACCTTGTGAGTTTAGATGTTCGGCCAGGCCTTGGTAGGTATAAATTGTGTCATACTTCTTCCATTTCTGAATTTAGTATAGAATAGATTTCTGTGAGATGTTCTGAGTGTGGGATAGTGTTCGATAACTTAACCCTGTTGGTCAGTTTTGACCGGGACCTGTCCACAGTTTGCTTTCTGAAGGGAATCTGTTGACGTTGGTTTTATTTGGAGGCATCAGATAAAAGAGATCTGAGTAGAAATGCATGGTACACTTTTTGGATTTATATTTGGAAACCAAAAATCTTCCACTTTTACAATAATGTGTTTTCTTACTATATAAAATCTTCAAATTCTAATAAGAGTGTATTTATAAGAAAATTGTAAAAAGTATATGTCAGTATATGCTTGAAAACCTGGGAGCAAATCAGTCTTGCTGTCAGCCAAAGTAATGACACGTAAAATACACCAAGGAATAAAAACGTTCCCTGACAAATGAACCTAATAACACAGATGGTGCTATTTGGCAACTGGCCAAGATGGCGCCGCAGATGGCGACACTGGTTAGGAGCTCCGTAGTGCTTTGTTTGTTTTTGTTTGTTTATCATGGCATGTGTGATCCAAACACACTCCAATACAGTGCAGAAGATCTGCAGAACTTTAGATAGCTCATGGCACCAAGTATGTTTCCTGGTTTTTCATTTTCGGACAGTCTTTTGGACATTTTGGTCGGCGGAGCGGCTGCGCTGCTGAGCGGACGCAGGCGGACGTGGGAAGCGGGCCGGAGCGCTCGTCAAACTGCGACAGCACGGACTTCGTACACCGCTACCCAGCATCCATATGACAAACCTTCGCTCTTTAGGAAATAAAATGGACGAACTTTCTCTGCTAAACCAACAAGGACATTCCTCTCTCTGCTGTACTGTGCTTCACTGAGACCTGGCTCACGGATTCCATCCCGGACAGCGTGCTCCACCTGCACGGCTTTCATCTCCACTGAGCGGACCGCGACACGGAGCTTTCCGGCAAGAAAAAAGGTTGCGGAATTGGTTTTTATATCAACCAAGGCTGGTCTACAGATGTGACAGTGTTAATGAGAACATGCAGCCCTAATCTGGAATCGCTTTTCTTGAACTGTAGACCGTTTTATTGTCCGCGGGAGTTTTCATCCGTTGTGCTTGTTGCACAACGGATGAGAACCAACACACAGGCTCTGTTTTTATCATCTTAGGGGACTTTAACAGAGCAAAACTACCTAAATACAAGAATCAAAAATCAAGAATCAGTTTATTTATATAGTGCCAATTTACAACAGGTGTCGTCTCAAAGCACTTTACAAAAAATCAATTAAAATCAAGGATACATTCTAACAAATCAATTTGAAAAAGTTTCCAATCTAAGGAACCCCAGCAGATTCATGGAGTCATTGACTTGCAGCATTCACTCCTCTAGAATCAGCAGGCAGAAACAATGTCTTGTGTTGTCGTTGACTTTACAGCAATCCCTCATACTGAGCATGCATGTAGCGACAGTGGAGAGGAAAAACTCCCCTTTAACAGGAAGAAACCTCCAGCAGAACCAGGCTCAGTACAAGCAGCCATCTGCCACGACCGACTGGAGGTTTGAAGAGACAGAAAGCTAAATTAGAAGCACAGGATACTGAAATAAAAGAG
>JAVLVB010001141.1:15194-25194 GCA_032876305.1 Orestias chungarensis
CAACTTCAGCTTCTATAAATCCCTAGCTCGGTCTGATGTACTGTATCTGTATTAGGTTCACAAGAGCTCACTAGTCCTGCGTGAAAGAGCCAAAAAATCAGGATGAGTGTGGAGTTGTTTGCTTTCTGACACTGACTAATGCTCTCTTTTAAAATTATTAGTGATAAATGAGCCTTAACTAGGGATAAAGAGGCTAGTGTTGCTCACTCAATATGAGTGGGTAATAAATTGCAAAAATGTTATGTTAGTGATGTTATTTCTGCATTTTCCAGTAAAAACGTTAGCATCAGAATCAGACCAAATTTGGAGAAAGTTGTTCTTATTTGCTTTTTGAAGCAACCAAGGAGACGTCAGGGTTTCTGCAGAAGCAGTTTAATCCTGTCCCCTGAGTTTGATGGGTGAAGTTGGCATGTTTAAAAATAAAAAATAAATACACACTTAGAAAAGTTAAATGAAAAAAAAAAAACTAACCAAGCTTTTTGGGCTTTCACTAAAAATAATATTATGAAAAAATACAAATTGTTTCTGCTGTTTTGGTTAATGAAATAAATTTATTGAAATAACAATACAGTCAGAAAGATTTTAATTGGAAAAGCTCAATTGGTCACATGTTTCTACATAACATTTATTTTGTGATTCCCTTTAGGAATTTGTAGAAATTTCTAAAACCAAGTTCCACATGAATAATAAAAATAAATATTCAGTCTGATTTACCTTCACACATTCTTACCTCTGTCTATACTTACTACTCCTTTTTTTGTAATTCTGTTCATTCTACCAATTGTCGATGCACTCGAAAGCTATAGAGACAGGTATACTCAGGATGGCCCCAGTTGCTGTTCACCTGTAACGTTACGTAGCTGAAGGAACCAATTAAATCGGCCTGTATGGATATATAAATGAGACAGGTTAGTGTGAACCTCCTACAGTGATGATGGAAAAATGCTTGTTAAGATGCAAGAAAAAATATTTGATTGAAAGGAAAAGAAAAGGAAAAAAAATTACAATGTTTAAGTTCAACATTAAGTTTTTGTCTTCATACAAATATCACATATGTTTTTTTTGTTTTTTTTTGTGATAAGGAAATAATTTTCCTGTTATCTTGAAAATAACCTGAAAAGTATAATTAGCAGGATTGGCTAAACTGGGTTTATATAAAAAATTGCTAGGATTTAAAAAAATTTGTTGAACATATTTACAGGAAGGTTGAACGTCTGTAGTCGGTCTCCATCTTCAGTGTAGAGAAATGTTCCCAAAAGGCTCTCCTCATCTTCTAAGTTCTTCTTTGCCTTACAGAGAAAACAGAGGGATATCTAAGTTAATAAAATTTCCCAAAATCAGTGAAAGTTGGACAAAATGTATTACCTGTTAGGACTGTGGGTAAATATGTATATTAATGTATATATCACAAGCTAGTGCTCTCTTGTGAAGTTAGCAATATTTCAGACCAAAATAAGGATTCTGTATGACTTACATAGTCAGCAAACTCTTTTAGAGCGCTGGAGATGCTGCCAGTTGGGGATATAGTTTTGGGAATGTGACCCAGGGAGACATGGGTGATGGTGACATTTTGGGAAAGGGCGATTGATAAACATCCCATGGAGCCTGCAAAGGGCCAGCATTGGGATCATCCCTACAGCGAAAGAGAGAGAGTTCAAAACAAAGTTTAGGTGGAGTTCCAAAAGTAAGAGAAAGAAGAATGCAAACACAAAGAAGTACCATTCAGCCTAATATTAATTAATTCTGAGTGTCGTTTATACCTGAATAATGATCTTTGGTCCGAAAGCAGGTCGTCTTATTGGTAATCCATACCAGCTACATGCTTCTTTGCTCTGAGATGTGTCTGAAGTGATTTCGTGTAAAATTCTTGCTCCTGTACATAATCACAAATGATGTGAGTCAGGAAATCATAATATGGAAAACTGCTATATCTAATCAGTTATTTATGATGCTAATGACTCACGTTGAGATTCAAGAGCAAAGTTGGGCAACAGATCTGCTGATGGTAGAAGGCAGTCTATCCTTTTCTTCAACATCATCAATTCTTCATGCAGCTCCTTGGAGAACTTTTCATGATCCTTACATTTTGGGAATAAGACCTGTGAACAAAATTAAAGTTAACAGGGTGTTCTCGTGTTTATTCAGGAAATCTGAATCAGTGTCTAGAACAACAACAAAACAAATGTACCTCATTTGTTTCAGTTCGTGCAACAAGTGATTCTGATAGTTGTGAGTTCATAGCAGAAAACAGGCAGGTGCCTCCTAATGTTTGAGGAGTAATAGGCAGAAGAACACAAAGTTAGTCACATGGCATTTAAAATACAGACTTTCTGCAACATTTTTAAAGTGCCTGTATTTGGAATGAGAGTATTTACCGTAAAATAAGGAGATGAAGATGATGATCAACGAAAATCGTATCAGTGTGTTCTTCCTCTGGTTTTCATTGAAGATCACATCGTCATCTTGACTGCAGTTGTGTTAAACTTAAAAAATGTACTCACCTCACTCTGGTCTGTTTGTATGAAACAGTCGGCATCCCAGCAGAGTTGTAATACACGTTCAATAGTAGACGAAGGCTTCTTCTCAAAGTCACTGTCATCATCAACATCAAGAATGTCAAATAAATGAAATAAGTGTACAGAAAGCTTTTTATACAGTAAATGTTTTTTTACATTTTAAATTCAAAAACTTAATCAATCAAATACTTCTGGTAATGTTGGTCAGAAAGTAATCTAGACTTGTAACAAGGTTAATTTCATAATCTTGTGTGTGAAAACGAAACATGCCCACAAATCGAGAAGGAAGATTAAATATTTACTCGTGTGAAGATCCTTTATGTTTAGCTGATTTTTATGTGTTCAAACAAGTACTTAAATGTTTAAAAAGTGAGGAAGAAACAACTGAGGGGTTTCAGTTACGCAACAAAAAGTAACTAAAAGATTTGAGCTGAAAAACTACTAACTCATTAATAACTAAAAATCATGCACAAAAGTTCCACTTTTTTTTTTTCTCAATTCCCTAATTAATTCAGGAATACTTACTTACTTTCTCTGTGATTCATTGTGGTGCTTCAGCTGAATAAAGTTAATCTTTAAATCTTTAAAGTGTCTCTAGGTCTGCCTCTCTTGTTGAGCTTCGCAGGTTCAAATGATGAAACTCTGAGTGGAACTCTTCTCCTTAAGACAAAAGTTCTGGAACCATCTGATGTCAGATTGTCTATATGACATCAGAAAGAACAGAACCGGAACACATAGTGGACTTTATTGATTTGTTTAAAAACAATTGTAGGAAAATTCTACAAACTCTGTTTTTTGCTAACTGTATGTCTTTACATACATGTGAACAAAAACATTGGCACATCTTAAATGTAATGGTAGACATTTCTGTCCGTTTGGACAAAACATTCCTCGTCTTCAAACCATTTCTCTTT
The DNA here is from genome assembly GCA_032876305.1 of Orestias chungarensis. NCBI lineage: Eukaryota > Metazoa > Chordata > Actinopteri > Cyprinodontiformes > Cyprinodontidae > Orestias > Orestias chungarensis. Next base: position 18,625 of record JAVLVB010001141.1, read on the forward strand.
CAGTTAGTGCACAAGGCATTTTTTTTTTACACTACCATGACAAAAAAAAAAACTGATCACCATTTGGTTTTTACATTATAAAACAATGTTTAAAGAAGGACTTTCAGTGAAATAAGTAGAGGTTCCTACATTTGTTTAAAAAAACAAAAAACCAACGTGCACTTTGCACAAAACCACTGAATATCTATCGTATTTTGAAGGACCTTAGCGCTTTAAACTCCAGTTTCATCACTTGACACTATTTTATATTTTCATAAAAATATAAAAAATAAAAGTGTTGGGTGGCTGGGGATTTTACTTTTATGAGGGCCTAATGTTATAATCCACCCTTACCTCCCTATTTAACAAGTTCCTTACGGTACATCATGGACTGAATCTCTCTCTCTCTCTCTCTCTCTCTCTCTCTCTCTCTCTCTCTCTCTCTGTGTGTGGGTGTTTGAATAAACATGTATGTACAAACTATTGATAAAAACTGATTGTGATGTATTTTAATGTTTTGTTGACGACTGCTGGCAATACAGGGACCATGTGATGACAGGAGACTCAGCATCTTACTGTAACATGGTGACATTGAGTGCAGATAAGTTTTCCATGTTGGGATTACAATTACTATTGTTTTGTTTTTTTAATAATCACTAAACACTGATTGATCCTTTGTCCAGACAGAAGGATCATCCGTAGTCTTAGCATCATGACCTGTTTTGGATGATCTTGCAAGTTTCTTCAAACCTTCCTAATTTAACCCCTGTCTGAAAATGTACTTTCAAACTTAAAAAAAAAAATGAATTAATTAATTACAGTGTAGTTAGTTACCCACTGTCATGTTTCTCCAATATAATCCCACAACAAAATGTATCTTTGTTCAGTAAAGGTGTAGATCGGTATATATCGGAACAATCAAAACAGTCAATTAATCAAAAATACTTTATCAAATCCCAAAGAGAAATTAAATGGTGTTGGAGTAAACGTGTAACAAAGGTGTTTTTGTAGCTGGTGATGGCTGTGGGACAATGTCTGCCAATCCTCCATTCCTTGTCCTGCTACTCGTCAAATTCTGATCTGCTCCCACAGTCAGGAAATCTGCCGTAGAGATGCCGGAGCCAGGGACATGATCATAGCCCATGATGATGGATGAAAGAGAGGGTTTTAAATTTCTCCTTCTCCTTCTTTCTCTCCTCTTTCGTCCTGCTCTGCATCCACGACACGTCCCTTTTAACTCCACTGGGATTTCTGGCTTTGTTGTCGTATTATTTCTGCTTTTCCAATGTTAATCAGCTGCTCCCCGTTGTAAACAACCCTGTTGCTATGGTAACGCATCATAACCCAAGAGCAACATGTATAAAAGTATTGGAAAACATCAATCCAGCTGTACAGCATCCAAAACAACAAGAAATAGTTGTCCAAAAAAGCACTTTTTCCAAGACAAACAGGAATGAAATTTTGAGAAAAAGGATAGATTGCAATGAAAGTTGAGGAGCTACTTCAACGTGCTGCCACCTTGAGCGCCGCAATTCAAGACATGATTATAAATGTAAAGTATGAAATGAACTTGACAGAAAAACAGAAGGTTTAACAAAGATGCTGCTCCGTCTTGGTGTCATTTAAATGTTTCTGTTCAAATTATTATCCTGTGTAAAAAAAATAAAATTAAAGAATTTAATTAGGTTATTATTGTTTAATTCGCTTTTGACATTTGGATTTAAACTGATAGATCTAAACTGTACAATAAATATGTGTTCTGACCTCAGCCGTTGGTTGCTTGAAGAAACAAAATCATTAATAAAAAGGTAACTTAATCACAACAATCATTAAAAGCCTCAATGAAACAATTCATAGACCCACTTTTTTGGAGACGGGTAACGCTGTTTGGTGACACATTTTTCACAGATGACCGTCGCTGTGCTGTTTCTAGCAGCAAAAAGATATTTCACAATATCACATTTGGACACTTTCTGCTAGTCAAAAAAATAAATAGAAGTTAAAACTATGTTTGAAAACTTACAAATAACTGACATTGAAGTCAGGTGAGTTGTTTTGGCGTCTGCAAGGATTATAAGTTTTGTACTTAGTCTAGTTTTGATTTTTATATTAATTGAAGTCTGATGTTCTTTTTTATAGATGAACAGAAAACAGTACCCTGAAAATCTATTCTAGAATGACATCCTGTAAAGGATATATTTGACTAGTGGTAACTTAAACAGTGAGATTGAGTTGATTTTAAAGGACCTAAAGGTATTTCTACCTGGTATTTTGCCACCCGACTCCATCTTCCTCTGTCCCTCTAAAAAGAATAGTGATGCAAACATCTGGCTTTAAAACCAATGATTAAAGGGATAATTTTGCTTTTTGGTGTTCTTACCTGGACAAACGGCTCCAAATTGATCTCCTGCGCTAAGATCTGTTAGTCTTTGGTATAACTGTCCAGTTTGAAAAACAGGGTTGTTGTTACGCACCTTTTTTCTGGCATTGGAGGTTTCTCCCTATCACCCTGAGGAAATCTCCTAGGTATATTAAATAAAATGGTTTTTGGGTTTAATCAAGTTCAAGTTAAGGTTTATTTGTCACATACATGGTCATACACAGTACAACTTGCAGTGAAATGCTTTGTTGTGACTGCTCCGTCACACTAGTAAACTAAATACAAAATAGGTAAAAATTTGTAAAAGCAAACAGAATGTATTTATAATACAGAAAAGAGATATAAGAAATATAAGAAAAATTAACAATGTATCTAAAATAACTAGTTAAAGTGAAGTAAACATTGTAGAATTACCATTATAGTTTAAAATGGCATATAAAGTGAACCAGTATGTAAGGTGACAAAATAGTGCAACATGATGCTACATAGGTGGTAGATGTCATAATGTAAACCCCATCCATACATATACACACATATACATATGACAGTGTGCACGCATATAATTATATATACATACCAATGTCCACATATATACAGATACATATACATATAAATAGGACTTTGCTGTAGATCAGTCCAAAATGCTATTTCCGTTGAGGGCTCGAATAGCTTGTGGGAAAAAGCTTTTTCTCAGCCTCTCCGTTTTGGCTTTGAGAGTACGAAACCGCTTCCCAGATGGTAACAAGGAGAACAGTCTGTTACATGGATGAATGGAGTCCTTTACTATCCTCCTGGCCCTTGTCCACCACCGTTTCCTGTATATGGACTGCAGGTCAGGAAGTTCAGTCCGGATTATGCGCTCAACTGAACGCACCACCCTTTGTAGAGCTTGCCTATCCTGCTTGGTGCTTTTTCCGAACCAGATTGAGATGTTTCCCGTTATGATCGATTCAATGGTGCAGGTGTAAAAGGTATGAAGCACCTTGGATGGTAGTTTGAAGTCCTTTAAGCGTCTAAGGTGGTAAAGACGCTGCCGGGCCTTCTTTGCCAGTGCAGTGGTGTGATAAGACCATGACAGGTTCTATGAGATGTGAACACCAAGGTACCTGAAATTGTCTACTCTTTCCACTGCGGTACCACTGATCATAACGGGGTGATAGTTCCTCACCTGCTTTATGCTGCAGTCCACTATCAGCTCCTTTGTCTTGCTGATGTTAAGGAAGAGATTGTTGTCCTGGCACCAGTCCTCCAGGTGTTTAATCTCCTCTAGGTAGGCCCTTTCATCATTGTTGGAGATCAGGCCCACCACGACAGTGTCGTCGGCAAACTTGGCAATGGTGGTGGAACCGGAAGTGGCCGTACAGTCCTATGTGTACAGTGAGTTCAGCCAGGGGCTCAGGACACAACCCTGGGGGCCTCCAGTGCTGAGAGTGAGTGCAGGTGAGATGTGCTTTCCTACACGCACAGCTTGTGTTCTATCCGTCAAGAAGTTGGAGATCCAGTGACAGAAGGATGGGTGAAGTCCAAGGTTCTCCAGCTTGATGGTTAGTTTAGAGGGGATAATTGTGTTAAATGCTGAGCTGTAGTCATGAAACAGCATTTTAACATAATTACCAGGTGTGTTAATGTGTTGTGAAAGAGGTAGGTGATGGCATCATCTATAGAACGGTTGTGGCGGTATGCAAACTGTTAATGTTTGTTGATTGAATACCAAATACAAATTTTTTAAGAAAAGTATAATTAAACTTAGCTACATAATCTATCCCAAACAGATCTGTGAAATAATATGTAGGTATGTAAACATAAGTCAATCAACAATGTCCTGTCACATTTGTGTGTGAATGTAAGTTCCGAGTAGAGCGGTTGTGAAATAGCATGCAGTCATTTCTGCTTAAAAAAAATCTAAGATTAAAGCTGATTATCATTATTAGTTATTAATATTGAGAACATACGTTTATAACATTCAAAGTAAGATGTTTAGTTTAAGAACCAGAATAAAAACTTTTTCAATAGCTATTTTCCGTGCTTAGTTACCTGGATTTGCAAAGAAGGCATTTTGTGAGCCAAAATATCTACAGGATCTATCAACAGGGACCCAAAAATAAACAATATAAACACAGTACATGAACAAACATATCTAATTGCTAATACCCTCAGCAGAGCAAGATAGATCTTTAGAAATTAGAAATATAGCTGCAAGTGTTTATATAGCTGCATTGTGAGGCATAGGGAAATTAGGTTATTATAGAAGCTTACTAAAACTCTGCTAATCCAGGTATGGAGTTAGGTGGATTTAAGTCTCAACACTATTAAAGACTAAAACATTCTGATATATTGTGTAAATGACTTTCTGAGGAGTAAAATTTCTTTATTTTTATATTTATAAAACGTTTTTAAATTACATAAATACTTAATTACAGCAACAAAATATGTTGTTTAAAAACAGCTTCAAAAGCATGAAATTGATTCCACTATATCATTAACAATTTCTGAAATATATAAAGGATGGATATGTTCAAAATAAAAACAAAACGTTTTGTAAATAATAAATAAACAGTTTCCTAGTCTTAGTTTAGGCAGTGCATTTAAGGCTGGATTTTGTCAAGTTTTTTTTATTTTTATTTTTTACATTAGGTTTCTATTTCTTGGAACTATTTCTCCATATATGACAGTTTTGCTTTAGTTATTTTGACTTTCCAATAATAGCCACATTTTGAGTACATTTTAATTGAACTGTTTTTTATAGTTTGTGAAATTTACTTTTGTGGGAGTCAATCAAGTTGCAATCGAAATAGATTTCTCATTACATTTGCATTCACAATATGAAAACATGTTTAGGACAAAAACAAACGCTATTGCTTTGGTTTGTAATTCACAATGAATTTTTTTTAAAGAGATCTGTTTATCCCACATTTACCCTGACCTTTTGTAGGTATCCAATTTCAGCCCTGAAAAATTACGGTTTCAGAATTGATGTTTTCTCTATTAAAGGTCTTCTATGAGGTTAATTTCTTGCCTTTTCTCTGGTCGGGGCGGCGGCCTCAGATGGTTACCAATGTTTTTTCTGATAATAAAATCAATTTCTTACTTTGGTCAACTCAACTTTAATTGGTTTCAACTATAAAGTACAATCAGTACCGTAGACAAAACAACATAGAAATCTGTAGATTTTTGAACGAAGAGGTTTACTCACCTTTTCCTCTAGAAGAACACTATGCCAAGCACAGCAGCTAAGAGGATCAGCACCAACAGGCTGAAAGGAATAACCCCGGGGACAGATTTCTCCATCTGTTGCTTCACAGTTCCTGAGTATGAAGATTTAAAGTAAACATCATAAGATAAACTCTCAGTTTCCAGTATCTGATGCGTTGACAGCAAGATTTGTTCTGTCCTAACCTTGTACAGTAAATGCTACAGTGCTGGCTTGTTTCTTTTCACGCCAGAAGATGGGAGTACATGTTAGGTTTCTTAATCCATTTCCTCAAGCAACCACAAAATTGATGGTGGATGTCCTCTTCCAAACAACTCGTGATGACAAATTGTCTAAAATCTTATTGTTGGTCGAGGGAACGTTCCATGAAAACTCTGGGGGGTGTGATGAACGTGTATGACTGACAGAACAGGAGACAGTTACAGTTGAACCAGCCTTCAGTTCAGCTGGAACTGAGCTCATTGCTGGTTTTTCTGGAGAAGCTGAGAATTGAAAAAGTGTTATTGCTTAGAATTCGAGAAGATTATTGAAGTGAATGTAAAAACTTAGGAAGGATTCTGGACCTTTCATAACCATGAAAACACAGCAGCTATTAAATCTGGATTTTTGTTGTCTACTTTTTCTCCATAAAAGCAGAAAGGCCCATTGTCAAAGGGTTTTATATCATCGACCTTCAGGGAGCAGTCCCTCATTCAGGTTACCCAGTATTCTGGTTTGATCCTTAAAGTGGTCCAAAACAAGTCCGGGTGTTATGGTACACAAAACCCCCAGTTTTTTTGTACCAGATACCCCAGGTTAATGGTTGATCCTCATCATCTTGGAAGCTGACCAAGTGGACTACAGGAATGGGTATGACCACAAAGGACCAAGTCAGGGCACTGAATCTGAAAGGGACGTCAGCAGCCAGGACACGGAAAGCTGTTGGGTGGGAAAAGGGACGATTTAAACTTTAAAAGGAGGCACTTTGAATCAAAGGGAATATAATTTAGAAGATAATTGT
>JAVLVB010001141.1:30075-42175 GCA_032876305.1 Orestias chungarensis
GACGAGCTGAGGCAGTATAAGAGGAGTGGGGAACCAGCTACTCGTCGCCGGAGTATTATCTACCACTGGTCGCTCCATCTCATCTACCAATCCTCCAACAGTTATCTCTCTGGTCTCACTTACCATCTGGTACCAACTCCTCTTGGCTGAAGCTCGATCTGTCCGCTCCAGCATCATCACCATCTGCTGCTCTGACCTCCTCTGGATCCAACATCAACCAAATCTCCGGAGAAGACTCCCTGCTGACTCCTCCCTGGCGACTCAAGACAACCATCCCAAAGTTCCCGGTCTCCAACGTCGTTGATGTCCGTTGTTTTCTTACCGTTCCCTGCTGCCTCGCTGTTTCCTGTGTCTCACCATACCTGCAGTTCCCGTTGCTGATTTCTGGATTCTCTCTTTCCATATCCACCTAAACGATAAACCTTTGTAAACCTCTCCTGAGAGTACTTTGTTTATGTGGGTCCGAAGAATTAACAACAGCATGACAGAATACTCAGGCCAAATGGCCCCACAGGAGACACTCAGGAGAATAGTTACAGACCAGGCAACCATGCTCAATTCCCCCGAGTCCGTCCTCCGATCCCTCTCCGAACAACAGACCACAACTAATCAGACCCTCGATCAAATCACTTCCCTTTTGCAGAACTTTGTCCCCAAGGCCGCTGATCTCGTTCCTCCTCCGTATGAGGGCGCTACAGGATCCTTTACTCCGTCCCCTTCATGTCCGGGTATCGAAGTTCCGGTTCCAGGTTCTCGAGGGGTTTCACTTCCGGTTCCGGAGCGGTATTCCAGAAGTGCTGGCGGTTGTGAAGGGTTTCTGATGCAGTGTTCATTGGTTTTTTCCTATTCACCTAGATCGTTTCTCAATGATGATGCCAAGATAGCGTATGTAATCGGACATCTGTCCGGTTCTGTGTTAAAATGGGCTGAGTCACGTTTTCTGAGATATCCAGAGTTCAATTTATCCTTTGATGATTTTAGAGAGGAATTTCTAAGAAATTTCGGTTTTGAGACCGATTATCCGACGGTAGCCCGGAGGATACATAAGATAAGACAGGGTTCCAGGACCGTGGCCGAGTTCGCCATTGAGTTTCGTACACTGGCGGCTCGGTTGGGCTGGGATCCTCGCTCCCTTAAGGATACTTTTCGTCGCGCTTTGAACGAATCCTTGCAGTATGAACTCGCTCTTCCTGATGAACCCCATACGATAGAGGATTTTATTTCTCTACTAGCTTGTATTGATGGTCGTCTGAGAGAGAACGAGGTCATATAGGTGCTAACCATAGAATATCTGTTGGTCGTGCCTCCACAGCCGTTTGGCCTTCATTCCAGCCTCCTGTTGCCCCTCCTAAGGCAATCCCCGAGCCTCGTCGACCTTTATCCCCGGGACCGGAACCCATGCAGGTCGGACGAGCCAGATTAACCCCGGAGGAACGGCAACGGAGACTTAGGTCCAGAGAATGCCTCTACTGTGGAACCCCAGGTCACTACATTGAAGTTTGCCCATCTCTCCATAAGGGGAAGGTCCCCGACAGGGTCCGTCTGTAAAGACTAGACTTCAGACGGACCCAATCACCTGTTCTAGTCAGTCCCGTCTATTGTTCCCGGCCACTCTAGTAGCCAACCGCAGAACTCACAATGTTTCCATACTCATCGATTCCGGATGTGAGAGATCCCTTATAACCCAAGCTCTAGTAAATCAGCTCAAACTACCCAGTTCCACCCTCTGTAGCCCACTTCAAGTTTCTGCGTTGGATGGCAGATCCCTCACCACCATAACCCATATCACCTAGCCTTTGCAAATAACCCTCTCTGGAAATCTTACCGAAGTCAGATCATTGTTCTTTTTTTCCTCAGATCAACCCAACATCATCTTTGGTTTTGACTGGCTACGAGAACACAATCCCACAATAAACTGGTCCGATAGCACCATTTCCTTTTGGTCATCACACTGTCTCCAGGCGATCTTCTTCCCGTAGCCCCATTACCGTCTAGCCGACTTTACAACATTTCCTTAAAGGAGCGTGAGTCGATGGAGACGTATATTAATGAATCCCTTGCCGCTGGGATCATTAAATCCTCATCTTACCCATTAGGGGCGGGGTTCTTTTTTGTCTCTAGGAAAGATGGTTCGCTCCGACCCTGCATCGACTACAGAGGCCTTAACACCATAACCATAAAGAACAAGTATCCCCTTCCCCTCATCACCGCCGCTTTCGAGTCCCTTCCCCAAGCAACCATATTCACAAAACTGGATCTACGGAACGCTTATCACCTCGTCCGCGTTTGCCAGGGAGATGAGTGGAAAACTGCCTTCAAGACACCCCTGGGTCATTTCGAATACTTAGTCATGCCTTTTGGTTTGTGTAACGCTCCTTCTGTCTTTCAAGCCTTAATCAACGACGTCCTCCGAGATTTTTTGAATGTTTTTGTTTTCATGTATCTTGATGATATTCTCATTTTTTCCAAAGATCCAGAGGAGCACAAGTCCCATGTCCGCCAGGTTCTCCAATGTCTCTTGCAGAACCGTCTTTACATCAAGGCTGAGAAATGTGAGTTCAGTAAAACTTCAATCACATTTCTCGGGTTCATTTTTGAGAGCGGACAGATCAGAGCAGACCCTTCAAAAGTCTTTGCCGTCACTAACTGGCCCATTCCCAACTCCCGTCGACAACTTCAACGTTTCCTAGGTTTTGCAAACTTTTATCGTCGTTTTATTAACAATTACAGCCAGACCGTTTCCCCACACACAGCACTCACCTCTATCCATAAGACTTTTTCTTGGACTCCCGAAGCCGACCTAGTATTCAACAAGATTAAAACCATGTTCTCTCAAGCCCCAGTCCTTATTCAGCCAGATCCACTCCGCCAATTTACATTGGAAGTAGAGGCCTCCGACCTGGGAGTGGGAGCCATCCTCTCTCAGAGATCGGAGGAGGATAACATTCTCCATCCTTGTGCTTTTTTTTCCCGACGTCTTTCTCCCGCTGAACGCAACTACGACGTGGGAGACGGTGAACTATTACAAATTAAACTAGCCCTAGAGGAGTGGTGTCACTGGTTGGAGGGTGCTAATCATCAAGTATTGGTTTGGACCGACCACCGTAATCTGGAATACATCAAGTCCGCCAAACGCCTCAATCCCCGACAGTCTCGATGGTCATTATTCTTTTCTCGTTTTAATCTCTCTATATCTTTCAGACCCGGATCTAAGAACGTCAAACCTGATGCCCTTTCCCGACAGTTATCACCTGACGACAGTTTCCCAGTTCCGGCTTCCATAATCTCCCCTGATTGCGTGGTGGGCTCGGTATCCTGGGAGATCGAGGGCATTGTCAAGGAAGCACTAACTCATGAACCAGACCCCCGAACTGCTCCCCAGAAGACCATTTATGTCCCTACCTCTCTCCGTTCCAAGGTCATCCATTGGTTTCACACATCTCACGTGTTCTGTCACCCTGGTTCCAGTTGGACCATTGCACTGATTTCCAGTAGGTTTTGGTGGTCTACCCTGCACAAGGACGTAATGGAGTACATCCACGCCTGCCACATATGCTCCAGGAAGAAGACCAGCAACAAACCCCCATCTGGGCTTCTTCAGCCCCTAGAAATCCCCAGCCGCCCTTGGTCGCACATCGCCGTGGACTTCATTACCGGACTTCCAGCATCTCAGGGTATGACCACCATCCTCTCCATAATAAATCGTTTTTCTAAAGCATGCCATCTCATTTCCCTTCGCAAATTACCCTCAGCTTTTCAGACTGCCCGTCTCCTGGTGAAGCATGTCTTCCGGTTACATGGTATACCGGTTGACATTCTATCTGACCGTGGTCCCCAGTTTGCCTCACAAGTTTGGAGGCATTTCTGTGCTGCACTGGGGGACAAGACCAGCCTGACTTCGGGTTACCACCCACAGTCTAAAAGTCAGATAGAACGGCTGAACCAGGAGGTCGAGGCAACCCTCCGGTGTCTGACTTCCACTCATCAGGCGGACTGGAACCAGCAGCTTCCCTGGGTCGAATATGCCCACAACTCCCAAGTCTCTGCAGCCACAGTAATTGTCGCCCTTCCAGATCTCCTTGGGGTACCAGCCACCACTGTTTCCCTCTGATCAGAGGGATATCTCGGTGACCTCCGTGAACCATCACATTTGTCGCATCCGCACCATCTGGAAGGAGACAAGATCGGCCTTAAAACGTTCCTCTGCTGCCAATAAAAAGTTTGCGGACCGGAGACGCACTCCTGCCCCCATTTACTCTCCTGGTCAACAGGTCTGGCTCTCGTCCCGAGATATCCCTTTGAAGTCTGTGTCCCGTAAACTCTCGCCACGTTTCATCGGTCCCTATACCATCCTCTCTGTAATCAATCCCTCTTCTGTTCGTCTCCGCCTGCCTCCCTCACTCCGGATCCATCCTACCTTCCATGTGTCCCAAATAAAGCCGGTCCTAACCAGTACTTTTTGCCCTCCAGCCGACGCCCCTCCACCCGCCCGTATCGTTGATGGGCACCAGGCTTATGAGGTCCGGAGGATCGTGGCTACCCGTCGATGTGGTCGGGGTCATCAGTTCCTTGTCGATTGGGAGGGTTACGGTCCCGAGGAGCGTAGCTGGGTGCCCCTCTCCTTTATATTAGATCCAAGTCTCATTGACGAGTTTGAAGCTTCTTCGTCATCGTCTGGACCGCCAGGTGGCGGTACTTGAGGGGGGGGTACTGTCAGCAGGAGTCTTGTTCTAGTCACTTCCTCAGGTATCCAGTAGGGGTCACCAGTCCTCGGATGCTGGAGCTTCCTTCACAGGTGAATCTGGTTACCTCGGACGAGCTGAGGCAGTATAAGAGGAGTGGGGAACCAGCTACTCGTCGCCTGAGTATTATCTACCACTGGTCCCTCCATCTCATCTACCAATCCTCCAACAGTTATCTCTCTGGTCTCACTTACCATCTGGTTCCAACTCCTCTTGGCTGAAGCTCGATCTGTCCGCTCCAGCATCATCACCATCTGCTGTTCTGACCTCCTCTGGATCCAACATCAACCTAATCTCCGGAAAAGACTCCCTGCTGACTCCTCCCTGGCGACTCAAGACAACCATCCCAAAGTTCCCGGTCTCCCACGTCATTGATATCCGTTGTTTTCTTGCCGTTCCCTGCTGCCTCGCTGTTTCCTGTGTCTCACCATACCTGCAGTTCCCGTTGCTGATTTCTGGATTCCCTCTTTCCATATCCACCTAAACAATAAACCTTTGTAAACCTCTCCTGAGAGTACTTTGTTTATATGGGTCCGAAGAATTAACAACAGCATGACAGTTAGTTAGATAAGGTGGTAATTTTGTGTATCTTGGATGGAATAATATCAGTTTTCTACTTTGTTTAAAAAGGTACGATTTTTATCATTTTATGTTTATGCAAAACAGAAAAAATATCCCTAAAACTGCTGGAAAAATTAGTAAAATCTATGTATTACTGCATCAGTACTTTGTAATAGTATAAACCTGGTTATCTTTAACAATTTAAATAATTTAGGTAAGCAAATATATCTTGGCTGACCCAATTTAAAAATATACATATATTAACACAATAATAACAAGCAATTAAATATAATTGTACACTAAGGTGTAAGAAATTAAATAAATAAATACAAAAACAAATCATATAATTAGTATTACAAAGAATAGCAGATATACACTAACATAAATAGAGAATATGCACTTTAACTAACTATGCTTGTAAAATGAAATCCATACTCACTAGAATTTGAATGCATAGAAGTTGCAAAGAAAGCATTTTTTTGTCTTACCAGATAAGAGTGTTGCTTAACTGCTCAAACCTGCAAATGAACAAGTAGAAAATTTGCATCAGCTCAACCATGCCTTTTTATATGATGGGACGAGGCAACTTTCAGTAAAGGTTTTGCTGCAAATAATCTTTTACCATGGAAAATAATGTCTCAAATAAGTGTTTCTGTTTGCAAATAAAATGTTTTACTTCATGCTCCAGGTAGAAAATAAAATAAAGGCAAAGAACAACAGACAGCATTTTAGGCAAAATATTACCACAGGTTTGGCTAACTACTATTTTGAAATAGTTTTTATTTGAATTTTTTTTTTGTATGTGCACATTGTGTGAAATACCAAAGTAGAGACTCAAAGAAAGATTAGGATTGTTATGCAGTGTTCCAAGGTAATGGTATACCACATAAAAAAAAATCTAATTATTTTTTGAAAGATTGTCTTTATCATAGATTATTTTGTAAAGAAGAGTGTTTTGGTTTTGATTAAAGGGTGACTTAGACTTAAACCTATTCAAGTTGTTTTCTTGGAGATATGCTTAAAGGGTAAGGTTGCTCTACCATGCTCTACTGTTGGTCTATTAGTTTAAAAGTTTCATGTTTGGTTTATATTTGTCATTGCTAGTTTTTCCAGGCCTTTTAAAATTAAAACTAGACAGCCCGTTTATGTTGCTAAACCATTTCATGCTTGTTCAATGGTGAAATTGTGCAAGTAGATATATCTAACATGTATGGACTTGTTCTTTTAATGTGTATTTTGCCAGCTACATTGTTTTTGGAGCACAATGGCAACCGAACAAAAGTTTATACCTGAGGAAACTTTGAGTTAATGACCAAGGACTGCAGGCTGGGAGTTAATTCCTAAGATTCGTGATAAAAAATATGTTGGAGATCTGTATGGAGCTCTGGTTGTGCCATATTTTACATTTTTTGTTTTGCAAAATTTTCATTAATATATGCCAAATTGCTAACACCAGATTGTAATAGAAAGAAATCTTACTGTTTTATTAAAATTGCGTAAAAATAAATGTGGGGGAAAAAAAATTGCAAGTGAAAACACAAGAAGTCTGTATTTGTAAATGGCACAAAATGCCTTTTTATCTGATGTAACTGTGCATTAGTTTACTTCAGCTGCATGAATCCTTGCACAGATAATGTTTGTTGTTGAAGCTATGGTTTCTAAAGTTTATGAAAGTACTCTATTAATTTCTTGAAATTTATGTATAGATACTCGACTACAATTGAGAATAATTTAATTGTGATTAGTAAGGCCTGATTGCTAATAAAATCAATGCCTAGTGTTTGGTACCATAAATGTCACATGGGATAACATGGTACCTGTAATGTCTGTCAGTAAATAAGAAGAACCACATTATCTAAAGGTGCTCAAGATGTAAGAAGGCAGCATGGGCATCTTTCCCCTTGTTTATTTTAATTTTTTTTGTCACTTGTGATTTTTTTCCACATCGTGCATGTTTTTGCCTTTAAGTCAGTGTTACACAGTGTCAGGGCCGGCCCAAGCCTCCATGGGGCCCTAAGCAGTATTGGATTTTGGGGCCCTCAATTTCAGTCAATATGACTTGTTGATCATTCACACACCTACAACAAATTTAATGCAGCTGTAGCAGTGTTGTTTAATTTCTATTGAAAGCCTGACATGTCTTTACACACGTATGTGTTATATGTTGAAATTATACCATTGCTTTATCTCTAAAGGCAAAATAATCAGAAACATAAGTTATACCATTGCAATAATAATATGAATAGTATCAAATTAAGATTGCCACATATGTTTTTTATTTTAAAGGGTAACACATTTAGCTACAAGAGTGCCTGGCTTCAATTTACAGAACATTCCAACATTTTGGTTTAAAAAAGTGAAACAGTAATATGCAACAATAGAGCAACAACAAAAAGAAAAACATGCAACAAGTAACATATACATAATAGTAACAAAAAACTCAGCCTAACGCTGCAGGATGCTACAGAAATTGCTACAGCGCAGAGGAAATAAAGCTGCAACCAATGTATTCCTGATAAAACCCAAAACGGTGAGGGTGTGTGAAGGTTGGCAGAGAGAAAAGTTAAACGTACGAGAAATTTCGATGTAAGTTCTTCACTAAGACAAGGGTCTAAAATCCCATTCTATGATGTGCTAACTCTTTTGAGTTTCTTCAGATTATTTTTTATGTATTTATTTTTTTAAATTATTAGACAGATTTACCTTCTAGCCTTTGCAACACTTTCTAAAAAATATAAAAACATAAACATACTTCCCTCCAACAGATCTATTCGGTCAAGGCATGGACCGGCTGGAGCTAATGACAAAGTTACCTAAAATAAGGCAGTTTTAAAGATGGCTAAAAACTCTAGCAAAATCCTTTCAATGAGGGATAAAAAAATAAAAATAAACAGAGTTTAATACGTCAATGGAGAGGATTTCTAACAGAATATAAAAGCTTTTGCAATTCTTTAATAGAAATAAGGCATTTGGTTCTGCAACCTGACAATCTTGAAGCCCTCCGATACTTAATCCAAAGCTTTATATATTTCTGTGCAGTCACGTGGTTAGGGACACACACCTACTACGTATATAGGTGTGGCTTTCTGACAGAGGATATTACAACTGCCGAAGTCATGGCAAAGATAAATCACTGATTTGGAAGAGGATATAATGCTGGCTTAGCATGAAAATCTTTGTTTTGAAATGTCATACATCGTCTAATAAACTCTCCTCAATTCACAACACCTACAGATACAGATGGATACAATAAGCCCTCAAACATATTTTTCAACCTATGACAAAAAGCTCTGAAAAAAGTAAGCTCACCCATGCTTCAGTTTGAAGTATGGAGCAGCCTTTAAACACACTTTTATTTAGCTCATTCAGACACTTTAAAAAAAGCCTCCTCATTCCAATGCTCACTTTGAACTTCAGCAAGGGATTTTAATCACATTAACCTACCACATCTGATGGCTAATTTGTTGCTTTTCTTATCAAGGAACAGTAGAAATCTACTTCGAAAAAGTTCTCATAAATAACAGGGCTTGGCTTCAACTATCTTCATGTTGTTATCCCTCAAAATTTCACAGATCTTCACATTGATGCTATGCTGTACTTCCCTCAGGTTTTACCCACACACCGCCCCTATACCAATGATAGTTCTTAACTTGGACCACTTTTGACAAGATTAGTGCAGGAACGAAGTGACATTTTAGACGCAAAGTGACCTTTTAGACGCAAATGTAAACAACACAGATCACCTGCATCTGTCCATTACCAAGTTATTCAATGGCTACATGCATCCGAAATCTCATGTCATCCTGGTTCCAGTCAGACAATCACTTTCATCTAGTGGCCCAGCATCCATAAGGACGTCAGAGAATAGATTCAAGCCTGCCCAATCTGTGCAATACACAAAACCAGCAATAGATTTCCAGCCGGATTACTTCAACTTCTGGACATTCTCAAGTGCCCCTTGTCACACAGCTATTGACTTTGTTACAGGATTACAAACCTCTAAATGTATGACCATCAATTTCACTATTGTTGACTGTTTTTCCAAAGCCTGCAATTTTGTACCCTGTAGGAAACTTCACACTGGCATGCAAACAGCCCATGTTTGTGAAACATTTTTTTGTCTATATGGAGTCCCATTTGTCGTTCTCTCTGACCGCAGTACACAACTCATCTCACAAGTCTGGAAACAATTCTATGTTTCTTATTACAATCAGGAAATCGAAACCACACTCCGCTGCCTAGTGCCACTTAACCAGTCTAACTGAAACCAGCATCTTCTCTGTAGCACACAATTCTTATGTCTCTGCTCCCACTGGTCTCTCCCTGTTCAAGTTTTCCCTAGATCAGTGTTTTTCAACCTTTTTTGAGCAAAAGGTACATTATTTTCACAGAAAGATTTACGAGGCACACCACCAACCCAAAATTTAAGCAAATGATACTCTATGGTTGCATATATTCCATTTATAGTAATTCTTATCAAAGTGTCTTTAATATGAATCAAATAAACATGTATTTTTTATCATATTTTATATCCTATATTTCAAAATGCACTTAACATGTCCACTTCAAAAATACTCAACAATTATCTAATTTCAACAAGATAATTTCCACGGCACACCTGACGATCACCCACACACAATGGTTGAAAAACACTGCCCTAGATCACCAACCACCATTGTTCCTATCCAACGACACGGATGTCTCAATGATCTCGGTTAATCACCATATCCAGCGCTGCCATAAACTCTGGTCAGACACCATCTTTTCACTTCATCTCACCGCTGCACTGAATAAGATGACCGACAACACACAAATTCTTACAGCCCAATATTCTCCTGGACAACAGGTATGGTTAATGACAGTGGGATATCCCTTTGAAATCCATGTTGAAGAGCCTCTCCCCTATACTTATTGGTCTCCCCCCTGTGAAATTCTTCATCAGCCCCACTACAGTTTGCCTCCATCTTCTGACCCAGCCTCAGGATTCTTCCAATTTCACAGATTAAACCACTTTATACAAGCACCTTTTAGTGATTCCTGTTCTACTGAGAGTTTTTCCTGCATGTGAGTACAGAAGCTGTGAACTGAACCGTGACAGCTATAAACTTTGGCAGTCTTCCTGCATGTAGGAGTGGTTGGCTAGGATGCGAGAGAAAACTCCACAGCAGAGCACCCATAAAGATATTTTACAAAATTTAGTAAAAAACATAAAATTATACCTGTCTGGATTTGTGGGCCAAGCATTCAATGCTTATACTTTCGAGAACCTCGTTGGAATCATCAGTTTGTGGAAGCAGACAATGGCAGGGGAAAATGCAAAAGGGCTAAACTACCCCTGAGGACCAAACGTGTCCATGAGTGGCCAGCAGATACATGCATAACAACATCACTTCAATTTTTAAAGGTATTTTTTAAAAGCCTATCTAGGGACAAGTGCTGCCCTGGGTCCCGGCCCTGGCCCATAACTGGGCGACCGGCGCCTGGCAGGACGGAGTGCTGCTCCTGTTACTTTGGGGGCTACACTCCACGCCCGCGGGGGCTCTACCACGGACCCCCTCAGGGTGCGTGCGTGGGGTTTTAGCAGTGGGCTCTCATCACAATTTCAGCATGTTCACACACAATTACACACTATACAGATCACAATACTTTAACTGTGTCGATTTGTTTATTAATAACATCAAGTTTACCTCATTTTTTCTTTAATTATTTATTTGTTTTTTGTGCTGCATACATTTCTGTCTTTAATCTTCTTTCCGCTAATTATATCTCCACAGGTATAATTCAATTCCATTTTGCAGTTTCCCATGGATACTTCAGGACCGATCTGGTAGCAGCTAGTTTTTGGGCTCTGTTGTTTTGTTGTTTTGTTGGTTTGTTATTGTTTGTTTGTTTGTTTGTTTTTATTTGAGTATTGATTTTTGGTCTGTGTATATGTTCCCTTTCACTCTGTGCACCCCCACACCCCCACCTCTCAGTCATGTTTAGCTTAGAATGTATATAACACCTCAGAAATCAATAAACGATTAAGGTTTGTGTAGCAAGGGATGCTTTATATTTTTAAAGCCTCATTTGGAAAAGCAAATCTGTTAAGTAAAACTATGGCTGCCAGAAATCCATTCTACTAGCCATGATGCTGAACAGGACAAGGGGGGAAAATCGAAAAAGTAACTAAGTAAAAATAGAAACATGGTTCTTTTCATCCTTTTGGACCGGTGCATTCCACATAATTCTTTGATTATTTTGATTAGTAATGAGTAACGAGGTGGCAAATGTCAAAGTAATGAAGTAAAGGTGTACGTCTGTAGTGAAGTAAGAGTAAAAGTCCTTGAGTAAAGTACAAATCCTCAAAAAAAGAAAAGAAAAAGAAAATTACTTAAGCATTGTCCAGCAAGTACATGTACTTTGTTACTAAACACCTCTGGCAATCCACCTATTTTAAACCATGCTTTAAGATAAAACAGAAGGGTAAATCCTGATATACACACTGATTCTCCAAACATTCCATGTAATTGTTTATATTTTAAAATTTTACTGTATTACGTAAACATGTTGTTAAGAATGGAAATAAAAACGATCCCTTTATTTGGTATATGGTACTGACTGTTGGAGTCAGCCTCCCCAGCACCACAGACATTTACACCTCCAGATGCAGGAAGAGGGCCTCCGGCATCATGAAGGACCCCACACACCCAGCACACCCACTTTTTGTCCCGCTCCCCTCAGGCAGGAGGCTGCGGAGCATCAAGTGTAAAACCACCAGACTGAGAAACAGCTTCATTCCTGAAGCTGTGAGACTC
>JAVLVB010001141.1:64762-81167 GCA_032876305.1 Orestias chungarensis
AGATGAGATCTTTGAAGTTATTTTTTTTCTCTCCAGAAAACAGGAACAGAAACCGTTTTCGAAATGTGCAGACATGAAAATGTAACAAGTTTTTTTGCCTAGAGATGTTGCACTGTGGGCCTAAATATGGGGGAGTTTTATTTCTGAGAATCAATTTTAATACTAAACAACTGCAATGTTCTCAGTCAATCTAATTAGTCTCAACACGGAAACTTTGAGCCAAAAACCAATTGTTTAACTTTTTAGAAAAATATCTATGCAGCATAATTATTTTATATCTTCAGAAACATTATTAACGTCAATAAAACATATTTAGGTCTAAAAAGAAAACAAAGATAAAAACCTAACAACTCAAAAGAAATATGATTTAATATGCGCAAAATGTGTGATCAACATAGCCGCCATTCTTATTAGTACTTTTTCCAATTCATCCACTGAGAGAGCATATAGGCTTATAGGCTATGTTCATGATCAGAGCTGTTTTCCTTTCCTGTAAATGACCCACTTGATAAGGGTCTGGGTTTAGGTCAGTTGGAGAAGGGGTCTAAGTGGACGACTTAATGTGCACAATGGAGCAGTTTTCTGAGTCAAAATCACTTTCTTTTGAAGATAGCGATTTTTAAAATACCAATGCTTCCAGGAAGATTAGGGAATGGATTTCTATATAATATTATACTGGAAAACTCACAAAAGCTCAACTTCAATATCACCAGCCTACACCCAGCCAATGTACAGACTTATAACCAGCATATAATAAATCTCCCAAACAGTTTTTTTCCCTAATCGTAGCAGATTGTGAAAAAACAAAGGTGATAAAGTATCTGGTATGTGGTGTTAAGCACCACCTATACGTTTTAGAGACATTCTTAGTTTAAAGGATAATAGAATTACAAAAAACTTTAGGGGCTATCAGGAGCATCAGCTTAATGTTTTTTATTTCTATTTTATTTTATTTTTTACAATAGAGCACAAGGTATTTAGACTAAAGTGAGATAGTAAAGTATGAAGGTAGAACAGTTTAAAAAAAGACACATTTTATATAAAAAAGAACATTTTGTACATTCAAAATAAATAGTTAGTAGAAAGGGTAAGTAGAAAAGGAACACTGCTTAACAACAACAAAGCTCAACATGGAGACATTTGCTTAAATGTGGGAGGTTTTATTTTTGCGCAAAGCTTCACATGAAATTTATTGAAAGAATTGCCACAGTTCAGGAATCTACAAAATACCAAGAGTTTTCATTCTTAAAGCTTATGGATGGATGTATATTTTGTATTGCAGCAGTGAGTATTTGTTTACTTATTTTTTATTTACTTCATTTTATTTTATTTTTTTCATAGATTTTGTTTTTTTCATTATTAGTAAGTTGAAATTTTAAAATTGATAATAAAGCTAAAGAGATATTTTATTGCATTAAATTGTGGTTTAAGCTCTTTAACATGATGCATGCCTAATTTATGCCTAACTTTAGTGTAATTATTACCTAAAAAATCACAAGAAATGTTAAACACGGTATTCAAGCTGTGGAAAAACAGCAGGGACATCGTTTTAGAAACTGACACATAAGATTGTTCAAAGAATGTTTTTCCTATTCAAATAAAGTTTGTATGGCTACTTGTGTGAGCCAGACATTTCAAAACAACCATTATTTTAGTGGTTTAAAATATTGCAGAAACAAAATTGTAATATTATTTGTAGTTCAATAATAAGAACAACATAGTTTCATGATTTTAATGATTGTCACATTAAACTGATTTCTTGTGTTTAAAAACTTCTCCTGTTAAATCATGATGATAAATTGATATTTTTTCAATGTTTAGTTTAACCAACGCTATAAAAATGTTTTACCCTAGTAACAGGGTAAACTGAATAGTCTGTTGGTAGAACCCACCTATTGTTGTTTCTTCACAATGTTAATCAAATTGCTCTTTTACACTGAGTGGACTGTATTTGTACTGACAGGGTGAGTTTTGCTTTATCTATGAAAAAGATGTTTATGGTTAAAAAAAATCAAAAAAATTGGAAAATATAAAAGTAGATGGAATAGAGATAAATAAAAAGTAGAATATATGGTATTGCTATTTAAATCTTACTTGTTAGTTGCATATGTGTGAGGTGCACATAAGACATATTTAAGTCAGAAAGTAATTTAACCAATTAACTTCATACCAAGTATTTGTTTGGTTGTACACTAACCATGTTTTATTACAATGCAAAAGTAAAGTATTTATGTGTAGTTATAGAAAGGTAGAAGTAAACAAAATAATGCACACCCGACTGTTACTTTAAAAATATTCAACTAAAATATTTTGCCTTTAATACATAATCCCCTTTTTATTGTAATCCAGAAAACAATCGGTTTAAATCAAAAGTATGTGAGATTAAAAGATTTAGCATTAAGTGTGTGGATGTTTAAAGAGCAATATTTTTGTCAACATGTCTCAATGTAGCTCTAATAAAACTACATCTAAAGTGATATATTTTACTGGTGTTATGCTGATAAACAACCAGAAAGAGGAGTATTGTGATAACATAAATGATACATTTTCAGTTGATGTAAAAGTGTATTGTGTTTGTATGTATTCCTCTTTCATGCCGTAATGGCTGTAAAATCCATTTTTGTAGTTCATATGAGCTATTAAATCAATATAACTGTTGTGACCTGTTTTATGATGCCAATTATTATACTATACTATTTTATAAATCCATTTGTAAGGTCAGGGAGAAAAGCGATGAACAAGACAGATGCTAAGAAGTTGAGGACTGGAAAACCCAACTGCAGGCCCACCAAGACATGTTAACATGTAAGATTTGCAAACTAACTTTGACTTAACTTTGATGTTCACATTGGTTACAGTAAAAACCTATTAAAAAGTACTTTTGAGTAATTGTTTGAAAGTGAACCACATACAAAGGAGGTGAGAAGAGAGGAATACATTTTAAAACTGACGCTGACATAGAAGAAAGAAATCAAAATTGTTGTAAGTTCTGGTTTAATCAGAGTTTGGATACGTGGTTTTAGTTCAGAAAATAGGATACAATACAAATAGCTGGGGTTTAAACAGTCGTCCTGATCAGGCTGTTCACATTGTGACATCATGAGACCAAGACACCTAACAATGGATCAACAGTACCTGGCCATTGCAATGCTTCAAACAGGACGTTCTCAGACGGACGTGGCCACTGAGCTCAGAGTGTCACAGAGTGTCATCAGCAGGTTGCAACAGAGATACCGAGAGACTGGAAGAGTTGCAGAAAGGCGTAGAAGTGGACGTCCTTTGGCCACATCCCATGCTGATTACCGCTACATTGTGAACAATGCCCAGAGAAACCGGATGATGAATGCCACTCAACTCCAGGCACATTTAAGGGAGGTGAGAGGCACCCAAGTGTCACGTCAGACCATTCGAAACTGTTTACATCAGCGTGGTCTGCGGGCTACACGACCTGCAAGGGTACCTGACCACACCAGCAGGCACAGGCGTCATCGTCTTGCATGGGCCAGGGAGCATTTATTCTGGACGAGGGACCAATGGGGAGAGCGCTATGCATCAGCCACTGTTGTCACCAGTCGAGCTTTTGGTTGTGGCGGTTTACGGTGTGGGCAGGTGTGTCCAGTCTGTATAGAACTGCCGTACACTTCGTGAATGGTACAGTGACAAGCCCATACTACCTGAATAACATCATTAATCCAGTGATTGTGCCCCTACATGAACAACACAGGCCTAATTTAATCTTCATGGATGACAATTCTCCAGCTCATCGGGGTCGCATCATCAGGGAATGGCTGTTGGAGACTGGTGTACCTCAAATGGAGTGGCCTGCACTTTCTCCAGACCTGAATTCCATTGAAAACCTGTGGGATCAACTGAGTCGCCTTTTAGAGGCTCGAAACTCTGCACCCCAAAACCTCAATGACCTGAGGGCTGCCCTTCAAGAAGAGTGGGATGCCCTGCCTCAGCAGACAATAAGTCAATTTGTGAACAGCATGAGACGTCGTTGTCAACCAGTAATTGATGCTCAAGGGCACATGATCAGTTATTGAGACGTTGACATTTTTTGCTGTGGTGTACACACCATTGTTGTTAACTTTTGTTTCAACAAATTGTTTGAGATGAGAAAATCACCAGTGCATCCTTTTACTTAAATGTCCTACTTTCGTGATATAATATCACTGTAGCGGTAACTTTTTACATTTTCCAAAAATTTCACCCGAAACCCAAATATCCCTAACTTTTTGTGAGTAGGTATGTTATGAAAAAGTAAAGTTTAAAAGAGAAGGGTATTTCATAAAATAAAATAAAAAAACTATACTTCATTACAACGCCAGGTTACTTTATATTAGAATTAAAGACACACTTAACAAACTAAACATTAGTTTATTCCAGTGAAGACCTAGTTTTCTTTCCCTATTCTGCAGTAAGCATGCAGCAGCAGGGGAGAAGTTGTTGTAAGATTGGGTTTAAAATAGTCAAAAAACGTGGTTTACCTAAAAAAATCACAGGATAGAATTATGTTTTGTGAGCAAATAAGTATTTTTCATATATTAAGGAAAGATTAGCAGAACTTGAGTTCTGCAAATTAGAGACTCTATTACAGGATCTGTTATAAAACCCTGTATCTGTTTATCTGTAGCCAGAAGATGGAAGCAAAGTTCCTGACTAACCGCTCTTACACACATGTTGATACCTGATGAAACCTTTAGCATAATTTATGACAGGAGTGTTTGCATAAGGAAATGCAAAACACCCAGATAAGAGCATTAGAACAAAAACCTCTACTTCATTTTCTGTTTAAGTGAAACGCATTAAACCCTTCTTTACAAATGTGTATGTGTATGTATGAGTTGGTGTTCTCCAAGTAGGGTGTGACATGAGTCCACTTTATTAGAATGTCCTGGAAGAAGAAATGTGTGTGTGTGGGGTTGTTAGTCTTAGAGATGTTTACAGGACACAGGTGTTCCTGATGTCTCCTATCAGAGTATTTTGCATAGTTTGAAAGTAAATTGCACTCAAATAAACAAGAATAGGAGAAACACTTTAGACAATATTTTCCTGATTTTGAGGGTTGAACTGATACAAACAGACTGATTAAACAGAGGTGTGGTCAGTCAGCTTCTAATGCTGAGTTGACAGACAACTTTCTGCTTAAGGTGTCACACACCAAAAAGGTATTACACACTAAAAAACCTGGGTTTTCATAGAAAGTGTTTCATTTTTTTATAATTACATGCACTAAACCATTCTTTAATGTTGCCATCTCACACATGTTTTCTCGTTGATGTGAGCTCACTTCATTAGAATGTTCTGGAAGAGGGCGTTACAGGCTTAAGGGGAGCAGTTGTTTCTAGTTTCTCCTAAAACTGTATTTTGCATAGTTTGAAAGTGAAATGTGCACAAAATAACAAAAAAAAAATACAAACACAACTTTAAAACAATATATTATTGCGATCTCTCATATGAAAAAAGAATATATTTATGCTACTGACTGAAAAGAAATCCTGACCTCTGTTCCTTATTTTCAGGAATGAACTGATAAAAATAGACTGATCACACAGAGCTGGAGGTGGGGTGGGGGGTGAATACAGGGGTTTAGGATGTCACGTCATTGGAATCTCCTAGAAAGGAGGGTCATAAAGCCCTCAACTTTTTACCTTGTGATGAAAAAATGGGCCTTTATGCCCCCTCTTCACCTCTGGCTGACTTAAACTATAAACAAACCCCTTAGGTTTACTTCATCCTTGCCAAGTTGAAGTTATTTTTCTGACCGACAGCAGCAGATCAGGTCAAGCTGACCTGATCAATTTTCTTTTACTGTGAATGTTTTTAACAAAATATCATAATATGACTCCTAGCAAGTATTTTTTTTTTTTACAGTGCAGAGGAGAAATTCATTGTATACAATATATACACTGCAAATGGGACAATTCAATCAAATCACAGCACGTGTTTGAATTCATATTCATAATCGTATAATATAGATTATATGGCACTTAATTCATTACCAAGAGCACTCTTAAAATATCAATACAATTTTTATTAAACTATTCCATCATCATACAGACTGAAAACTTGCTTTAAATTCATTACAAACTCATCAGAATAAGTGTTTAGAATATACATTTATATAAAACAATATTTCTCAGACAACGTTTTGTAAACACAGTACAGCTGCAAATCAGTCAGTTGGTGCTGAATAGAAAACTGTCCCAGTTTTAATAAAAAGCTCAGTAAACTTGCATTTTTTGGGCTTACACATCATGCAAGTATCTTTGTTTTAAAACCAGTAACAGTAACTAAAAATTAAGCGCATAGTCTAAAAAAAGCAGATATACAGACCAGGGGAAGCAAATACCAGAGTTACGCCCAGGTTTTACCCTTAAAGAAAGAACTAAACATCTTACTGAGCTTCTGCCGCTCGTCGAGCTTAAGTTAGGTTGAAATTGGATGTTGGAGCTCCCCGGTTTTTAGCGGCGTCCAGCTCACGGCTGACCCGATTTACGAGCTCAGATTTCGGCCAGCTGGCTCCAAGTCTATCCCTCCTCCCCCGATTGTTTGATTTTAGGGACCGTCAATAATTTTCCCAGCGAAATGTTTTTGATAAACAGAAATTAATAGCTTTCTTGCCATGACAACAAATTACACAAAATCATGTGAATCATTTAAT
Source organism: Orestias chungarensis (assembly GCA_032876305.1). Classification (NCBI taxonomy): domain Eukaryota; kingdom Metazoa; phylum Chordata; class Actinopteri; order Cyprinodontiformes; family Cyprinodontidae; genus Orestias; species Orestias chungarensis. The sequence continues at coordinate 71,430 of JAVLVB010001141.1, forward strand.
TAGATGGCCCAGATGAGGAACAATCAGTAGTTTTATATTCCTTTTTACTGTAATAAATTATCAGTTTTCTTCAAAAGCTCTCAGGTCATGTGACCCCATCAGTCAGAATCAGAGTTAAATTGTTCTCCTACAGGGCATGGATGAGACAGGCTACTTTTTAATCAAGCGTTGTCTATTTTTCATTCATTTTTATTGCAGTTTATTTCAATAGCTCAAATTTTGTGACCCACTCGCTTAAGATCAGTGTAAAATTGTTGTACTAGATGGCACAGGTGAGGCAAACTCCTTTTTATCCATTTTTAAAGCATTTTTTAGGGTATTTTTACTGTAAAAAATTAATTTTTTCTTCAACAGCTAGCAGGTCACCCACTCACTCAAAATCAGTATTAAATGTAACTCACTCTTAAATAAGTGGGTCACATTAAGAAAAATGCAATTTTCTTAGAGTAGAAATTAATTTAAAAATAGAAAATGCATTAAAATTGGATTTAAACAAATTAGTGGGTATCATTTGTGCCAAGTAGTGAAATAATTTTACTGTATTTTGTGTAATTTGGTGACAAGACAAGAAAACTGTTAATTTGGGTTTCTCTAGAATGTTTATTAATAGTTAATTATAGAAATTGTTGAAGTCCACCTTGACTTCCCCAGGTTGGTTGATCTCAGGACAGCGTATTTAGTTTCTCACAATGTTCAAATAAAAATACAAACTCACTCAGCAAAATACATCTTGTGGTTTAACTGAGTCCTCCTGCAGGAGGGAGAGCCGAGACCGTCAGTGCAATGGATCCCTCGGGTCTGAGCTCTAACCCCCGCATCGGGCTGTTTTATTATAAATTAGGGAGTGTACAGAGTCAGAAAACATTCACATGTGATTTACACAAACTGTTTCAGAAACCGGTATTCCCGCGCCTCGCTGGCCTTGATTAATCTGCACAAAGAGAAAAAAGAGTAAATTCGCTCCCTGGAAGCATCCTTTAACGGAAGGGAGTATTTTTCGCTAACTGGCTTCACATTTTTTTAACTTGGTTCTATCTGCTGGGAGCTGATTGATAGCCGGCTTCCCATGGCCACCTGGATCCAGCAGGCCTTATCAGAAAATTTATAGCTCTTGTTATATGCACACACTTCTAGTATTAAAAGAAACATGAATACCTTTTATTATATGCAAACACTTCTAGTATTAAAAGAAACATGAATATATGAAAGAAACATGAATATAAATGATTATCATTCCACAAAATGTATGCAAATGTCTGTATGCATGAATTTATTAAATTAACCATGGAATGTTTTGCTTGTCTTTTCCAAATGTCAGTGGAAGTTTTTGTCACTCGCAAAAGAACAGAGGGACATGAGTGACCGGTGCAGAACACGCACTGAGGAAAATTACATGTGTGTGAAAAACCCTTATAAGGTATCAAGCCCCAACCACTTGCTAATTTTTATGTAGTTTTGGGAACAATTCCAGCAATTTTTAATAAACTTTATCCACTTACAATCTTAAAGGATTAAGTAGCTTCTAATGAGCTCCATCCGGTAATGCTACATGATGCATCAATTTTTTCAGGACATTAATAAAAATCCAATGCTACTCCTTCCTCTAACAGTAGTAGTGATGGTAGAGGCACTTGAGAGACAGCAGCTAGCATGTTAGAAACTACACCCTTGCCATCAGAAAAAAATGTTTCTTGCACAAGTGCTGCTCCTCCTATGCAGCCTACAAATATAGGTCTACCTAGTGATATAAATGAAAGTGAATCATCACAGCCAATACTGAGTAGCCACCAAAAGTGTGCATTTGGTACATCATTAAATATCTGGACTCGGTACAAAAGTAGAGAAGCTACAGGAGGGACTGCTGACTCCCCGTTGGTTGGCAAAACACAATTTGGAAAAATAAAAACGTTGCTACATCAAGAGTGTAGGCAGTGCTGTAAAATTTCTCTGGTCTTCAGAGGACAGCAGAAACCTTAAATCATGATAGCCCTACAACTGTCAAGGATGATGTAGCTTTAGGTCTTTTTTAAAACTGTTGGAGTACACCCTGGAGAAGGATAAGATACTAGCAAATATTGCTAAACATATCTGAAATAATGCAAAGTACAAATCTAAGGATATCAAAAATAAAATAATTCAAATATTTGCAGGTGGTGCTTGTGAAAGTAAGATAAAAATGTTAAAATGCCTATTCTACAGGGTTTGCCTCAGAAGTTCTGGGACAGGTGCAATGTGGAAAATTTGGTGGGAAAATAGTGATTTTCAGTCACTGAAAGTCTATTCTTAACGTCCTTCAGCCTGAATAATCATCAGTATACATCAAGTTTCTTAAGGATTACATAATTTAAAGTATGTTTTTTTTTTTGGAAGTATTAATTTTGTGCAAAATATACTTTAGTTGTATCCAAATTGCATTTCTGTACTAAAATAAAACAACTTCAAATGTACTTCGTACAATGTAAGTATGGCTTTGTACTTAATTCGCACTATAAGGCGCACCACATTATAAGGCGCACCTTCAATATACGGCCTATTTTAAAACTTTTTCATATATAAGGCGCACCGCATTATGAGTCGCATAGAACAGACGCTACAGTAGTATGGCGTGATTTTTGTGCCACCACGTTTGCGCGCACAGAGCTATATGCAGGAGCAATAGTTGTGAGCGTGTGCGTATGAATCTCAGGCATGCGCGGTTATAGCTGCTCCGACACGCGCTCAACTCTGACAAACTGCTCGACAGCTCACTCTGCTCGCGCTCGGCCCTATGTTTGCGCTTTCAACTCTGCTGAAATGGCAAAAGGCCAGTCTTTGATTAGCTGGGAGCGCGGCTCGTTTACATATAATGTAGAGTTGCGAGGGCAGACACAGAGCCGAGCAGAGTGAGCTGAGTGGGCGAGCGAGCAGTTTGTCAGAGTTGAGCAAGTGTCCGAGCACCTTTGAGCGAAGGCGCGCACCTGAGATTCATACGCACAGGCTTACAATTATTGCTCCTTCAGATAGCTCCGTGCCCGCAAACCTGGTGGCACAAAAATCACGCCATACAGTAGAGGCTGGGGTTACGTTATGCATCCATTAGATGGAGCTGCGGCAAAGGGAATGTTAACAAAACAGTCAGATAGGACAGTCAAACTTGATTAATAATTACAAACCAGCGTTCTGACAACTCCGTTCACTCCCAAAATGAATAAACATCTGTTTTATTATTTTCCCAGAGGTAAAGTCAGTGACGTGGTATTTTCGTGACACAGTTTATCTTTTAACAACAGCAATAGAAAGCGCTATCAGCGCTCGTTTGCATGTATTAGCTCTAGAATTGCAGTTATCCAAGTAACGGTAGAGCGATCAAAGGAACCATAACTGATTTAATGAGCCATTCGCAGTTTCACTGTACCGGCTGTGCGTACTTAGACTTGCATGGCTTAATCTTTGAGACAAGCCTATGCCACTGGCAGGATCAACCAGGTAGCCCCTCTTCCTTTCTTGCCGACAGAAACGGGAGTGCCTGGTCCGGGAGCGGCGCGGGGCTTTCCCCGGGCGGAGCCCCAATCGGATTTGAAAAAAATGGCGTGCCTTCCGGATAAATCGCCACAGGACGGGGACCACTGGGACACACCGGGCGACTCAATCTCACTGCCCACCGTTCGACCGCACCAGGGGGCTTGAGTGCTGGGATGCAATAGCAAGCGTGTCTCTTAATAGGAGCCTTTTTGGGGTCTTTACACAAACACACAAATGAAACGGCACGCTTTGCGCAGTCATATATCCCAGCATGCACCGCACGCTTCTTCTTCTATGGGGGAAATTAAGTCGGCGGCTGCTTACCGTAGTTGCGAGACCTGTTGTGGCTCAATATTGGTCCATATATAAGGCACACCGGATTATAAGGCGTACTGTCGGCTTTTGAGAAAATTGAAGGTTTTAAGGTGCGCCTTATAGTGCGGAAAATACGGTAGTAAAAATCCAGTGTACCCAAAGTATACTTTGAATGTTTTCCAGTCTTCTAAGTATTATACCAATGAAAATATATATAGTTGTATTTATTAAAATTTGTAAGTAAGAAAACTTTCAATGATCTTCAGTGCTCTACTTTGCTGCTTTGTAAATTATAAGCTTCACTAAAAACTACATTCCTGAAAACATATTAGGCTCCAAGTATACTGAATGCTAAGTGAGAATACTACTTTGTGTATTAGAAGATATATTGAGACACACTGAGTACATTGCCAATATAATAATATAGAATTGTACAAACTGTATATACATTGATTACTAAAGTGAAGGACATTGATTACAAAAGATCTTTTCAATTTATTTTAAAAAAAAATTTCTTAACAGGAATCCATCAAAATTAACACACAAAAGCCAGAAAAATAATAGGTCCAAAAGAAAGGTCAACTAAATCAAACCTAACTAAGGATAACAAACAAGAACTGACCTCTCAAAATAAACACACAGGGTAATTTATACACTCGGGCTGGCCTACAAAATACAATGAGGGGGGAGGAGAGAGGAAACTAAAACGAAAAATAAACTTAAACAACGAATTTAAACCTTACAAATTATACCTACAACACAAATATGAAAAACACTAAGACAACCTAACATCAGGATTGCTTTTAAACAGTTGATCTTTAAAGTTGGACAGCTTCTCAAAATCAACTCCCCCATTTCGAGAAGGCTTATGGATACCTTCACTACCTGGTGTTTCATCAGATTTGGCCTCCCCGGCTAGTTCCTTTAAACTCAGCAAAGAAATAAACAGTTACTCAACAAAGACAGAGGATGTTTACCAAATGTATGCACCCAAATTTGTAAACTACCTTAAATAATAAAAAGTGATGACAAAACGAACATACTGTGTAAAAAAACAAAAAACAAAAATAAAATAAAATAAAAAACAGGATTAAATATTAACACTGTGAATTAGCTTGAGGGACCTCCACAATAATAATGATGAAAATAATAATTAATTATGAAAAAAACTTATCAGACCTAAAAGACCAGTTTAACTTTCTTGGAACACAATAAAAAAAAGTATTTCTGTTGGGACAGAACACTGTTTTCACTCGTAGCAAATAATTCCAGTATTATGTAGAAAAACGAACTTCTCCTTACAATGATGAAAACACTGAAACAACATTTCTCATTGTTGCACTTTAGAGAAAAGTTACAAACTATGTTCGTGTTTTTTTGGGGGCTAAACCTGTTAAACTTGCTTCACACTGAGTTATCATTTCTATATCCAAACTCACCTATAATGTTTAAAATCCCTGCTAGAGATTGATGTAATCTAGCTGGTTTCAAGTTATCACCTTTAGTTTAATCATATTTCTATCAATAATAATAATTCTATCCATGTCTGTTCCAGTTTTTTCGTTTATTTTTTATTGGTCCCTTGAATAGCTTCAGAATTGTTTAGTTCAAGTTCTCTTTTTGCTTCGCTTTTCTCTGTGGTGTCTTTTGCCTTGTAATCTAAAGTCTGAGTTTCTGTCTGTTCACAAAGGGACAGATCAAAATTTACATTCCCAGGACGCGAAGAAGGAAGTTCTCATTTCTCTTTTCCCCATTTCTAGAAAATCTTGGCAATTTATTTCACATAGCCTGCATACTTTAACACAATGATCACTATTGCCAGGTTGCCTTTTTGTTTTGTACCAAACAATTATTAACTGGTTGCAACAACTCATAGTAGTTATATTTATTAGTTGTTCTAATTATAAATTGCGTTTAAGTTGAAAAGCTTTGGAAAACTGTGCTCAATATATCTGTTAAAGTTTGTTGTCACATACTTTAAATATAAATAGGTGGGAGGGAGAGGGCAGTACAACAACAAATCTTTAGGATATAAACAATTGTAAATAGAATACACATTCTTATTCACTGACTAGATTAAGGTTTCAGTGTTATTTAACCTATATCTCAAAAGGTTGTGTTGTAAGCAGCTCTCCAGAGAAAAAAAAATTTTTTTCACATTAAGCAGAAAATCAAGGTGAACGAATGCACAGGAGGAGGTGGAGGTTAGTGGACTTAAAAAACAAGGTGGAGAGGAGGAGTAGTATGCATTAAAGAAGGAAGAGCAGACGAGGAGGTGGCCTGTACAGGGAACAGGAGAGGACAAAGGAAAAATTAAAAAAAGGAGAGGAGTGGGGAGACAGAGAGAAGTTTGGCTGTGCCGGTGGAGATTCTGAGCAGCCTCCAAAGCATAGTTGGGAGTGGGCTATGTGCTGGGTAATCAGGAACCCTGTGATGCCTTTTCTTTTTCTCGCTACAAACTAGACACCACTGCCTGACCACTAATCAAATACTCTGCTAGGTAACAAGTTGGCCAAATTAGAAGATTTAGACCACTAAAAGTAAACCTACAGAGGGTCACTGAAAAGAAATACAACTATTTCAAATTCAACATTTTAACCAGCTCTCTCATTGGGTGAACAGTCACTCTTGGATAACAACAGCGACCGTAGAAGGTGCTGTGTAAACACCTAAGTTGTTTCTGCAGTGCAATTACAGATACATATAAACAATACAGAATAAAGTTTATCCAATATGTAATGTTCAGAAGATTTTAGTATTTTGAACCCAATAGTCTCTGTCTGACAAATGAGAGGGGTGATTACATCCAAATAGCTACTGTAATTGGATCAACTTTGTTTGCAGTCTGTCCAGGGGCCAGGAGGGTCACAAAAAGGCTTCTTTAAATTTCTAGTTAAAACATTCTTTTCTATTTGGAAATATCTGTGTGGAATAAAAACTCCCATAGGATTGGAAATTCCCTCCCAAGGTGGTGAAGAATGACTGAGCTAAGATCCTGTGGGACTTAACGTGGACAAACTGGTAATGACAAACCAACCAGAAAGAGGACAGCCCTTGTGATTTACATGGGTTTCCTAAATGACAAAAAACATCAGAAAAAATTGAAAATTAGAAACTGGAAAAATATAAAGGGCTCAGGGAAAAGGGTTTATTAGGCCAGGCAGCTGAAGTAAAGCATGGATCCTGTCGTCATCAAAGCACACACTAGAGAAATGGCATCAATAGACAACAGTCCAGAAAAGTGCAGTCTTAGAAACAGCTACTGTGAAGAACACTCGAAAATTTGAGCATATAGCAACATATAAGGAAAAGTGGTGGTGTATTTTTCTTTGCTTGATTTGGGAGGTTTCTGTCCCCCAACTATCTGTCCAACCCTTTATTGAGAAAAAAGTACTTTTATTAGTTTCTCAGCAGTGATAAAGCATGTTGTTGAAGGGTCTTTGCTGTCAGGAGCAAAATAAATTGATCACCCATTGATCCATTCCACGAAAGGGGCTAAGATTATTTTAAAAAGTTGTTTTAAATCTGATCAGTAGTCCATGTTTTTCCTTGTCCTTTTAGTTTATCTTTGTCAGTTTTTCTGATTCTACACATTTTCATGCTCTTCTCCCCACCTGTTTGGTGTGTCCCATGGAGAGTCTAGGAGCCAAAAATCTCTGTCCAAAGGGCCTCAAAACAGCTGTTATATTTACTTAAAATTGCAGGAATGGCAGGGCCGGAGATGCACTGTGACTAAATTACATGAATGAAAAAACAAATGCGGGATTTTCACCTAAGGATAATTTTGGCAGGAGCCTTGATGAGAATCTGCATTGGTAAGTCATATTTAAATGCTATGGTGACAATAGGGCATGCATTGTGGAATTGTTGAGATTGAAGCTGGCGGTACTATGCTAATGTTGACACTTGCAGATGATAAATATACACATGGGTTTGAGTTGATGCATTGTGGTTTATTAAAGTGGAATGGAAACTAGATTAGTCATCCGCCACAAGAATAGAAAAGCAGCTGTCGCATACATTTCATTGTTCACTTTTTTATTTGCAGATTAGCTTCCTAGAAGATTAGATGGGTATCTATGCATGGCTTATGTTTTTTGTATGCTTGCATTTAAAAGGTAAGGTTCATTCTTTTATGTTATAAAAATACATGATAATCATTTTGTATTTGTCTTCTCGTTAGAATTTATTTTTATGTTTCTTTCCTATTGTAGCACAATTTTAGTTTTAACTCATACCTATTTATAACCTTAGATACTACAACACCTTAATTATTTTCCCCCTCAGAGTCAGAGAGTGAAGTCTCATCCTGGACATACACATCCCCACCCACAGTTAAAGGTCTCCTCAACTCATGTTTGGTGATCCCCTGCTCATTCAACTATCCAGATGAAGGAAACAAACATGAATCAATTGGGATTTGGTACAATCCAGATGGCATAATTTTTCACTCAAACAACCCTCAAATGGTGCAACAATCATATCAGAATCGGCTTGAGCTAGTTGGAGATCTTAAAGGAAAGAATTGTTCTCTGAAGATTGATCCTCTTCAAGAAATCGACAAAGGACCTTTTAATTTCAGAATTGAATTAACGAACTATGAGAAATATACCTACAAAAACAAGATCTCCATTTCCGTTATAAGTAAGTAGATCATTCTATTGTAGAATAAAGGGACATCTTTAATGTTTTACTCAAGTTTTATTTTTGCAATCCTATGTGATATTTATGAGATTATTAGTATTTATTGTAAAGTTTTAAAATCTGGTATTTAACCACTTCAGAAAGATTTCACAGTATACAAGTTAGTATATGTTTACACTATTTTACATTTTTTTATGTTTACATTGTTTAGAAACCACAACAAATACTTATTTAACTCTTACTATTCTGACACGTGTAAAACTAAAGTATCTAAAAAAAATTAAATAGAATATCTATGCAGCTAAACCGTTCACATGTTTTACTGATCTTCTACAATAGATAATTTAATTCATGATAAAAAAACTAAATTTATGTTTCATGAACTCCTCATGTGATTAGAGTTCAATTTTTATCTTTCTAACCATTGATGGCTTAATATTTAACCAAAGTGTTTAAGAAACATGAAAAGTATTATATTTCAGCTAATGAGGAAAATGACGCACCATATATTTTAGTAACAGGGCTGGTTTCTACCAGAACTGAAACTTCACTTCAATGTAACCTCTACAATAGGATTCTCTTTCTTATACTTCTTTCTTATACTTCTTATACTTCTCGGTTCTTATACTATCTCCATTCTTACATGTCCATCAATTTTGTCATTACTGTAAATATGCTTTAGGTAGTTTCAGAGACTACAAAAGTTTATTTAGTTGAATATAAACTCAAATAACGTCTAATAAATGTATTTTCTCATCAGACCAGATGACTGTTTATAGACCTGGACATATATTGTATTAATTGCCTAGTGGGATCTATCTTATGAATGCAGGTGAACCAAATCCAATTCAGTTCTCTGTGACAGAAGTCATTAAAGAGGGACAAAATGTGTCTGCATCTTGCTCTGTGTCACACTCCTGCCCAACCTTGCCTCCTGAATTCAACTGGAGTCACTCTGGAGAGGTGATTAGTCAGACTGAACAAGTTGTCGATGCTGAGTGGAAGGAAACATCTATTCTAAGCTTTCGTCTGACCCACGTTGACCACAACAAGCCTTTAAAATGCAGTGTAACATACAAGGGAGGAAAAAATGTAGAAACATCCAAGGTCCTTCAAGTAAAACGTAAGTAACCGTGTTCCTAAATAACCATTTTCTGATTATATTTTGTATTTAAAACCAAATGTCTAAGCTCAGCAGGTCATATATATATATATATATATATATATATATATATATATATATATATATATATATATATATATATATATATATATATT
>JAVLVB010001141.1:84545-102981 GCA_032876305.1 Orestias chungarensis
AAATGTGAAGGGGTGGTAACCTGATTCTAAATAAAATGGCTGTTTGCTGGGTCTGAAGACAGAACTGTTGGGTGCATGGTGCAAAGCAGATTCTCCCTCTTGCAACAGGTAAACATATGTCAGCGTTGGGTGTCTTTATTAACTCTCTAAATACTTGCAGATCTGAACTCGGTGAGAAGTCTGGGAGACTTTCTCAACAGGAGCTTAACGGCAAAAGTCACAACAGGTGTTTGATCCTCGAATCGACCAATAAATGTCCTGGTTCATTTACAGCTGGGGTTTAAACAGTCGTCCTCATCAGTCTGTTCACATTGGGACATCATGAGACCAAGACGACACCTAACAATGGATCAACAGTACCTGGCCATTGCAATGCTTCAAACAGGACATTCTCAGACGGACGTGGCCACTGAGCTCAGAGTGTCACAGAGTGTCATCAGCAGGTTGCAACAGAGATACCGAGAGACTGGGCCGCAGTGCTGTTCTCTGATGAAAGTCGATTCACGTTGAGCATAAATGATGGCCACCAACGATGTTGGAGACGTCAAGGAGAGCGCTATGCATCAGCCAATGTTGTCACCAGACAAGCTTTTGGTTGTGGCGGTGTCACGGTGTGGGCAGGTGTGTCCAGTCTGTATAGAACTGCCGTACACTTTGTGAATGGTACAGTGACAAGTCCATACTACCTGAATAACATCATTAATCCAGTGATTGTGCCCCTACATGAACAACGCAGGCCGAATTTAATCTTCATGGATGACAATGCTCCAGCTCATCTGGCTCGCATCATCAGGGAATGGCTGTTGGAGACTGGTGTACCTCAAATGGAGTGGCCTGCACTTTCTCCAGACCTGAATTCCATTGAAAACATGTGGGATCAACTGAGTCGCCTTTTAGAGGCTCGAAACTCTGCACCCTAAAACCTCAATGACCTGAGGGCTGCCCTTCAAGAAGAGTGGGATGCCCTGCCTCAGCAGACAATAAGTCAACTTGTGAACAGCATGAGACGTCGTTGTCAACCAGTAATTGATGCTCAAGGGCACATGATGAGTTATTGAGACGTTGACATTTTTTGCTGTGGTGTACACACCATTGTTGTTAACTTTTGTTTCAACAAATTGTTTCAGATGAGAAAATCACCAGTGCATCCTTTTACTTAAATGTCCTACTTTCGTGATATAATATCACTGTAGCGGGAACTTTATACATTTTCCACAAATTTCACCCGAAACCCAAATATCCCTAACTTTCTGTGAGTAGGTATGTTATGAAAAAGTAAAGTTTAAAAGTCAAGGGTATTTCATAAAATAAAATAAAAAAACTATACTTCATTACAACGCCAGGTTACTTTATATCAGAATAAAAGACACACTTAACAAACTAAACATTAGTTTATTCCAGTGAAGACCTAGTTTTCTTTCCCTATTCGGCAGTAAGCATGCAGCAGCAGGGGAGAAGTTGTTGTAAGATTGGGTTTAAAATAGTCAAAAAACGTGGTTTACATAAAAAAATCACAGGATAGAATTATGTTTTGTGAGCAAATAAGTATTTTTCATATATTAAGGAAAGATTAGCAGAACTTGAGTTCTGCAAATTAGAGACTATTACAGGATCTGTTATAAAACCCTGTATCTGTTTATCTGTAGCCAGAAGATGGAAGCAAAGTTCCTGGCTAACCGCTCTTACACACATATTGATACCTGATGAAACCTTTAGCATAATTTACGACAGGAGTGTTTGCATAAGGAAATGCAAAACACCCAGACAAGAGCATTAGAACAAAAACCTCTACTTCATTTTCTGTTAAAGTGAAATGCATTAAACCCTTCTTTACAAATGCGTATGTGTATGTATGAGTTGGTGTTCTCCAAGTAGGGAGTGACATGAGTCCACTTTATTAGAATGTCCTGGAAGAAGAAATGTGTGTGTGTGGGGTTGTTAGTCTTAGAGATGTTTACAGGACACAGGTGTTCCTGATGTCTCCTATCAGAGTATTTTGCATAGTTTGAAAGTAAACTGCACTCAAATAAACAAGAATAGGAGAAACACTACTTTAGACAATATTTTCCTGATTTTGAGGGTTGAACTGATACAAACAGACTGATCAAACAGAGGTGTGGTCAGTCAGCTTCTAATGCTGAGTTGACAGACAACTTTCTGCTTAAGGTGTCACACTAATACACACTAAAAAACCTGGGTTTTCATAGAAAGTGTTTCATTTTTTTATAATTACATGCACTAAACCATTATTTAATGTTGCCATCTCACACATGTTTTCTCGTTGATTTGAGCTCACTTCATTAGAATGTTCTGGAAGAGGGCGTTACAGGCTTAAGGGGAGCAGTTGTTTCTAGTTTCTCCTAAAACTGTATTTTGCATAGTCTGAAAGTGAAATGTGCACAAAATAACAAAAAAAAATACAAACACAACTTTAAAACAATACATTATTGCAATCTATCATATGAAAAAAGAATATATTTATGCTACTGACTGAAAAGAAATCCTGACCTCTGTTCCTTATTTTCAGGAATGAACTGATAAAAATAGACTGATCACACAGAGCTGGAGGTGGGGTGGGGTGTGAATACAGGGGTTTAGGATGTCACGTCATTGGATTCTCCTAGAAAGGAGGGTCATAAAGCCCTCAACTTGTTACCTTGTGATGACAAAATGGGCCTTTATGCCCCCTCTTCACCTCTGGCTGACTTAAACTATAAACAAACCCCTTTGGTTTGCTTCATCCTTGCCAAGTTGAAGTTATTTTTCTGACCCACAGCAGCAGATCAGGTCAAGCTGACCTGATCAATTTTCTTTTACTGTGAATGTTTTTAACAAAATATCATAATATGACTCCTACCAAGTATTTTATTTTTACAGTGCAGAGGAGAAATTCATTGTATACAGTATATACACTGCAAATGGGACAATTCAATCAAATCACAGCACGTGTTTGAATTCATATTCATAATTGTATAATATAGATTATATGGCACTTAATTCATTACCAAGAGCAATATCAATACAATTTTTATTAAACTATTCCATCATCATACAGACTGAAAACTTGCTTTAAATTCATTACAAACTCATCAGAATAAGTGTTTAGAATATACATTTATATAAAACAATATTTCTCAGACAACGTTTTGTAAACACAGTACAGCTGCGAATCAGTCAGTTGGTGCTGAATAGAAAACTGTCCCAGTTTTAATAAAAAGCTCAGTAAACTTGCATTTTTTGGCCTTACGCATCATGCAAGTATCTTTGTTTTAAAACCAGTAACAGTTACTAAAAGTTAAGCGCATAGTCTAAAAAAAGCAGATATACAGACCAGGGGAAGCAAATACCAGAGTTACACCCAGGTTTTACCCTCAAAGAAAGAACTAAACATCTTACTGAGCTTCTGCTGCTCGTCGAGCTTAAGTTAGGTTGAAATTGGATGTTGGAGCTCCCCGGTTTGTAGCGGCGTCCAGCTCACGGCTGACCCGATTTAGGAGCTCAGATTTCGGCCAGCTGGCTCCAAGTCTCTCCCTCCTCCTCCGGTTGTTGTTTTTAGGGGCCGTCAATAAATTTCCCAGCGAAATCTTTTGGATAAACAGAAATTAATAGCTTTCTTGCCATGACAACAAATTACACAAAATCATGTGAATCATTTAACTAGATGGCCCAGATGAGGAACAATCAGTAGTTTTATATTCCTTTTTACTGTAATAAATTTGCAGTTTTCTTCAAAAGCTCTCAGGTCATGTGACCCCATCAGTCAGAATCAGAGTTAAATTGTTCACCTACAAGGCGTGGATGAGACAGGCTACTTTTTAATCAAGCGTTGTCTATTTTTCATTCATGTTTATTGCAGTTTATTTCAATAGATCAAATTTTGTGACCCACTCGCTTAAGATCAGTGTAAAATTGTTGTACTAGATGGCACAGGTGAGGCAAACTCCTTTTTATCCATTTTTAAAGCATTTTTTAGGGTATTTTTACTGAAAAAATTTTCTTTTTTCTTCAACAGCTAGCAGGTCACCCACTCACTCAAAATCAGTATTAAATGTAACTCACTGTTAAATGAGTGGGTCACATTAAGAAAAATGCAATTTTCTTAGAGTAGAAATTTATTTAAAAATAGAAAATGCATTAAAATTGGTGTGTATCATTTGTGCCATGTAGTGAAATCATTTAACTGTATTTTGTGTAATTTGGTGACAAGACAAGAAAACTGTTAATTTGGGTTTCTCTAGAATGTTTATTAATAGTTAATTATAGAAATTGTTGAAGTCCACCTTGACTTCCCCAGGTTGGTTGATCTCAGGACAGCGTATTCAGGTTCTCACAATGTTCAAATAAAAATACAAACTCAGTCCACTCAGTAAAAGACATCTTGTGGTTTAACTGAGTCCTCCTGCAGGAGGGAGAGCCGAGACCGTTAGTGCAATGGATCCCTCGGGTCTGAGCTCTAACCCCCGCATCGGGCTGTTTTATTAAAAATTAGGGAGTGTACAGAGTCAGAAAACATTCACATGTGATTTACACAAACTGTTTCAGAAACCGGTATTCCCGCTCCTCGCTGGCCTTGATTAATCTGCACAAAGAGAAAAAAGAGTAAATTCGCTCCCTGGAAGCATCCTTTAACGGAAGGGAGTATTTTTCGCTAACTGGCTTCACATTTTTTTAACTTGGTTCTATCTGCTGGGAACTGATTGATAGCCGGCTTTCCATGGCCACCTGGATCCAGCAGGCCTTATCAGAAAATTTATAGCTCTTGTTATATGCACACACTTCTAGTATTAAAAGAAACATGAATACCTTTTATTATATGCAAACACTTCTAGTATTAAAAGAAACATGAATATATGAAAGAAACATGAATATAAATGATTATCATTCCACAAAATGTATGCAAATGTCTGTATGCATCTGTTTTGTTAAATTAACCATGGAATGTTTTGCTGTTCATTTCCAAATGTCAGTGGAAGTTTTTGTCACTCGCATAAGAACAGAGGGACATGAGTGACCGGTGCAGAACACGCACTGAAGAAAATTACCTGTGTGTGAAAAACCCTTATAAGGTATCAAGCCCCAACCACTTGCTAATTTTTATGTAGTTTTGGGAACAATTCCAGCAATTTTTAATAAACTTTATCCACTTACAATCTTAAAGGATTAAGTAGCTTCTAATGAGCTCCATCCGGTAATGCTACATGATGCATCAATTTTTTCAGGACATTAATAAAAATCCAATGCTACTCCTTCCTCTAACAGTAGTAGTGATGGTAGAAGTACTTTAGAGACAGCAGCTAGCATGTTAGAAACTACACCCTTGCCATCAGAAAAAAAATTTTCTTGCACAAGTGCTGCTCCTCCTATGCAGCCTACAAATATAGGTCTACCTAGTGATTTAAATGAAAGTGAATCATCACAGCCAATACTGAGTAGCAACAAAAGTCTGCATTTGGTACATCATTAAATATCTGGACTCGGTACAAAAGTAGAGAAGCTACAGGAGGGACTGCTGACTCCCCGTTGGTTGGCAAAACACAATTTGGAAAAAGAAAAACGTTGCTACATCAAGAGTGTAGACAGTGCTGTAAAATTTCTCTGGTCTTCGGAGGACAGCAGAAACCTTAAATCATGATAGCCCTACAACTGTCAAGGATGATGTAGCTTTAGGTCTTTTTTAAAACTGTTGGAGTACACCCTGGAGAAGGATAAGATACTAGCAAATATTGCTAAACATATCTGAAATAATGCAAAGTACAATTCTAAGGATATCAAAAATAAAATAATTCAAACATTTGCAGGTGGTGCTTGTGAAATTAAGATAAAAATGTGAAAATGCCTATTCTACAGGGTTTGCCACAGAAGTTGTGGGACAGGTGCAATGTGGAAAATTTGGTGGGAAAATAGTGATTTTCAGTCACTGAAAGTCTATTCTTAACGTCCTTCAGCCTGAATAATCATCAGTATACATCAAGTTTCTTAAGGATTACATAATTTAAAGCATGTTTTTTTTTGGAACTATTTTGTGCAAAATATACTTTAGTTGTATCCAAATTGCATTTCTGTAATAAAATAAAACAACTTCAAATGTACTTCGTACACTGTAAGTATGGCTTTGTATGTAATCCGCACTATAAGGCGCAACACATTATAAGGCGCACCTTCAATATAGGGCCTATTTTAAAACTTTTTCATATATAGGGCGCACCGCATTATAAGTCGCATAGAACAGACGCAACAGTAGTATGGCGTGATTTTTGTGCCACCACGTTTGCGCGCACAGAGCTATATGCAGGAGCAATAGTTGTGAGCGTGTGCGTATGAATCTCAGGCGCCCGCGGTCATAGCTGCTCCGACACGCGCTCAACTCTGACAAACTACTCGACAGCTCACTCTGCTCGCGCTCGGCCCTATGTTTGCGCTTTCAACTCTGCTGAAATGGCAAAAGGCCAGTCTTTGATTAGCTGGGAGCGCGGCTCGTTTACATATAATGTAGAGTTGCGAGGGCAGACACAGAGCCGAGCAGAGTGAGCTGAGTAGGCGAGCAAGCAGTTTGTCAGAGTTGAGCAAGTGTCCGAGCACCTTTGAGCGAAGGCGCGCACCTGAGATTCATACGCACAGGCTCACAATTATTGCTCCTTCAGATAGCTCCGTGCCCGCAAACCTGGTGGCACAAAAATCACGCCATACAGTAGAGGCTGGGGTAACGTTATGCATCCATTAGATGGAGCTGCGGCAAAGTGAATGTTAACAAAACAGTCAGATAGGACAGTCAAACTTGATTAATAATTACAAACCAGCGTTCTGACAACTCCGTTCACTCCCAAAATGAATAAACTTCTGTTTTATTATTTTCCCAGAGGTAAAGTCAGTGACGTGGTATTTTCGTGACCCAGTTTATCTTTTAACAACAGCAATAGAAAGCGCTATCAGCGCTCGTTTGCATGTATTAGCTCTAGAATTGCAGTTATCCAAGTAACGATAGAGCGATCAAAGGAACCATAACTGATTTAATGAGCCATTCGCAGTTTTCACTGTACTGTGCGTACTTAGACTTGAATGGCTTAATCTTTGAGACAAGCCTATTGAAGGTTTCAAGGTGCGCCTTATAGTGCGGAAAATACGGTAGTAAAAATCCAGTGTACCCAAAGTATACTTTGAATGTTTTCCAGTCTTATAAGTATTATACCAATGAAAATATATATAGTTGTATTTATTAAAATTTGTAAGTAAGAAAACTTTCAATGATCTTCAGTGCTCTACTTTGCTGCTTTGATAATTATAAGCTTCACTAAAAACTACATTCCTGCAAACATATTAGGCTCCAAGTATACTGAATGCTAAGTGAGAATACTACTTTGTGTATTAGAAGATATATTGAGACACACTAAGTACATTGCCAATATAATAATATAGAATTGTACAAACTGTATATACATTGATTACTAAAGTGAAGGACATTTATTACAAAAGATCTTTTCAATTTATTAAAAAAAAAAAAATTCTTAACAGGAATCCATCAAAAGCAACACCCAAAAGCCAGAAAAATAATAGGTCCAAAAGAAAGGTCAACTAAATCAAACCTAACTAAGGATAACAAACAAGAACTGACCTCTCAAAATAAACACACAGGGTAATTTATACACTCGGGCTGGCCTACAAAATACAATGAGGGGGGAGGAGAGAGGAAACTAAAACGAAAAATAAACTTAAACAACTAATTTAAACCTTACAAATTATACCTACAACACAAATATGAAAAACACTAAGACAACCTAACATCAGGATTGCTTTTAAACAGTTGATCTTTAAAGTTGGACAGCTTCTCAAAATCAACTCCCCCATTTCGAGAAGGCTGATGGATACCTTCACTACCTGGTGTTTCATCAGATTTGGCCTCCCCGGCTAGTTCCTTTAAACTCAGCAAAGAAATAAACAGTTAACTCAACAAAGACAGAGGATGTTTACCAAATGTATGCACCCAAATTTGTAAACTACCTTAAATAATAAAAAGTGATGACAAAACGAACATACTGTGTAAAAAAACAAAAATAAAATAAAATAAGAAATAGGTTTAAATATTAACACTGTGAATTAGCTTGAGGGACCGCCACAATAATAATGATGAAAATAATAATTAATTATAAAAAAAACTTATCAGACCTAAAAGACCAGGTTAACTTTCTTGGAACACAATAAAAAAAAGTATTTCTGTTGGGACAGAACACTGTTTTCACTCGTAGCAAATCATTCCAGTATTACTTAAGAAAAACGAACTTCTCCTTACAATGACGAAAACACTGAAACAACATTTCTCATTGTTGCACTTTAGAGAAAAGTTACAAACTAAGTTTGTGTTTGTTTTTTTTGGCTAAAACTGTTAAACATGCTTCACACTGAGTTATCATTTCTATATCCAAACTCACCTATAATGTTAAATTCCCTGCTAGAGATGGATGTAATCTAGCTGGTTTCAAGTTATCACCTTTAGTTTAATCATATTTCTATCAATAATAATAATTCTATCCATGTCTGTTCCAGTTTTTTCGTTTATTTTTTGTTGGTCCCTTGAATAGCTTCAGAATTGTTTAGTTCAAGTTCTCTTTTTGCTTCCCTTTTCTCTGTGGTGTCTTTTGCCTTGTAATCTAAAGTCTGAGTTTCTGTCTGTTCACAAAGGGACAGATCAAAATTTACATTCCGAGGACGCGAAGAAGGAAGTTCTCATTTCTCTTTTCCCCATTTCTAGAAAATCTTGGCAATTTATTTCACATAGCCTGCATACTTTAACACAATGATCACTATTGTCAGGTTGCCTTTTTGTTTTGTACCAAACATTTATTAACTGGTTGCAACAACTCATAGTAGTTATTGTTATTAGTTGTTCTAATTATAAATTGCCTTTAAGTTGAACAGCTTTGGAAAACTTTGTTTGTTGTCACATACTTTAAATATAAATAGGTGGGAGGGAGAGGGCAGTACAACAACAAATCTTTAGGATATAAACAATTGTAAATAGAATACACATTCTTATTCACTTACTAGATTAAGGTTTCAGTGTTATTTAACCTATATCTCAAAAGGTTGTGTTATAAGCAGCTCTCCAGAGAAAAACAATATTTTTCACATTAAGCAGAAAATCAAGCTGAACGAATGCACAGGAGGAGGTGGAGGTTAGTGGACTTAAAAAACAAGGTGGAGAGGAGGAGTAGTATGCATTAAAGAAGGAAGAGCAGACGAGGAGGTGGCCTGTACAGGGAACAGGAGAGGACAAAGGAAAAATTTAAAAAAGGGGAGGAGTGGCCTGGTTTGGTTAATGGAGCGAGAGGGAGGGAGACAGAGAGAAGTTTGGCTGTGCCGGTGGAGATTCTGAGCAGCCTCCAAAGCATAGTTGGGAGTGGGCTATATGCTGGGTCATCAGGAACCCTGTGATGCCTTTTCTTTTTCTCGCTACAAACTAGACACCACTGCCTGACCACTAATCAAATACTCTGCTAGGTAACAAGTTGGCCAAATTAGAAGATTTAGACCACTAAAAGTAAACCTACAGAGGGTCACTGAAAAGAAATACAACCATTTCAAATTCAACATTTTAACCAGCTCTCTCATTGGGTGAACAGTCACTCTTGGATAACAACAGCGACCATAGAAGGTGCTGTGTAAACACCTAAGTTGTTTCTGCAGCGCAATTACAGATACATATAAACAATACAGCATAAAGTGTATCCAATATGTAATGTTCAGAAGATTTTAGTATTTTGAACCCAAGAGTCTCTGTCTGACAAATGAGAGGGCTGGTTACATCCAAATAGCTACTGTAATTGGATCAACTTTGTTTGCAGTCTGTCCAGGGGCCAGGAGGGTCACAAAAAAGGCTTCTTTAAATTTCTAGTTAAAACATTCTTTTCTATTTGGAAATATCTGTGTGGAATAAAAACTCCCATAGGATTGTAAATTCCCTCCCAAGGGGTGAAGAATGACTGAGCTAAGATCCTGTGGGACTTAACGTGGACAAACTGGTAATGACAAACCAACCAGAAAGAGGACAGCCCTTGTGATTTACATGGGTTTCCTAAATGACTAAAAACATCAGAAAAAATAGAAAATTAGAAACTGGAAAAATATAAAGGGCTCAGGGAAAAGGGTTTATTAGGCCAGGCAGCTGAAGTATAGCATGGTTCCTGTCATCATCAAAGCACACACTAGAGAAATGGCATCAATAGACAACAGTCCAGAAAAGTGCAGTCTTAGAAACAGCTACTGTGAAGAACACTTGAAAATTTGAGCATATAGCAACATATAAGGAAAAGTGGTGGTGTATTTTTCTTTGCTTGATTTGGGAGGTTTCTGTCCCCCAACTATCTGTCCAACCCTTTATTGAGAAAAAAGTACTTTCATTAGTTTCTCAGCAGTGATAAAGCATGTTGTTGAAGGGTCTTTGTTGTCAGGAGCACAATAAATTGATCACCCATTGATCCATACCACGAAAGGGGCTAAGATTATTTTAAAAAGTTGGTTTAAATCTGATCAGTACTCCATGTTTTTCCTTGTCCTTTTAGTTGATCTTTGTCAGTTTTTCTGATTCTACACATTTTCATGCTCTTCTCCCCACCTGTTTGGTGTGTCCCATGGAGAGTCTAGGAGCCAAAAATCTCTGTTCAAAGGGCCTCAAAACAGCTGTTATATTTACTTAAATTTGCAGGAATGGCAGGGCCGGAGATGCGCTGTGACTAAATTACATGAATGAATAAACAAATGCGGGATTTTCACCTAAGGATAATTTTGGCAGGAGCCTTAATGAAAATCTGCATTGGTAAGTCATATTTTAAATGCTATGGTGACATTAGGGCATGCATTGTGGAATTGTTGAGATTGAAGCTGGCGGTACTATGCTAATGTTGACACTTGCAGATGATAAATATACACATGGGTTTGAGTTGATGCATTGTGGTTTATTAAAGTGGAATGGAAACTAGATTAGTCATCTGCCACAAGAATAGAAAAGCAGCTGCCGCATACATTTCATTGTTCACTTTTTTATTTGCAGATTAGCTTCCTAGAAGATTAGATGGGTATCTATGCATGGCTAATGTTTTTTGTATGCTTGCATTTAAAAGGTAAGGTTCATTCTTTTATGTTAGAAAAATACATGATAATCATTTTGTATTTGTCTTCTCGTTAGATTTTATTTTTATGTTTCTTTCCTATTGTAGCACAATTTTAGTTTTAACTCATACCTATTTATAACCTTAGATACTACAACACCTTGATTAATTTCCCCCTCAGAGTCAGAGAGTGAAGTCTCATCCTGGACATACGCATCCCCACCCACAGTTAAAGGTCTCCTCAACTCATGTTTGGTGATCCCCTGCTCATTCAACTACCCAGATGAAGGAAACAAACATGAATCTATTGGGATTTGGTACAATCCAGATGGCATAATTTTTCACTCAAACAACCCTCAAATGGTGCAACAGTCATATCAGAATCGGCTTGAGCTAGTTGGAGATCTTAAAGGAAAGAATTGTTCTCTGAAGATTGATCCTCTTCAAGAAATCGACAAAGGACCTTTTGATTTCAGAATTGAAATAACGAACTATGAGAAATATACCTACAAAAACAAGATCTCCATTTCCGTTATAAGTAAGTAGATCATTCTATTGTAGAATAAAGGGACATCTTTAATGTTTTACTCAAGTTTTATTTTTGCAATCCTATGTGATATTTATGAGATTATTAGTATTTATTGTAAAGATTTAAAATTTGGTATTTAACCACTTCAGAAAGATTTCACAGTATACAAGTTTGTATATGTTTACACTATTTTACATTTTTTTATGTTTACATTGTTTAGAAACCACAACATTACTTATTTTACTCTTACTATTCTGACACGTGTAAAACTAGAGTATCTAAAAAAAATTAAATAGAATATCTATGCAGCTAAACCGTTCACATGTTTTACTGATCTTCTACAATAGATAATTTAATTCATGATAAAAAAACTAAATTTATTGTTCATGAACTGCTCATGTGATTAGAGTTCAATTTTTATCTTTCTAACCATTGATGGCTTAATATTTAACCAAAGTGTTTAAGAAACATGAAAAGTATTATATTTCAGCTAATGAGGAAAATGACGCACCAAATATTTTAGTAACAGGGCTGGTTTCTACCAGAACTGAAACTTCACTTCAATGTAACCTCTACAAAAGGATTCTCCTTCTTATACTTCTTTCTTATACTTCTTATACTTCTCTATTCTTATACTATATCCATTCTTACATGTCCATCAATTTTGACATTACTGTAAATATGCTTTAGGTAGTTTCAGAGACTACAAAAGTGTATTTAGTTGAATATAAACTCAAATAACGTCTAGTAAATGTATTTTCTCATCAGACCAGAAAACTTACCCTACCTGTTTATAGACCTGGACATATATTGTATTAATTGCCTAGTGGGATCTATCTTATGAATGCAGGTGAACCAAATCCTATTCAGTTCTCTGTGACAGAAGTCATTAAAGAGGGACAAAATGTGTCTGCATCTTGCTCTGTGTCACACTCCTGCCCAACCTCGCCTCCTGAATTCAACTGGAGTCACTCTGGAGAGGTGATTAGTCAGACTGAACAAGTTGTCGATGCTGAGTGGAAGGAAACATCTATTCTAAGCTTTCGTCTGACCCACGTTGACCACAACAAGCCTTTAAAATGCAGTGTAACATACAAGGGAGGAAAAAATGTAGAAACATCCAGGGTCCTTCAAGTAAAACGTAAGTAACCGTGTTTCTAAATAACCATTTTCTGATTATATTTTGTATTTAAAACCAAATTACTAAGCTCAGCAGGTCATATATATATATATATATATATATATATATATATATATATATATACATATACATATATTTGTAATTCATTATAAACAGAAGTTTAACCCAAGCAACACAGAGGCCACAAAGCTGAAGAAGCAAAGTTGCATTTGCCTGCATAGGGATTTTGAATATTCTGAATTTTAGAACTGATTTTACCAACAGATATTTGTCTATGTTACTGTTCTCTCTAAAATCTTCTCAGTCAGGTAAAAATGAATGCATTCAGATTCATAATTCACTGCAACATTATAACCTAAGATCATTATTGCAAAACAAACTAGCTTTCATTTATTTAGCGTAGTTTTGTTAAAATAAAAGATCAAAAAGATTTAGTATAAATTCATGATGCCGTTAACAAATTACCATATTACTAGGGACTTTTTATAAAATGGGAATTTCCAACTCAATAAGACTCGTTTGATTTTGTACTGTTGTCTGTGTTCAAACTGTATTTTATAATGGTCAAACTCACAACGCAGGTACTCTCAATCAAATATTTTTGTGCTTAAATAAAATAAAATTTTTGTGCTCTTAAAATAAAACGAATATGACGTTTTCATGAAAAACTGCTCTAAAGACTATACACAGCACTACAAAGTTTGTCTTTCTCTACCACAAAATCTTGCTATTGAAATTCACATCACCTGACAATATTGACACTCATGCTAATTTGGTTTTTCTTTTAGCGTTAAGTTAAAAGAGACCACTGCCTACTTGGTTTGTCTCTGCTGCAGCTGAAAACTTAACATCAGATTCCATTAACAATAAAAGCAGCATGTCAACAAACCCCTGTTTATTCTATTAGTTTTTATGACAACTGTGTGAGCCAATATGTATATAACTACATTTAAAGTCAATATAAAGGTTTTAAGAAGAACGCTCAATAAATGTCTGAAGAATTATAACAGACAAAACACCTTGATAGGATCAAATTTACATCAAATTTGTCACATAAAAACAAACTTTATTTAGATGAAAAATCTTTAAAAAAGTGTGTGCTACTTATGAACATGTTAATTCAAGTGCAATAATACACAAAAAAAGATTGAAATACAGTCACTTTATTTTCCAGAGTCACTAGAATAGCCACATCTACCTGAACACAAAAAACATTTGTATGTATTTTCTCCATTGTCTGTTGGCTGAACCAGTCTGTTCCAAATGAGCTCAATTATTACCAGAGATTTATTATTTTATGACACTGTTGTCCAAGGATCTGTCACAGAGAATATGGTTAATAAGGCAAGGATTTTATTCTTACTTGTATGCAGATGCCCCAGTGAATGTGAACGTTGAATACAAGGTCAATGTACAGGAGGGAGAAACTGTGGATCTGACTTGCTCCAGCGAAGCGTTTCCTCCTGTCAGTCGCTATGAGTGGCACAATGAAACTGGTGCTGAGATCTATCAGGGAAATCTGTACATCGTGTCAAAAGTCTCTAGAAAGATCGGAGCAATGTATTGTACTGCTATTAATGGCGAGGGACAAAAGGTATCAAGGCCTGTCCACCTCAATGTTTTATGTGAGTACAAATGAACAGTAAAATGACAATTATTTTACCATGATAAGAAGCTTAGATTACTAATGCTTAGCTAACGAGAACTACATTCTGTGATGTTTTGCTTTTGCAGATGCTCCTGAGATTAAAGCTGAGTCATCATGTTCTTTAGAGGGCAACTGGCTAAAATGTGAGTGTACTGTGGACTCCAATCCTGTCAGTACTGTCATTTTTAAGCATGCTAACACAACTCTGCCAAAAGCTACAAGAGGTAAAAACGGTGCATATACTGTAAAGGTTCTTTGGAAAGACATTGAGCCTTCCAAGTTGGTGCAGTGCTGGGCAAGCAACACACTAGGGAGTGCCAAACTTCAACTCTCACTATCTCGTGATGGTATGAACCGATATAAATTGTCAAGAATCACCATCAAAGATACAAAATAAAAATGCATAGTTTGATTTCTGTCTCAACAGGTATGATGCTTTACATTGTTATTGCAGCTGGAGCTGGAGGGATTTTGGTGATGATTTTATCTATAATGGTAGTTTTTAAAAAATGGTAAGAAAAAACTACTGTTTGCCGATGTAAATAAATATGCTTGCAATCATTGTTAAATGAGAGACAATGGTAGTTTTTTATACAACAAAGATGTTACCTTGCAAATAGAGCAGTATGTATGTTAATGTTTTTAGATGAGTCTCAGTTGCTGACCCTGTTTTTTTCATTTACTAGTTTGCATCTTTATTCTGATAACACTATGCTTTATTTAGTTGTGCCTACACTAAGGGCAGGCAGTTGCCAAGCTTCAAATTGCCCTTCAACTTCTGCAGGCATCAATGTATGACTTAATGAGGATTCTTATGATGAAGGAAGCAACATTCATGCTCATTTCCCTGTGGGAAACCTTATTGAGAAATAAGCATCCAACAATATGATGTAGAAGCTCTGTTAGATCATTATTTAGGCTAAATTATGTAACGTTTTGGTAATTATTAAATTAGTGGTATGAATGTTTCCTTCTCCCTACCTCTTTCTTTAGATTGTATATATTATTATTTACATTTAACATTTATTTGATACATGAAACTATTTGTACTGTATTATCTTAAAATAAAACTAAACATTGTAGTAGTGCTTTCTTATTTTGCATTTTTCTATTATAATAGGATAGGTGAAACTCAATGATAATAAAAAACATAATGAACCTCAATGTTGTTATTGAACAAAGTTATTTTAATTCTTAAGTTAATCCTTTCACTTCTATTGTATTTTTTGTATTATAAGGTCTTCTATGAATAGAGACGAGGATCAGTTAGAACTTCATTGTTAAATAAACACAAAATAAAATGTCTTCTATTAGAATGTCTTTTTTTATATTACTTTATTTGAAAAAAAAAAGGTTGAAAATGTATCTGAAATGTTTTAATTTATTACATCATTTTAGATCTTTAGATTTTCATTCTATATTAGGCCAATAGAATAACTTGAGAAAACCTTACCAAAAATGTGCAACACAATTAAATGTTATCTGAGAAGGTTCTTTTTTACTGTGAACTTGTAAAATTTCAGTTCTCTTTCCCCTCCAGCAGGGGAACACCGATAGAAACTTCAGGATTAAACATGAGCTCCATTATGACACAAAGAGCTCAGGAACCCCCACAGAACGCCTCAGATAGGTCCTTATTACTCACCTATGACTGAAACACGTTTTCTAACCTATTTATAATTGTTTAAAAATTATTTTTGTGAATCTTTTTGTGTTAATGTTTTGTCTTCATTTTCCCAGAAAAGAGACTTTCGATGACCCACTTTATTCTAACAGTCATCTGAATGAATATGTTTATGGGAATGTTGGGGTATGTATTTTTAATTTTTATTCATTTTAGGCATGCATGTGGGAATTATACAAATTTTGTGTTGCATCTTTTTTCAGATGGACTGGGATGATCAAATATATGCCAATGTGTAATACATGAAAAACAAGCTACAGTCTTTTACACATTTAGTCACATTTAACACTCAATTGCTGTTCTAAACTGCTGGTAATCTTAATTGGTACTTTTCTTGCAGCTACTTTTCCAAATAAGTCTCGTAAATATGTTTTATGTATAATAAACATTAAACATTTACCTGAATGTATTTGTAACTCTATTTTTGTAGAACGTATCTTTTTACAACACATAGTGCAAGTTTCTTTAGAATTTCCTCTTTTGTTACAACATTGTGCTATTGGTTCCTAACAGATTAGGAAATAAAACACAGCTGACAAAATGCCTAAAATTCATGAGATCCAATCATGATCCTATAGTACTTTAGCTGAGCATCAAGTTTCATATGTGTAGAAACTTGACTAGCCAGTCATTAATTACTGTTGTTCCATAAGGAAAATAGAAAAGATGGTTGTTAGTGGGGATGTGCTGTGTGTGCACAAAAGTGTTTTCAGTGTTTTCTTCTATCCGCCTTAACCCTGGTATTGCTGCTTGACGATTGATACAACAAGGCATGCAACCATAATAAATATTGCTTAAAAATAGTTAAGTGCTCAATAGGTGATTCAAAACCCTAAAAAAAATACATGATACTTTAAAATGTTACTTAATTTTCATCTGGAGTACTGGAGTTAGTCAGCAAGTTGAAAAAAGGAGATACATAGGTTGCATCTTTGTATCTATATCTACGAGACCATTTGTCCATGCAAAGATGTTGAACTTGACTTTGTCGCCAGAATTTATTCAATGCATTATATAGTGTGAGAATAAAGTCAACATGAAGTATTTATGAAGAATTTAGCTCCCTCTCCAAAGGGCTAAGCTAAATATTCAGACCTCAAGGCTGGAGTCTGCTACAGAAATGTGCTACTTCCTACAGTCTGTAAAGACAGATAAAAGAAAAAGAAAAAATGCACAAAACTATGTATGCCATATTCTTAGCAGTTTGAAGAAGGTCTACATATAACCGAAATAGATAACAAGAAACAGTAGTAGAACGATATTATGGGAAATTTAATTGAGATGGTAACCTTACAGTTAATAAAGAGTAAAGAAAAAACATTACAGGTAAATAAAATGGATCCAATAACCTATAAATGATGTTAAAATTTCAAATAATTTCTATTTTATGAAGAAAATAATTGTAATTTAAGTGCCTCTAACGCATAAGCATAAGAGCTGAGAAAAAAAGTAAAGTATTAATCATCTTTTTAAATATTTAAGGCTTTGGCAACCAGGATCACTTTGTCATTATGGCTGCCAGCCCAAATTAGTGCTAGTTATTTGCTTTGGCTAGGTTCTCTACCTAAAGAGAATCACAGAACTCTGAGCAGTTTTCTTTCCTCTGTACTTTACTGTACAATTTAAAGGCTGGTTGAAGTCACTGGATGAAGGGATGAAGGTGAGCACTGACTCTGTTGTCCACATCCACTTATTCAGCCGTCTTAACTTTGTTTTCTTTTTTCCGGAGTGAGTCCAGTAGACTTTGGGAGGAGACGTTGGACAAGAGTGGGAAACTTTGCAGGAGGCTGTCACTTTATCAAGGACTGCAACAGATATGGTGGGAGGCTCAGGAGACCCTGTACAATCATTATATGTCAGAAAAATAACTTTAAGAAGTTTAATAGACGTCCTAATATCTTAAAGTAACGTGTTTAGTATTACTTAAAGATTGAAACTATACTCACGTAGGACGTCAATGGTCACAGAATTTTTTGAGAAGGTAAAGCTTTTGTGTTGTGGAATTTCCATCCTGAAGTAAAAAGGGCCAACATCGGTGGTCCTGACGCTTCTCAGCTGCATGGTGCAGTTGCCACCTCCAAGGCTTCCCAACATTCGTGTTCGTTTTGAGAACTCCGGCTTCAATTTAAATTTGGGTAAATTCGTTGAGACAATCATATCCCCTCTCTTCCAGAATCCCATCCACCTGTTCAAGATTTTCTTCGTCTTGGGGTAAGTGTAGACGCAAGGAATCACCACACACGAGCCCTGAAGAGCAGGGATTCTTGATGGTACATCTATGAACCACTGGTTGGCTAAGGAGTGAACTTCAGGGATCCCTAACACAAGGAAAAAA
>JAVLVB010001141.1:126631-164228 GCA_032876305.1 Orestias chungarensis
ATGCTTATTTCAGAAGCAGATTTGGGATTAATTTTTTACTAGTGCGGCAGCCGACAAATGTGCAGGCAGTCTGTATAATTTAACAAGTATTAGCTGTGTTCAGATGCACTATGACCCTTTAATCTCGACCAAGAGAAGTCAAGTGATGCTTTTTGCTTTAGGCATTTTGGTGAGGTCACAATCAAACTATTCTCCCAAGAAATCTAAGATTTCTTTGTATGTCCATCGTGTTCCCTTAGGGGCACAGTACCACAGTGTGACTGCTGTTATAAAATTAAATACTTTTTTTTATGTATTAGCAAATTTATGACAATTAAAAAACAGAAAACTAAACTGTTATTAAATGTCTGAGAATTTAAGACATAAGGTTTCTTCGGGATGTATGAGAGTGCAACCTTGCAACCGGGTCCGTTCAAATTTTTTGTATCTGCGCGAAGGCAACAGGCATGAGAAGTTACCAGCGAGGCTGCAGGTTGAAACGTCACATGTCTGTTTGCAGGAATGTTACAGCTTACTTCCTCTTCTGAGGCCTCATTGAATGTTATTAACATTCCAGCTCTATTTCAAGGTAGCCAGGGGATTTAAAACATACCCCACTCTATATTTACAGTAGATAAAAGCCTTCAGCTGGCCAGATTAAATCCATGTTTTTTAATACTTGCATGAAAACAATATTAGCTTAGACCATCTGCACTTCCACAACAACTGTGTCACTGTTTTACCCACAGAGCAGCTTCCATCTTTATATGCTATAGTTGCTGCCTTTAACAGTCACCAAACACTCAGCCATCATGACTTTTAAAGTACAAGATCTGCAACAAAGGAGCATACCAGCTAAATGTTTTTATTTTATTTTTATTATTATTACAAGCGGCTTTGTCATCAAAATTTATCAGTTAATTTCATTTTTGGTTAACTTAGAGCAGAATGAAAAGCCAAAGGTGATGCACAGGCTGGATGCAGCTGGTTGCGTCAATAGGCCCATGTTTAGCATTGTGATTCAGAAAGTGGCTTAAAGCAACCAGCACCCTAAAAATTCATGGTAAGGGAACATGTCTACGGCAGGTAAGGTAAACTTTTACCGCTGACATCACACTAGGTCAAAACTTTCACGTTAACAGTTTATATTATGTAGATTGAGCAAGTAATATGTGTGTGTGTGTGTGTGTGTGTGTGTGTGTGTGTGTGTGTGTGTGTGTGTGTGTGTGTGTGTGTGTGTATGTGTGTGTGTGTTTTACTTGCTCAATCTATATAAGTCAATTGAAATAATGCAGATTTTGTAGCTATAAAGCATTAAAAATGGTTTTGCATATTTTTTGCATATTGTCGTACCAAATGAAAAACAAGGGAATTTCCTTAAAGGTATAGGAGAGGATCTTTTCAATAGAAAAATTTCAATGGAAAATCCCATAGAAAATGACAGCCAATCAAAAACGACCGGTGTTGAAAAATAACTGGCTGTCAATGCGGAAATAAAATTTACGCTATGACGTATATCACTAATATCCCCACCCACCCGACCCGTACAACGCGCGATCATGGTTGAATTCGCGCATGCGCAGATTTTTGTTTAGCAAGTAAAACGGGACTGACTAGACGCATCATTCACCATTGAAGAGAGGTTCTCCCTGTACGGCAGCGAACATGGAAGCTCGCATGAGAAAAACTGTGTTCGAAGTCACTGAGAAAAAAGGACGTGTGCGCTCCCGATATCAGGGGGCGTTACTTGAGATGAGGTGGTGCATGCGCAGTGTTGCGAAAATGAGAATGAGCTGAGGATCCTCTCCTATACCTTTAATGCTATTAAGCTGAAAAGTAAGACTGTACGCTTCCCTTATATTGCCCCCTCACACCTAAAAAGCATGGTGGAGTCAGCATCATGATATGGGAATACTATTCTTTTTAGTAGGTACAACGAACCTGTTCAAAGTTGATTGAAAAATTGATGAAGTGGCATCCATCCATCCATTTTATTTCTTATACTTTTGGGATGTATTATTTTTCAGTTTTCTGAGAAGTAATAGCTAAGCTTGATGACTGCTAGCTCCCAAGTCCTATGAATCAACATCACTGATTGTTTAGGTACTTAATAGCGGTGAAAATAAAGGGGAAGAAAAAAAATACATTGGTTATTTTCTGTATTGCCTATCAATACCTATTTTACAAGAATATTACTTTTGGTCAGGAAAAATTTTAAACCGGTAAACTTATGAAGGTTTCCATCTGTATCAGCCTCCAGTGCTTTCCTGCAAAATCGTTGAATTACGTTCAAGGGCAGCAAATAATGCCCTCTTGCATAGTTAGGTGGCTTGAGCTGTCTTCCATTCGGGTCTAGGTGGTGTGTCTCCATCAGATCGAGGCCTGGCATGGCGCTTCCTGTTTGGCATGTACGCATGCGGCTCCACCACACTGGAGCGGTCTTTGCTGCAGGAGCAATTGTTGGTGCGTTACCTGGTCATGAAAAGGAAGTGGCAGCAGTTTTCTTCCTCAGCTGTGCGGCTACAGCTCAACGGTACTGATGGTAAAGGTCCAAACTTTTATAAACTCTCAAAAAGTAGGCAATTTTCTTTCTGTTCAATCTATCTCACCTGACCCTGTTTTCTTTTTTGGGGGATTAACGCCTTTGTTGATGTGACCCAGCTGAGTTGCTTGCAGCTGTCCAGTACTTTGACCAGAGAGAGGCACAAATCCAGCAGCAGGCCCAGGATCAGTCTGACGAAGTAAAGCACAGACTGGCATTCTTGGAGCTTCAAGCTCAGGTTAATATAGTTCGAAAGTGTTATGAATACATTTAATCTGCTCGGATTCCCCCTACAGTTGTTAATTGTGTTTGGTTTAAGATTAACATTCAAAGTTTAGAATAGTTAAGCTAATTTGAACTGGAGTAATGAAGTTTATCTGTTTAGGGAAGTAACCAAACAGAATCTTATCGTGTTAAGCAAACATCCGTTTATTTACTCAGGTATCGTATTAAGGCTTCTCGTGTAACATGAAGCTGAGTTAGCTCTAAGTCAGAGGGCTATGATGTCACATGTCGACTGCTGCCAGTCAGCTTTTTTAAATACAGACGTGCATTTCTTTTTTTTCAAACAAGAGAATCAAGTTAAATATGTAATATTCATACGTACAGTGCATCTGCAAATAAGTTCACTTTTTGCAGATTTTGTTACAAACTTTAGCTATCTCTTCTCTTATAAATCTACATATAAATCTCATTATTACAATGTAAAAGAAAAGTCTTGATATTTCTGCACATTTGTTAACAAAACAAATTTAGGAAATCACATTTATGAAAGAATTTGTATACAATTTTCTTTCTCTTAACAGATACTATTTGAGCGTGTCACATTTGACTTGGAGGGCTTGCGGGAAGCCATACGTATCATTGACAAGGATGTTCCCCGCACTAACCGAGACCTGAACTACTACCAGTGAGCTTTTCTCAGTAATCATCCTTCTCTTCTATGTCAAACCCAAACTCTGTTTTGGGTATCCTGGGTCTAACCATGAGGTTTATGCCACTTTTATGCCTCACCTTGAACAATGTCTCGTTTGAGATCTTTTTTGTGGTTTATTAATGGTCTTTGGGTTTTTTGTGCTTTTTTTTTCATCTTAACTTAATAAAATCTTCAGTCCATTTCAGCCTCTTTGTGTTTAGTATTAATTTTCTCTCATCATGCCTGTTTGTTTTCTTTCCCACCTACACCCTTTTTACAATAAACCCCCTTGCTTTTATCAGAAATCAACCTCTCTGGTATTTAAGCTCATGAATTACCATTGTTTGTTCCTGGGTTTTTCTGTTGCTTTGCTGCTTGCCTTTTACCCTATTTTCTTTACATTTTTGTCTTTTAGGCTTAGAATAAATCCAGAAAAAAGTAGTCTAGCTTACTTCCATTAGTTATTTTGTATTGTACTCTGGTCTAGAGATTTCTAAGGAATTATTTAATGTTAATTGTAATTTGCTAATAGGAATAGGAATTTATCAATATCAATACATATAATAAATGCCAAATTTTACCATAACCTTAGGTTGATGTTGTTGATAAAAAAAATAAAAAATATTTTACATGTCAGTTTTACACACCTTTACCACCCTATTATTGCACATCACCAATTATAAACTCTGTTGATATTAATATGACTTTGACTATGCTTTCTGCCAATCCCCAAGATTGTTGTTTTAAATCAGCTGCCAGATTTGTTTTTGTTTCAAATACTTCAATATATCACAAGTAAAACACTTCATAAAATATATGACCACTTTAAAGAAATTAAAGGTTTATTACAATTAGTAAACAAATGTTTACAAAGAACAACGTAGGCTACGTTTTCATAGACAACTGTAAAATATGTAATTTTAAAATTCTTGGAATAACATAAAACCTGACAAAGATTGAACTCTTGTTTTCTTTCATTTTAATGATTACTGTATGTAGTTTATCTCTCTAATATGTATGCACATAAACATTTCATTACAGATCGTCTACATATTATTTGTTTTTCCCTGCAGAGATGAGGGTTTAGGCAATCTGTTGGTGCTGAGAAACATCCTTATCACTTATGCTGCCTTTAATCCAGGTAATCAGGCCGGCTCGGTCCGATCTTGGATTTAATGTGGATCCAATAACGTTCTGCCTCCTCACTGTTACTACAGAGGTTAGCTATGCCCAGGGAATGAATGACCTGTGCAGCAGATTCCTGGAGGTCCTTGACTCTGAGGTGGACACCTTCTGGAGTTTTTCCTGCTACATGGAGAAGTTCTCCAAAGATTTCATGGCTGATGGCCTGCACAGAAAAATAGGTGGGACTAACAGAAACACTGGGACCTGTTTGCAGCAAGCATCATAGCCCCATTATGATTTGTTTGTTTTCTTCTGTATTTTATGCAGACATATTTGGCTTTAAGATGTTGGCTTTAATTGTTTTGCATTGGCTGTTCTCCTAATGCTATTGGTCTGAACCTTTGTCCTCTTTTAAATATTGTTGATTATGACTCTCCTGCTTGTGATGAACTTTGTTATGCTATCCTTGGATGTTGTCAGTCTACTTAAACTTGTAATGTAGGAGTCCTATTATGATCAGCTACTTTAGTGCATTGTTCTATTACAGTTACCACACCTAACATAATTACTCAGGCATGTACAATATCAATGAAAACGGTTTCAATGTAAATTCCTGTTATGAAAATTCTAGATATTTTTAGAGATTAATGGAAAAACATTGTTCTACTGTTTTTTCTATTATTCTCACACTATTATTTGATATTCAATAACAAACACCAGAAGTTTGAAACTTTTGGAATCAATATACAAGCCAGCCCTCAACATAATAAAAACAATTTCTTTATGGACCATCATTGTGGTTTGTTTTCCTAAATATAGTTAACAGTGTTTAGAAAATATAGTATATTATGGAAAGGTTTGTCTGATCTATAATGTCCTCTGTGGCCTCTCTCTTATTCCTCGTGTTTGACTTAGCTCATTTTACACTAAGATGCGAGAACTAAAAAAGGTGTTACCAGAAGAGTTTATAATCCCACTGGTTAGACTGAAACCAAGTCCCTCTGTTTGCACCCAGAATATATTAGGTAAACCAAGGTTCCATTACGAAAACTAATAAGCCCCATTTTTTTTACTGTTTTAACAATGTAACATTTGTATACATAGTCTATACTTTATTATATGAAGTGATTTTCATACCAATGACTTATATTGAGCCTTAAAAAAAATCTGATTCACAAAAGGCTTTAATGCCAATTTAAACATATGAGGAATTTGTTTTAACGTAGTTGTTGCATGACAAGTATGTTAACATATGGATACAAAAAATATTAGGAGCAAGTATTAAATGAACAAACTCTATCTATAAATACATATACACACTTAAGTGATGAAGAAATAAAAAGAAAGGTAAAAATAACTTAAAAGTGATAAGCCATTTTCTTTTCTTTTAAGTGCTTGAGTTGTCCTTTCGCCTAACAGCACCCATATCAAAACCACTGTTCACGTCTTAATTTCAGACAAAATGAAAAAAAATTTTTTCTATGAACCACAATTGTTTGCTTTAGATCCTTTTGTTTTAATTATAATTTTTTAATAGTTACTTATTATAGTTATTTATAGTTACCTTATTAAACCACATGATGTTTTTTTCTTGTACATGTTCAGATTTTATGAAACGTTTATATTCCCATAAGCCAAAAGGCCTACAGATGATCTCACACCTAAACACTGAATGTAGTCTAAGGGCTGAGAAGCTGTAACGTTTCCAAGTTCGCCTAAAAAGCATTTGAGACCTCTAGTGGTTAAACAAAGTAAAGTCAAATTTTCAAGCTCAAGAATATATTTTGCCTTCAGTTTCTGACCAAAAGGTTTGTAAGTGATAAAATGTTTGGTTGAAGGTTCCATTTTATCCTTACTTGTGGATCAATTAGACTTTGATAACATGTTTATTTACTGTATTTTAGAGCTGGAGGCGGCATTGTTGAAGGAGCTGGATCCTCCACTTTATGTTCACCTAGTGAAAGACAGCATGGAAAGCTTTTCATTCTGCCACAGGTAGAGCTCCAGTATCATTTATTATATTTTTTTAGATATTTTCTTATAATATACCGCATTTTGTAACTTTCAATTATTTTTTCGTGTTTAGGTGGCTGCTGCTGGGTTTCCAAAGGGAGTTTGAACACGGTGATGCATTACGTTTGTTTGAAATCCTGAGCTGTGACCATCTGGAGCTAATCTCACAGCAGGTCGACCGCGCTCGATATCAAGAGAGACTGAGCCAAAAACACTCCACAGGTGACAGAGGTGGGAAATCGCTGAATACTGCTTTAAGTTATCCTGTAAAAGCCCTCACATTGCTGTGTCATCACCTGTTGATGTTTCAAGAGGACATTTGGGAGTCACCGCAGCAAACCTTCAACGAAGACTTCACTTTTGAGCTCTTCATCTGCGCAGCAATCTTACTGGATAACAGAGAGGCTCTGCTTCGTTGCCGAGATGACGTGCAGCTTATCCAGTTTACCAGCAGGTTTGATCCTGTGGATCATACGGGACAGATTTAATTATTTTTTTAGTTTTGTAATGCATAAGAAAAACTGTTGTCTTTGCAGCCTCCAAGGAAAACTGGACCTGAACAGCACTCTGGAGAAAGCAGAACGACATTTCTACAACTACTGCAAGCGTTGTGCATGGGGTTATTTAAATGAACACTGCCATGGAACCACAAACAAGCATGAAGACTTCTTCTATCAACTGCGAACTTTGTTTGTACTTAAGTGATTTTTCTTTCTGTTAAATTCGTTAAATTATAGTTTCTTCAAGTAATATTTTCACGTGGGCACATAATTTTAGGTTTACCTTGAAAGCAAACAGTTTTTTAATGCTGCTTAATGAGTTAAAATTATAAGAACTTTACAGTGTTTATTGGAAGTTATCCTACAAGTATTGTAAGTTATTGTGCTCACACATGTAAATAACATTAAAAACTGAAAGCCAAAGTTCACTGGTTGTTTTACTTGAATGAGTTATCACTTTTTGACTCTTCAGGTTATTCAACAGTCGCTCATCAGCAACTTTTGGTTTGTCCCAACAGCTGTTGTCTGGAGAAAAAAAAAATGGTAGCTATATTTAAGGCCAGATGGTAAACGAGCCAAAGAGGCCATTGCTGCGAGAATAGACCATGTAGTAACACGACAGTGAAATGCATACCAACTGTGCCTTGCAGTTGGGGGTTTAGACCACTTAAACTTCTCTGCAGTTGACCATGTTACAACCTTCAACCTAAAGGGCTTTATTCAGGAGTCCAACACAAAGAACTAAATATCATAATGTAAAATCAAAAACGTATGTGTCATAAGCTTTATTTTCAGCTCTTTTTATTTTCACACACAATAAATCTATTGCTGATTGTTACCTTCAGATATCACCACTTTTAACAAAAATAGATTGCATGTGTGGCACATTTTTTCCAAGTATAACTACAACTTTTCTGTTAACGATCAACTTTTCTGGCAAAGATAAAGTTGTGGATAAGTTTAACGGCATTAATGCAGAGTAACACTGAAAGACTACTCAGGTAAGTGAATCCAGTCTTCGTTATGTACTCTACAAGCCTGGCATTTTTGGAAAGCTAACCAAATGGAACTGTGTTTGAGATACAGCAAAACATTTAAAATAAGGTATTCTACTCAAAACAATATGTGTGGAAGGGGACTAACAGTTCAAAGCCATAATTTAGATAACATGCTTCTCATTTTATGATGTCTGGGCAGAAAATGATGTAGAAATGGTTCCAAAATTCGCCCTATGAAGCAAAATACAACATATTCCCGATATGTCTAGTTTAGCTGTAAATTTATTCATTTTTCAGGAGTATCAAATACTAAAGAAATTAGCACCATTGTACATAATTCAGATTGCATTCTGCTTGCATGTGCGGCAGAGCACATGAGTGACATTAGTTGCCTGTCTTTAGAAAGTAGGCTTCTTTTTCAATGAAATCTCCCATCTAGTCATTGAATTGGGCAAATCAAAGCTGTACAAAGCCCTACAGTTCCACATCTTTCCCGATTTGAACTTGTTAATTTTGCAAATTGCAGCAGAGATAATAATAGCAAGTGTTCATTCAAGGAAATCCTTCCGCTGAGCAAAAACACGGGTCTAGAACTTTCCTTGGTGGAGTCACCTGACACTTCCAGTGGGCTCTCCCTGCACCGAGCCTTATAAACACGGAGAAGTGACACTTTTCTGCTGCCCCCCAGGAGAAGAAGGCAGTGCTGGAAAGGGACTCCCGACAGCTGCGTTTTAAGTAAAGTAAATTCTCACTTCTTGAGCTACTAACTTCACAAGGTAACTGAAGAAAGCATTGCTCTTTTGGCCTGGCTCAATAATCTGGCTTGCTTATTGCTTTGAAAGCCTGAAAACAAAATAGGAAGTTTCTAAACATTTCACGTTTGCATGGTCTATCTTAAACAATGGCATGACACATGAAACCAAAGCCAGTCCAAGAAAAAA
Organism: Orestias chungarensis; assembly: GCA_032876305.1. Taxonomy (NCBI): domain Eukaryota; kingdom Metazoa; phylum Chordata; class Actinopteri; order Cyprinodontiformes; family Cyprinodontidae; genus Orestias; species Orestias chungarensis. Next base: position 135,646 of record JAVLVB010001141.1, read on the forward strand.
ACTAAAGTTGTGCAATCAAAATGGCTTCTTTTTTGACTAATTTTAATAGATAAGCAATTTTGGTTGTGTCATACCATTGATATGTTATGTCAGCCCTTTTCTTTCTTTTCAAAAGTTCCAAAACAAAAAACGTGGTAATGGGTGAGGGTTGCAAGCCTTGGAGTTAGTTATATGGAATTGCTTTTCCACAGTCAGATTGTGTCATTTTCTTATTCTAAACCTTAGTTTAGAGTATTGTGCAATAGTTTAAATATAAATATCCCTTAATGTAAGAAGGGCATAAAAGTTTTAAATACCCTGGAAGGACACTTCAGTGTTGCTTTGCCAAGAGAAAAGGAGCAAGGCAGGAGAAACAGTCGAGTTGCTTAGCCTTCTCTCTGGTGGTGGTCTTAGTCTTTTTAGGCATGACATGCACACATGCAACCAGCAAATTTTCTTGTATTAATGATATTCTAATCAAATGCTTTTTTTCTACAACCCCATAAATGCATAATTTTATTCAATTTCCCCTTTCACTTGCAAATAAGCAAATAAAAACATGTTCATCATGCAACCGTAAAATAGATATTCTTTAAATGTTTGAAATCAGAGCAGATACAACTCAACTTCAGATGACCCCTGAGCCACTGCCCTTATTGTCTACATTAAAAAATGACTGGTGCATAGAAATATTGGTGCAGTGGATAATATTTTAACTCCACCTTTCATCTGTATGCTTTGATTCCATGTATCTAAATATCCTTGTAGCTTTTTAAAGTGTTGTTAGTAAAAAAACGTATATGCTTCAGTCCCAAAAATCTTTTGACAGCAGGCACAAAATAAAAAATATTCAACAAGTGATCTGGAAATCCCCTTTTGATAGCACAACAATATTTTTATATCTGTCTATGTTCTCGAAAAAGTTTGGTAAGCAGAAAGAAATCCATTTTTCTACAACTGATTAGTTGTAGGCAAGTTGGTAAGTAGGAAAGCACAACTGCTACAACTACTTTCTTGTCGATGCAAACAGTATATGTTCTAAATAATATAACAACTACAATTAAGATATTATCATTAAAAATATAGAGACTGCAAACAATTGCTAAACTATTAGTTTTCATGCGATTTTTTCTTTTTTCTTTTAAAGATGTCTAAAGGACCAGCAGTCGGCATTGATCTGGGTACCACATATTCTTGTGTAGGTATTTTCCAGCATGGCAAAGTTGAAATCATTGCTAATGACCAAGGAAACAGGACCACCCCAAGTTATGTGGCCTTCACGGACACAGAGAGACTGATTGGAGATGCGGCCAAGAACCAGGTGGCCATGAATCCATCCAACACCGTATTTGGTAAAAACACATCAACAAAACACAAGAGAACTAAGTCAGAAATAATAATAAAAATGATTTCACTTATCCATCTGCTTTATTTCAAAATACAAAATTCTGTTACGAAATGTCAGTACATACATTGAAACTTTATATGATTCTTGCCAAATTAACTACAGATGCCAAACGTCTTATTGGTCGGAAGTTTGACGATGCTGTGGTGCAATCTGACATGAAACACTGGCCCTTCAAGGTTATAAATGACTCCTCAAAACCAAAGGTAGAGGTTGAATATAAGGGGGAAATCAAGGCCTTCTACCCTGAGGAGATTTCATCCATGGTTCTCACGAAAATGAAGGAGATTTCCGAAGCCTATCTTGGCAAGGTATGCTGGTCATAATGTCTTGTACTACACGTTTTCTTAACTAACATCTGGAGTGGTAAAAACGTTTTCTCTCTTTTAATTACTGGAATTCTTTCTATCCATTCAGCCTGTGTCAAATGCAGTTATAACAGTTCCTGCCTACTTCAATGACTCCCAGCGTCAAGCCACCAAGGATGCTGGAACCATCTCAGGACTCAATGTGCTTCGTATCATCAATGAACCCACAGCTGCAGCTATTGCATATGGCTTAGACAAAAAGGTATCCAACAACCACTGGTTTAAATCCTAATCTTCAATTTTAATGTTCCTCATAGAAGTCTTGTTTTATTTATTTTAGGTTGGAGGCGAGCGTAATGTTCTCATTTTTGACCTTGGTGGGGGCACTTTTGATGTGTCCATCCTTACAATTGAAGACGGTATCTTTGAAGTCAAGGCCACAGCAGGGGACACACACTTGGGCGGGGAGGACTTTGATAACCGCATGGTTAACCATTTTATTGCAGAGTTCAAGCGTAAATTCAAAAAGGACATCATCAACAACAAGCGAGCCGTGCGTCGTCTGCGTACAGCATGTGAGCGAGCTAAGCGAACCCTCTCCAGCAGCACCCAGGCCAGCATTGAGATTGATTCACTCTATGAGGGTACAGACTTCTACACCTCTATCACCAGAGCTCGCTTTGAAGAACTGAATGCGGACCTGTTCCGGGGAACTCTCGAGCCAGTAGAGAAGGCCCTTAGGGATGCCAAGATGGATAAAAGCCAGATCCATGACATTGTTCTAGTTGGCGGCTCCACACGTATTCCGAAAATCCAAAAGCTTTTGCAGGACTTATTCAATGGCCGTGACTTAAACAAGAGCATCAATCCAGATGAGGCAGTGGCATATGGGGCTGGTAGGTCTCTACATAATTTCCCTTTTTTCTAACACAATAAGCTGCAGAAAAAAGCTTTACTTTAATTATCAAAAACCCACAGCTGTACAGGCTGCTATCCTGGCTGGTGATAAGTCTGAGAATGTGCAGGACCTGCTCCTGCTGGACGTCACACCCCTGTCTTTGGGAATCGAAACAGCTGGAGGAGTGATGACTGTCCTTATCAAAAGGAACACCACCATTCCAACCAAACAAACCCAGACCTTTACCACCTACTCAGACAACCAACCTGGTGTGCTTATTCAGGTAGATATATCACAAGAGTTTAAAAATTATATAATGAATGATTATATTATGAATTATGCCATGTAAAATCGTAAAGATATCCCTGTAGAAAGTTATTCTGTTACAGCATTTTTGTCCACTTGTTTTAGACTAAGCAAATACCAGACAAAGATATCATGGGTAAATATTAAAAGAAACTGTTTCCAACTGATGATTTCTTTAGTTAAGATAAAAAGCTATCAACACCAACCTGTCCTTATGTCAAAAGTAACAACAAGAATAAATTGAATTTCCCACATATTTGATTACTTCTAAGCATCTAGAAACAAGAAGGTATGTAAATAAAATTTGTCTGACAAAGTTAAGTACGCTATTGGATAAAAAGGAAAATAAAAACTAACAACAGATCAAAAGCAAACATCTATCACTCTGAAAAGTGTTAAAATGAGAAAAGATAAAACAGTGTTTAACCTTTTCAGTACTGGCCAGCATTTCTGTTATTCCAAGAACCCAACAGCTCACCCAAGATGTGACACAGGAGGCAAGAACAACATATTTAACACTGAGTGTTCACGATTAAAAAATAACAATAAGACCAATAAGGCTATTTTTCTCTTGGAGTGTTTTCAAAAGCAAAAGTTGCTGTTAACAATAAAGAATACCAAGAGTTATCAGCCATTTACTAAGAGAAACCCTCAAAGAGTTTTAGGGAAAAAAATGTAAATGTTGAAGAATGACCTAATGAAACATTAAAGCACAATCAATAAGACCAGGATAAATCGGTAAGGGGATAAAGACTTTCAAAATTGCATGGTTCCTTTTTATTAAAAATGTTTGATTCAATAAAGTTAAGATCAATGTCTGGTTTTAGGTTTACGAAGGAGAAAGAGCCATGACAAAAGATAATAATATCTTGGGGAAGTTTGAATTGACTGGCATTCCCCCTGCTCCCAGAGGAGTCCCTCAGATCGAGGTGACCTTTGACATCGATGCCAATGGCATACTCAATGTGTCCGCAGTCGACAAAAGCACCGGAAAGGAGAACAAGATTACCATCACCAATGATAAAGGTTCCGCTACATATTACATAGCAAAGACTCTTCATCAGAAAACATTCTACAGCAACTAAAACAAGCGTTATTTTTTATTCTTCCTCAGGTCGACTGAGCAAGGACGACATTGAACGCATGGTGCAGGAAGCTGAGCAGTTCAGGTCCGAAGATGAGGTGCAGAGGGAAAAGATCACAGCTAAAAATTCTCTTGAGTCTCTGGCTTTTAATATGAAGAGCACAGTAGAGGACGAGAAACTTCAAGACAAGATCAGCCCCGAGGACAAAAAGACCATCATAGACAAGTGTAATGATGTAATTGCCTGGCTGGACAGGAACCAGGTTAATATCCAAAACCTAAAAAAAAATTCTTTCAATATGCCCTGACAGAGTTGTGAATTTATTGTGAATTCAAAACAATATACTAGAGAAACAGTGATAGTTTACTCACTTCCTGATTTTATACAATTCCAGCTCTTACGACATAACTGTCTGCTTCTTTTTTACACAGACAGCTGAAAAGGAAGAGTACGATCATCAGCAGAAAGAGCTGGAGAAGGTTAGCAATCCCATAATCTCTAAACTATACCAGGGGGGTATGCCAGGAGGAATGCCAGGAGGAATGCCAGGAGGTATACCAGGAGGAATGCCTGGTGGCTTCCCTGGTGGAGCGGGAGCTGGTTCGTCCTCTGGGCCAACTATCGAGGAAGTCGACTAAATATAAGCCACAAACAAACAAGAAAGTTTTTGCGGCTTGACCATATGTAATGGTTGTTTTAACCATGTTTTTTTTTTAACAATTAAAATGTGATTTCATTTTCCTCTTCTTTATTTTCAGGCAATACTGTTAGCACATTTTAGCAATAGGTCCTTACACCAGTGACAAAGGCTACACAATCCCTGAACTTTCTGAAACAATCACAAATCCTTATTGAGCTGTTTTCTGATAGACCAAAAAGTAGTGCAGTGAGGTGAAATACAAATGACGTATTGTTTTATGTATGGGAGTCAGACCCTTGATTTAGAAGTTTGGACAACAACCATCACAAGTAAAGCTGCAAAGGCTTCTGGGTTATCTCTGTACCATCTTTGTAAATATTGTGACAAATCCTGTGTCAATTTCATAAAGAGCCTCTGTAATATCATAATTTACAGGTTGAGAGGTTTAAAAAATCTAGATTGAAATTAAGCCTTTACAATTTTAACCCATATGCTTTAACTATTTTTCAACAATTATTTTTCCTTTCTTGACAATTATATACTTATTTGTCTCACTATATTAAATCTCTCTATATTACAATTAAATATTGCAATAAAATTTATTCAAATTGGATACTTGTTGAATTTTTATTTTTAATTTTGTAAATGTTGGGTTTATTCATATTGCACATTTTAAAACGTTTAGATAACCAAAGTGCTTCCCTATTACATTTATACTGAATTAGAATAAAACACGGATAAAAGTTACTAAAACACAGAGTTAGAATATAAAAAAAATGTTAGTGTATTTTATACAATTAGTCATAGAGAGTCCAGAGAAAGGAGACTGTTTTTTAGCTGACATTTAAATTATTACACAGACGTGGGCCGGCCATGGCGAATGTTCAGATCACCTTTATGCTCTCAAATATGTCTGGATGCTGTTCAAGTAGATAACATGGGGCTTACTTATTTGAAAACCTGAAGAGTGAACAATTAAATTTCGCAAACAATTTGAAGAAAAACACCACGCCAATGAAGATATTTTATTACAGAACATATTGGACAGATAACCTTCTTAAGGGCCCCAAAAGCGAGAAATGACTTCTCTTTGTCAATGAGCCTTTGTTCAAAAAAGCTAAACCTCTCTGTTTGTCAAATGTAAGATTGCTTTCTACAATCAAACCCAGATTAATGACTGCATAGTGGCTGTTCAATAAGGGTATCAGACATAACTGTTGCTTAGTTATTAAGCTACAATGAGGAATATTGCTTGGTTTGACAGGTTTAATGTCTATATGTCCAGAAGGTACATTGTGTTTTCAAAAGATATACCATAGCAGCAGTATGTACAAAATGAACAAGAGTACCAATATTAAACCCTCTGGAACCCCAAAATGGAGAAGGAATCCAAGTATTTTAATTGGACAATCTGTACCTTTAATACAAACATCCTGATGCTGTTAAATTAACAGAATGTTTTGCTCTATGATATGCTGCTGATAAACACAAAACGACTGAAACAGAATTCCCTGAGGCTTGGTAAAAACAAACTTTGTAAAAGGCTGTGTTGGTGCTGTGCTGGGATCTAAAATCTGACTGAAAGTTATCCCAAATGTCGTCATTGTTGGAGGATGTTTGAAATTGAGTGAAAATCACTTTCTATAATATTTTGGAGAAAAAAATGTGGTATTTTAGATATTAGACCGTAATTTAAAAGAGCATTTGGGTCAATGTTTTCAAAAGAGGCCGCATGTGTCATATTTACTACACTTAATAACATAACATTTTTAGAAGCATTAGGGACACGGCATTAGGGACATCCAAGTGGAATGACGAGACCCTGAGAGCAGAGATCTTTACAACAAAGACACCAATAGACACCATAGAAGGATTTGTAACACACACACTTACAACTTTATTAAAACACTGAACCAAACCTGAGCTCTGTGGCCGTTAGGCTCTGTGGCCAAAAATGGTGTTGGATAAAAGCTTAGCAGCTCTGAAAGCCTTTTGGTTTTTTGACAAGTAGGCACTTAATATTGCTGAGTAGATTAGAGTCTAAAATATAATAGAATGCAAAATTAAAACAGTTTATTTAAAAGCTTCTTTCACTTATTACAGAGCACTGCAGCAGGTTCCAGAGAAGAGGGTGTTTAAAAGTTGTATAAAGTAGCTCAAAGGATTAGTTACACAAAAACAACTCACAGAGGATGTTTATTATTGAGAAACCTACTGAAAAAACTATGGTCTCTTGTCATTTTAGTTTAAAATTGTTAATTATCCGATAAACTAATCTATTAATAAAAGATGAATGTGTCATGGCATACACCTAGCATTCCTGTAACTGCACAGCACTTTTGAGCGGATCTTTTTAATCTACGTCAGCTCATCTCACAGGAAACCTAAAGAAAATGTGTTAAAAAAGCATTGATCAAAATAACTTATTGGTTCTTCTTTCTGCATGTGTCTCAGGTTTTAAAACTAAGAATCAAACTTCCCTTAATGAATCAGTTTTGACATCAACATCAGGGCAGGACCATGTTGCTTCTAGTCCCACACAGAATAATTATGTGATCTATTTTGTTCTAATTCCAGTAGGACTTTCCCAAGGATGCTTATCAGCAGGTGCTGTTTTCTCATGTCGGAACATGAAAGGGGTGGGGTTCATACCATAGATGTCAGGGTCAGTTATGTCAGATACACCTATAAATGCCAATGTGCCAGCAACCTACCAGACAGAGACCTGAATCAAAGTCAGCTCACAGTCATGCTCTTGCTCATTAGTTGTTTTGCTCTTGTGGCCTCCACACTGGGTGAGTGGGACTACACCTTCTAACATAACTGAGCATAACACATAGTAATTGGGCACAAAAATGCTGCGTTTTATCTTTGGGCCTCAGGGTGTGGAGTACCTGCAATTAAGCCACAGGTGAGCAGGGACAATAAGATTGTAAATGGGGTGAATGCTGTGTCCGGCTCCTGGCCCTGGCAGGTTTCTCTTCAGGTATGTACCTCACTCTTCACAAATTCTGCAGTTATGTGGAATCATGCAAAAACACATATCTTTAGTGAATAAATTCCTTAAAGAGATTTGTTTAAACCTAGGATGGCAGCGGATTTCATTTCTGTGGTGGATCACTGATCAACCAGTACTGGGTTGTCACAGCAGCTCACTGTCGTGTGTCGTAAGTTTCTAGATCTGTCCCCCAGCAAAGCACTTGTCAACAGTAAAATTAAGGTATGTTATGTTGTGTTGACTTTTTATACTATTAGTCCTTCATACCACCGTGTGATTCTGGGTGAACATGATCGTCAGTACAACAGCGAGCCCATTCAGGTCAAGACTATTTCCAAAGTAAGGAAAATCTTTCGACCAACATCCCATGTTTTGTGGTTTTCAAAGCTTTTCAACTTGTTTATTAATATATATGTTTCCCACTCTACATTCAGGCCATCACCCACCCTTATTACAACTCACAAACCTTTAACAACGACATCACCCTTCTGAGGCTGTCCTCCCCAGCCCAGTTGAATTCCCGTGTGTCTCAAGTGTGCCTGGTTTCCTCCAGCAGCAGCATCCCCTCTGGAACCAAATGTGTCACCACTGGATGGGGAAGGACTGGACAAAGCTGTAATTGAACCCTCCCCCCTCTATATGTTTACCCTACATTTTCTTATATACACAGCAAAAGACAAGCATTAATGCTGGAAAATTCACTGCAACAGATCAGGACTAACATGTTTTTATGCGATATTCTCAGCAAGCCCTCGTTACCTGCAGCAGACTTCCCTGCCTCTCCTCAGCCAAGCTCAGTGCAGAAATCACTGGGGTACCAACAGAATAACCGATGCTATGATCTGTGCTGGTGCATCTGGAGTGTCCTCCTGCCAGGTAACATGCATTTCAATGGCTAGACTTTATTAAGTAAAATATATAAGCTTAAAATGATTATTTTAAGCTTAAATCTGTGTTTGAAAAATGCATTTGTAAAATGTGCTATTAAATGTGTACTATGAATACTTACATAATGCCTTTTAAATTTAAATGTCACAGCCAAATGCATTATCTGGATCAGCAAACCTGCTCTTGCTACACATTTTCTTTTTTTCGAAATAAGCTAGCCGCAATCTGCACGGAAGCACAAGTAATCCTCCTGCTCACAGAAGGCATTGCTGCCGAGCAGAGTCAAAAGATAAAAGGAAGTTCAGTTAACCCTGGTTAATCTTATAAACTAATTGTCTTGTTTCAGGGTGACTCTGGTGGCCCTCTGGTGTGTGAAAACAGTGGTGCGTGGTACCTTGTGGGTATTGTGTCTTGGGGCACCTCAAATTGCAATGTTTATACACCGGCAGTGTATGCCCGTGTGTCCTACCTGCGCAGCTGGATTGACCAGACCCTTGCCTCCAACTAATCAGGAACACATTACCATATTCATTTTGAATAATGAATAGAAAGAATGTCCCACACTTTTGCTGTAGCATTGCATCCTTTCCTTTGCGGTGAACAGATATTTGTCCATGCTTTACAACAAAATTGTGCAAAAATTTGAAATTAAGCAATAAAATCTTAAAGTTAAGTCTTACTGGTTTTACTGGTCATGGTCTTTCACAATGATGGTTTTTATGCATGTCTGTGTTTGTGGGTGTGTGTGTGTGTGTGTGTGTGTGTGTGTGTGTGCAATGTTAAACATTTCTTCTGGGAATTTGTTTTAACAGTAGGTTGACACAAACTTCTGACAATAAAAGAAAACCACACAGTTTTGTATTTTAAGTAAGAATTATGACAAATTTTAGATTCAGCAGAGTTTAAAACAAAACTCCTTTAATACCTTTACCAATCTATTCCAATCCATTAGGGCGTAGCATTTTATCCTATGACAAATAAAATGAATAAAGCTTTACTAGAGTAACAGTTTGTACTCCAATTTGATATATATGAAGCAGCAATAAAGTTTTGATGTATTTTAGTGTGAAAAGGGGGTAGGATGTACTTTTCATTCTGATCCAACAGACAAGCTCAATTTGCAGAACATAAGCTTTTAAAAAATGTAAAAAGCTTTGTTTTATATCACCCTCAGCCACAATCTTTCATGGCTGAAATAAATCTACCATTTAATAAAGCTAATGAGAAGTTCACATATCTGGAAATTAGAGGAACAACGTCCTTTGCATCTTTATCAAAATAAAAAAGTAGTCATTATTTTCTGAGCTTCAATATAATATCTGTTCTGGAACATCCTACCTATATCACTCATTGGCAGAGTTAATGCTATTAAAATAATTATATTGCCCATGTTTTTTTACATTTATTTAAACACAATGTAACTCATTTTTTGTTTTATTTTTAAATATACTCAGTTGTCCTGCCCTGTTTGTGGGGAAATATGTTAAATACATAATTAACTTGAAATCTTTTAAACAATATACAGAAATGCTTTGTTTAATATTGTAGTATTAACTGAAATAAACGTATTCTAAACACCACTAAAGGACAGAAGTCCCCACATAAAGCTTTGGCTCAAGGACCTTGTAAATATGCTACATCTTGAAATAGTATAATATACTCTTTCTGTAAACTTTTTCAGGACACCTTTTTATTTCTGCAAATGTACCTGGGAGTTACAGCTTTGACTTCTCATCTTTGTAATATATACGTACCTGGGTGGCTGGGTAGCAACATCCAAGTGTGCGGGAAGGGATTCTGTAAAATTATGGTATGTTGTGCCATATATTATGTCTGATTCTGTAAAATATGAGACGTAATACTCTGACATTGTAGATAATGTCTTGCTTAAACAAGCAAGTTACCAAGACCTAGTGGTGCTTTGGACTTGTGTTCACAGCTAATTTTTATTTGCAATGTTAGTCTAGTCTAAGAAAAAACTTTTGTTATATATTCCTCCAAACTTCTTCTGGAATCAGTATCATTTTGCAACAATATAAAAAAAAATGTTTTTAAAAAGCAAGGCAACCAGACCCAATGCAATAGTGAATTCTAGCTAAATATATTACCTGCTTGTCATATCCTTGACACCAACAACTGAACTTGTTGAAGAAGCTAGCATTGCATCCTTTCCTTTGCTGTGAACAGATATTTGTCCATGCTTTACAACAAAATTGTTTAATTTAGTCACATTAGAGGCTTCTTTGGCATAAATTGTTAATTTAAAGTCAGTATGTATCAATGGTAGTGACTTTCAGATGTTGATTTAGCCAATGAAAAAACTTTATTTACTATCTTTTATCCATTGAATTGTTATGCCCTAATAGCTCAAGATTCTCCCTCAGGATTTACTAACAAAAATTTAGATTTACAGTCCTGGCACACTATGGCAGGGTTAAATGGGAGTGTTAAGGTTATATTAACATTGCTATGTTGGTTGTTAGTTTGATGTCTTTTCTCTGGACATCATACCAACATTCAATGAATGTTTGAAATTGCTATTGAACTTTTGGGGGTTTGATAGACTGTGGGATTGGTTTATATATAAATATATTTATATATATATATATATATATATATATATATGTTTTTGTTTTTGGAGGGAGGAGTAAACACAGAGGCAGAAATATAGGGAGGGCAGCAAAAACAATAGTTTTTGCTGCCCTGTTGTTTTCCTAACTGGCTTTGGAAAGCTACTTGTTTAATGTAATCTTTTACAATGTATTGCTATTGTCATGGTATCTTTTTAAAGTTACCAACATGTTCATTGGTTTTCAATTCATTAAGCGGTGAAAGGGATGGCCAATGTAAAAGACAGGGTATGGCTGTTAATACCAGTGCATTAACAGCTCCTATCTTCTGAAAATCCGTTGCCATCCCAAGAGAAGTAGCATTCTGTATTGAAGCTGAAGAATGTTCGCATAAATTGTGTATATAAAAAAAGCTTTTTTCTGTTTGTGCATATTGTAGAGTTTAGATTAAATTATTTTCATTTTTCTTTCATCAAACCACCTAAGGCTACTCATCTGGACTTCAAATGGTTGTCCAATATATCCATATGTTCCACCTGGTCATGTACTGGATGATTACTGTCGCTGGGACTGAAGGTAATGGTCTGGTCATCTATGTGACAGGCTTCAAGATGAAGAAAACCGTCAACTCAGTGTGGTTTCTCAACTTGGGTCTGGCTGACTTCCTCTTCATGGCCTTCCTGATTTTCCTAACAGTCTCTCTCTCTCAGCAACACCAGTGGCACTTTGGACAGTTTTTTTGCAAACTCAACAACTTAGTGGTTTTAGTCAACATGTTTGCCAGTGTCTTTTTTCTGACAACCATAAGCCTGGATTGTTGTGTTTGTATTTTGATGGTTGTGTGGGCACACAATAGGCACACTGTCTGCAAAACTCAAATTATGAATGTTGTAATCTGGTTGGCTGCAGGGATCTGGAACACCTTTTGCTGTCTTTCGTACTGTGGCCAGTGACCAGAAGAATGAGAGTGTCTGCAGTTACTCCATGCAACAAGAACAAACATATATTTTGTATATTTTTCGCTTTGTGATGGGCTTTCTCATCCCATTCCTGGTAACATTGTTTTCTCATGTGGCCATATACATCCGTTCCAGACAACTGCAAAGTGTAAAGAAACAAAGATCTCAGCAGATCATTTTTTCCATTATTTTAGCATTTTTCATCTGCTTGTTGGCCTTTCATCTTTTGAGCTTTATTGAACTAAAGTACAGCAATAACCAAGATTGGTCGAGCACTATTCAAAGGGTAGGCCCTCTGACTGTGAGTCTGGCTTTCATGAATAGCTGCCTGAATCTCGTCCTCTATGTTGTAATTTGCCCCAAGTTGAGGAAGAGGCTACGAAAGTCCATCTGTTTTGTTCTAGAAAGCGCTCTGGTGGAGGACCATTTGTCCAGGTACTCTCGCACTCTGTCATCACAAATTTCCTTGACTGCTCAAAGATGCACTGTGGAGGAGAAACATGCTCCAACTTTCATGAAGAGCAATGTGGTTTGCAAAGAAAAACAAGAGAGCCAAGAAAATGACCTCAACAAGTTCTAGGACATCAACAAATTAAGATACATTTCTTTGACGTACTACTCACAATACTGAGATGCTTTATTGATTGATTAATGTGCTGTCAAGAACCTCTTTTGATATCAGAAACCAATTGTTTTAAAATAAAGTTGTACATATTTTTACAGTTAACTTTAGAATAATTGATTTTAAATAGGGTAAAGAATTAAAAATAATGTAATACTAAGAGATCTTAAGCCGTCTTTTGAGAACATATTAACATTTTCTTTTCTTTTAAGGTTGATGACTATTTGTAATAAATATATATAAATGGTTATAACAGCATGATGGCGTAATAGTTGTACTTTTAAAGAATAAATAAAATTGTGCTGATGAATCAGTTTTTCCAAGTACATAGGAAATATTTCACACAATACTCAAACTGGTTTGTCTTATTGTCTCATGTTAATTTGTGTTTAAATAAAATGAACAAGCAGCTGGAAAATTAATTTATTGATATGCGAGAAATGGTATAATTTGTCGGAACTAAATTGAATATAGTACATTGATAATAATAGGTAATGATAATGATGTCAAAAAAACAACAAAAAAGTATGAATACATATTGGACATGATTTTAACAAAACGAAGATCAACCACAATTACTAAACCTTTCTAAATGCACTGGCCCTTTTCTTTGTTTGCTGTAGTTACTAAAGTCATGTAACTTTCTATGGCTGCATTAGATCCAACAAAGATCCTACAGGTGGGTAACTGTGTACCATGTTCTACTTGATTGTACTGTATTCTAGTCCTTACTATGAGTGACTGAAGTAAATCTTCTGGTGATCTGATGCAGTTGTTAGGACTTCTTTAAACACGCAATAAGGTGAGAATACATGAAGGGGTTTACAAGCAACTTCCACAGAGATGTTTTATAAAAAAACAAATTTCTGTTTTTCTTTTAACATTTTTTATGTAAAGGTGTAGGGGGATTTGCGTGCTCCTGCTCCTCCTAGGCTGGAGTTCCCTCAACATTGGAGCCTTCCTGGCATCTGGGCTGCTGCACAGGTGCAAACCATCAGTGATCAGAAGATCGGCTCAAAAGGAGTGGAGGAACAAACTCACTCAGCCTAAGTGATGGTTATTACTGGTAACATTTCCCCTCAGAGCAAGTTTTTCTCTAGTTGCTTCCTGGTGATGTACTTGTTGAAATTATCTTGTTGCCTCCTTGTGTTTATGTTACGTCCTTGTGACAACCTACCTCTTGTGTTCTCAGCCCAGGTTGGAACTATTGAACCTCAGAAACAACAAGATCTCTCCATGACACATCTCTGATCTCAAGTCTCCACTCTGGTGTCCACTCCATCTTGCTCTGCTCGATCTGCTTGTTCCAATGTGTCACAATTAACATCTGCTCCCATCTATGTACAACCATCTCCATTGGACCACTCAGACTCCTTCAGCCTGCTCCCCTCTGCCTGCCAGTTCCCAGTCCATCTACAAGTAAGATCAACTCCAGTAAAATTACTCTCAGCTCCATCCACCAACTCACTTGCTCTGTCCCTTCGTTACAGTGCTCCCATTTTCCCGCACCGTTCTCACAGTTCCTGTCTCCAGAACCATCCACACCAATCTATAAAATAAACAATATTTATCTGATTCCCAATCTCCTGAGAGGTTTGCATTTATGTGGGTTAAAAGGCTAATAACCATCATGCCACTTTCAAGATTACATTGTTATGGTTTTAGGTAAACTTCTGACCCACATGCAAAGAGATCACAAGAGACACAAATCAGTTCATTGACATTAAACATGTGTCAGTTGCCTGGATGTAGGTGGAGACTGTACTGGGGTAAACCAGGGGGTCTATAGGAGAAGAAGAGTTAGATAAAGTCTTCAGAGTTGTGTCGCCAGGTAGCATTGAGCAGATTCCTAAATGTGAGAGTTGTAAGGTGGCTGAATTTGATAACATGCTGCTGGAGTGGTTAGGTCATTCCAAGTTTGGATGAAGCTACAGACAAGACAGAGAGAGCAGCTGGCAAACATGGAAACTGAACCAGACGAGTGAGACGGAGATGAACTGCAGTGTGGGTTCACAGAGAATCATGGACTGACAAACAGGTAATAACAGGGAAAAATGGAAGCACAGCTTATTTGAAAGCATGACGAATACGAGATGAAACATTCCTCACCACATGACTATAATGTGAAACACTCAGGCATGCCAGACGTAAACAATAAATGCATATGGACCAGGATTCAGTACCTATTTTTTTCCACCATCTAGTAATTTTAATCTAATATGAGTAAAATACAACTAAAGAAGGGGAAAAAAAGAACTAGAACTAAAAAACAAAAGTACATTCGTTCGAAATCACATCTTGCTTTGTTGTTATGACTCCTAGAATTTTACTTTAAGAGGCTGATAAACACTTTATATTGTACGGTGTTTTACACAGCACCACTCAAAAGCCCTAGTAGGAAGAGACAGAGTGCCTTACTTGTATTATGGTATTTTGGTCCTTGTCAGGAAACCTGCTTTGGACAATCCTTTTCTGTTCTTTGCAAGCTTTCTCATTAATTGACCTACATTTTTATCAAGGCAGAAGTAGATGCTGTTACAACTGTAAAAGTATTAAATGTTCAGAGTTTACCAAGGCTTGGATTATAAAAGAACCTTCACTAAGACAGTGGGTATCTTTGGGTACCTTGCTGATTAAGCTAATGGCATTGTAAGTAGAGAACTGAAAGTGTAACATTAACTTCAGACATAATAAAAGGAAAAAATTTACAAGATTCACAGAAAATTGAATTAGCCCCCACTTTATGTCAGCGCTTTATGTCAGGGTCTGTGTTTTGATCTCTGTTTGGTTTGCTGTAGTTTAGTTATTAAGTTATTGTTTTCTTTGGTCTTGTTTTCCCCTCCAGTTCCCCTGCTCTCATGCTCTCTCTCTCTCTCTCTCTCTCTCTCTCTCTCTCTCTGTGTTTTCCCTCAGCCTGTGTGTCATTATCACTTACACCTGTTTATTATCTGGGCACTTTCTCCATTCCTCCACCTCCTTCTCCTCAGTAATTAAGCCTGGTTCTCTTTGTACAGTGCCTTACCCCTCGTCATTCCCCTGTTCTCCTTCCGTGTGCCGGTTCTCCTCCCTTCCCAGTAAGTTCCCCCAACTGCTGGTTTTCTCTTCATTTCATGTCCTTCGTGCTCCTCCGTTAGTTTATTTATCCGTTGTTGGTTTCTTTGTTGCCTTTTGTTTTTCTCGCGCCCCTTACAGTTGTTTATGCTTTGGTTTGTTTTCTCTGTTTTTCATTCCAGCTCCCACCCCGCGTTTTCTTCAGTTTATTTCCACCTCCGTCCACTTTGTTCTTCATTTTCAGTTCGTGTTTTGTTTATTATTCATTCTTGCAATAAATCATTATTTTTCCGGCAATCCACCTCTGCTCGAGTCATTTTCCTTTTACATGACCCTCTACACAAATGACTGCACCACAATTGATCCATCTGTGAATCTCATGAAAATTTGTAGATCATGAGACAGTGATAAGTCTTTCAAATGATATGAAGCAACAAAAAAAAATGGATTTTGCAGAATGCCCATTGGAGCTGGCGGTCTTTTTTTTGCATTGTTACTATTCAGTCTCGTCTATGCACCTCCATCATTGTGTATTTTGGCTCAACAAGAAAACAAAGCAAGACCCGGCTGCATCACACAATTTAGGTCTGTGGGGACGATCTTCAAGGGATGACTTTCCTCCGATTAGAGTTTAGAATCTGCATCAACATTTACAGTTTATTATGTTAATGTTAATAACACATTAATGACAAATTGCTTGCTCTCTCTCAATGCAAATCGAAGAATCTATATTTGAGTATCTCTATTTTCTGCTCTCTAGATTACAGCACTTCAACTCTAGTTCAATTATCTGGTAAGGATATGGCATTCAAATACATTCAAATATTCCTTCTGGTCATCTACAGGTTAATATGGGCTTCAGGATGTAGAAAACCATCAAATCAGTTGATTTCCTTTTCACAGTGTTCCTGGATTTCTTGGCAATCCCTCTCTCACTGTAGTCTCAGATAACCTGTAATTTGAACAATACTGTAGAGATTTTTGTTACCTCTGATGTTTAATTCTATTGGAGCTGAGGAGCATAAAGGCGACTAGCATATAAAAACTGCAAATATCAGATAAGAAAGCATTGACTATGAAAACTCCATATTTTTTCTTCCCTTATGAAGTAATTACAGCATGTGAAAGTAGGAGTAAGGTGAGCTACAGATTCCAGCAGTCAACCAGCTTCAAGCTCCAAACGCTTTTTAGACAATGTTTGCTTTGTTTTGTGCCAAGTGGTCATCTAGGCATATGCTTGACAACAAAAAGACACTATCAAACTTTGTTTACTAAAATCACAAAGTTGCATACCAAATGCTATAAAGGCTAGTGATGCTGTAGAGGGAAACAGTGTTGTAAAACCAAGAACACTGCAAAGAAGCCACACAGAGTTTACAGATTGATTACACTTGAAGCCTGTCCCATAGATGAGCAGAAACTACCTACTCTCCAGATCACAATACTACACAATACAATATTTTTTTATATTTTTACAATTTAGAGTACCCTAAATTGTGCTGTTGCTGCAATAGAAATGCAAAAATAGAATTTAATTGCTCTGGCAGAAGATAATGCTTCTCCTTGTTTATCTGCTGCATGGTTGTCATTTAGACAACCACTACTACTAATCCAAATAGCCAATGATGAATAAATAAACAGCCAGTTCTGAGCTCTTGGCTGACACATAGTGCATGGCCTATTTACATCCCTTACATCCATACAATAGCTACTTTTCTTAGGGATTGTTTATAACAGTACAGTTTTATAAGAGATATCTGCTCTATGTCTCCTGCATCTAGACCTGGATCAAAGCTGGTTTATTACTTAACTGCTTTCATATTTGCAATAAGATATATCAGCGCTGGTAAACTAAGTTTGATGCTTTGCTTGGCTTGACTTTGACGTGTTAAAGGCCTCACCTTACATGCAGCATGCCACCAGTCTTGCATAAAATGATAAGTAATGTCTGCCGAATGAATTCCCTCCAGGCCAAAAAAATACAATAAAAAATATTAGAACAACTGCTTAGCACAGTAACTTTGATCCTGGTTATTTTTTATTGATTGTTTGTGTCATCCAATGTAGTCGGGGAGTCCCTAGTGGAGGTGGTCTCACCTTGGTGTTAGCATTGTCTTCCTGTGTGATGTGCATTTTTTATTTGGGTTTTAATGTATTTATTGTTAGTAGTAAAACTGAGCAGCACTGCTCTTCAAACACCAACGTATCAAACTTGTCATGATCTGTCCTGGTTCCTGTTTTTTTGTATTAGTTTATAGTTTATCAGCTGCATTCACTTTTACTGATTAGGTTGCACCTCTCAAACTCACAGTATGAAATATAAATCCCAAGAATCCCCAGGTTTTTTTTTGTTGAAGACTGTATCCCTGGAATTAAATTTCCCACTTTACTACCATATTTACCTTTTTATAAGCATGTAGATGGAGCATGCACACATTTTTCCATATTTGGCCCTTTGCCTCTAAACATGCAGCTCAAGCTACAAACAATTTTCTTTAAACGCGTCACTTGCCATATTTGGCAAATGAGGCCTGTAGATTTCACGGCCTGTAGCTTTCACTGCCTCTGCCTGGATCAGCCTGTAGTTTTAACTGTAATCTGTAAGTAATGTTGAGCATTCATACCTTGCCTTTTTTGAACACTCTCATAGTAAGGCTTTGTCTTAAATGTGTTATAAGCTCAAACTGAGGCCACAAGATTCTAATGTGCTGTTAGACTCTACAATAGGAACCCATTCATTCATTTAGAAATCTTTTTAGGGTTTTTCAAACAAGAAAATGCATTTGCAGACATGTTGTACTTTGCATCTTACAAAAGTATATGTAAAGCATTTACCTAGGTTACCTAGAGTTTATCAGATTGTCAGAACAACTGTTTGCATTCAAACACTGAAACCAAAGAATCTCTAGATTTCCATGTCTACTTTTATTACCCCTTGAATGCAAAAAAATAAAAACATCCAAATCTTACACATTAAACATTCAGATATATTTCTTTAAATTGCAAAAAAAAATGCACAATTTTAATCATTGCTTTTAAGACCACCTTTGTCTGATTTATTCAATGTACAATCTTGTTTATATACATATGTATCTCAATTCTAAGTGATTTTGGCGGTTAATGAGCAGATATGAAATAAGCTCTGCTTTGCAAAATGTTAAGGGGAAAGTATCATTTTGATCGGTATCTTTTTCTTGCTTGTCGTTACTTTCTTCCTGTTTTTGCGCAAGTTCGAAAATAAGATGCAGCCACATATAGGAAGAAATTATAAATGAAAAACGTTTTTCAATTCTTCTTTATTAACCAATGATATATGACGAGCAATATAAGTTTATTCCTTTTATGTCTACTAAAGCTAACATGAAAACGTCTCTTAAAGGTATAGGAGATGATCTTCAGCTCATTCTCATTTTCGCAACACTGCGCATGCGCCACCTCATCTCCAGTAACGCCCCCTGATATTGGGAGCGCAGGTCCTCAGCACATAAAGTCTGTTTACATTTGCGGGACCACAGCCTGTGGCGCCACATCGGACTTATTAAAGAATTGCGAAAATGTCTGACACTTCCAACACAGTTTTTCACTTGCGTGATTCCATTTTCGCTGCAGTACAGGGAGAACCTCTCTTCAATGGTTAATGATGCGTCTTGTCTGTCCCGTTTTACTTCCTAAACAACAATCTGCGCATGCGCGAATTCAAACATGAGTGCGCATTGTAAGGGTCGGGTGGGTGGGGACATTAGTGATATACGTCATCGCGTAAATTTTATTTCCGCATTGACAGCCAGTTATTTTTCACCACTGGTCGTTTTTGATTAGCTGTCATTTTCTATGGGATTTGGCATTGAAATTTTTCTATTGAAAAGATCCTCTCGTATACCTTTAATTAAGGGTTGGGGAAATATTGAGGTGGTTCAGTAAAAAAAAAGTCAAGATGGAATGCATGGAAACCCAAACATGTCAGAATTCACAAGATATATTTTGATGTACAAATGGAAAACTGTGGTTTTGTCAGTGATATTCTTATCTTACTTTACCGTTCTCTTGCACCTAAGAGGCACAGTTCAAATCAGTATAACAAATAGACAATGTCAACAAAGCCAGAAAATTGATGTTGTGGCATTATGGGTGTCTTCTTCTTTTGAAGCTTTCCAATGTTTTAAGATCAGTCTTGCTGATTTGCATTGGAGTATGGTGCTCCTTTCTCATCCTCCTAAGCTCAAAATGTCCTATGTTTAAGAAGATTTTTATTTTTTCTTCAAACAGGGACCCAGTCCTGGTTACTTTCTTATAGACACTTTGCTCACCACTTGATCAATTAAATGGCTTAAGTTTCTTTTGTTTGTGAAGTTTCCTGATATCACACAATTATAGGTAAAGAATAGCAGACCCAGCTAACTGTCATGGTTTTGTTAAAACTCTGACCGACGTACAGGAAGCAACTCAGACGAACCCTTAGTTTCAGAAAAAGGTAATTTATTGTATTGATTGTATTTACAGCGATAATTGAAAATGTGCACGGAGAGATCTTCAGGAACTGGAACATAGGGATCTGTACAGTGGGGAAGCGGGAACTCTGACAGAAGATGGACAAGTGAGTTGGATATATCGTTAAGAGTGAGTCCTACTTTGCAGGTGAAGGAGAACTGCCAGGAAGAGATGACCGGATTCTGAGTTTGGGTTGTTTCTGTGGTGTTGTCCAAGAGTTGGGGGGTCCAGAGGGTGTGGGTGATGAGGGTGAGGCTGTTCATGATGCATTGAAGTGGACAGGTCGTGCAGAACTTTCTGAGGGATCTGCACAGTGGGGAAGACTGTACCTCCATAAAGCCTTATGGAGGTAAGTGGAGCGGATGCAGTCTAAACGACGGTTATATTCGGAGAGTTTTTTTTTTCTGTTGCTGGTTGTAGGTTATCATCAAAGAGATTGTTTACGAAGGAGATCATCTTCAGCAACTAAGAACGGGGCACACATTCAAAAGGGATTACTAGGGATTCGATAGGAGGATTCACAAAATCACAGGTAACATCCGAAAAGCAACAAGGAAACACAGGAGGTGCTTGATTGTACCATTAGAGCCAAAGAGTGACTGCAGAGCCCCTCCCCTCAGCCGCTCAGCACCTCCAACAAAAACAGCTTCCTGCACGCACCCTGGTACAAAACACACACTACCAACCAAAACACTCAGTTTCCTGAAACTTAGAAGACTGAGGGATCCTCGATTTGCGTTTCTAATGCTTCATGTTCTCTGGTTCTAACTCACTGAGGTGAGTGTGAGATCAAGTTAAGCACCCACCTGTTAATGAAAGATGTCCACCCAGGGGAGAAGAGTTTTTCAAACATGACTTTTTTGCCACGTGATCTTGTATTACTGAGGCATAGTGGCTAAAGTCATAAGAAGTCCTGTCTTGTTTGTTTTGTGTTCATTACCTTTGTATGCGTGGGGGATTTTACACTGTTATTTAATACATTACCTACAAGAAAAAAAAAGTTATGTGGTAACATCACTGTGCATCAATATCAGTTAAGTATGGACCACCTGAACAGTCACAAAGCCAGTCTTACAAACTAATGACAAGTCATTAAATTACTTTCTCTACGAGGAAATGATTACATCCTGTCTTGTAATCTAATACACTATTGTCAACCTTTTTCACTCCTTCAAAGCAAAACACTTTCATTGGCAGCTAAAAGAGATGTGAGGGAGGAGCAATGAAGCAGCATTAAGAAATAAAGTTCATTGCAGACAGAGCTCAACTCAGACAGAAGACAGACTTTCAAAATGGACATGGGTAAGATAAGACTACACTTAACTTAGATGGAGTTGATGTTCTGTTTTTGAAAAAAGTATTATCTTAATAAATTTTAAACAGTAAATATGCATTGACTTCTATTTAATGCGGTAATCGTGGGTATTTTTAGTCTGTATATAGAAAAAAAACAAAAACTAGTTGTAATCCAGAAAATGTCTTGCATGTGTTTAGTGTTTTGTTGCACATAAAGCGATTGTTTCAGCTCTCTTATTCTATTAAAATGTCCAGTTCTTTCAGTGTATTATTAAAAATTTCTGTTTTCAAATTATTATTTTTTTTGTCGTTAGGATTGGTTGCAACATATGTGCAAAGATTCTCCGTGGTCATCTACTGCTTGATTATTGTGGTTGGGACAATAGGAAATGGTCTGGTCATCTACGTGACGGGCTTCAAGATGAAGAAAACCGTCAACTCAGTTTGGTTTCTCAACCTGGCTCTGGCTGACTTCCTTTTCACAGCGTTCCTGGTTTTCTCAACAGTCTCACTCTCTCAGCAACACCGCTGGCCTTTTGGGGAGTTGATGTGTAAACTCAATAACTTTGTCAGTTTAGTCAACATGTTTGCCAGTGTGTTTTTCCTGGCGGCCATAAGTTTGGATCGGTTCTTGTCCATCAGGGTGGTGGTGTGGGCACAAAACCAACGCACTGTCCGCAAAGCTCAAGTCACAAGTGCTATAATCTGGTTTGCAGCTGGGATTTGCAGCACACCTTACGCCTGTTTTCGTACTGTGAAAATCTTGGGTAATGACACGTATTGCGGTTACCATTCAAGTACACCGAACTTGGGTCTCCTTATTTTCCGCTTTCTTTTAGGTTTTCTCATTCCATTTCTGGTAATAATATTCTCCTCTGTGTCTATATACATCCGTTCCAGGCATCTGCAGCAGAAAAGAAAAAGAAGATTTTATCGCATTCTTTTCTCTATTATTTTTGCATTTTTCATTTGTTGGTTGCCCTTTCATGTTTTGACTTTTTTAGAAATATTCATCAAGTCATACATTGTTAAGGTTGTAGGTTCGCTGAGTGTTTGTCTAGCTTTCATCAACAGCTGCCTAAACCCCATCCTTTATGTTTTTATGTGTGATGAGTTTCAGAAGAAGCTCAAACGGTCCATATGCTTTGTTCTAGAGAGTGCTCTGGCAGAAGACCATTTGTCTCAGGTGTCATCTCGCTCTCTGTCTTCACACTTTTCACGGATTTCTGGAAAGTCGGATTTTGCTCCTCCAGAAGATAAACAGTTGAATACATTGGTATTAACAGAGAGTAGAGAGGTCTAGAGCGGGAAAAGGCGAGAGAACGCCCAAAAATTACTGTTCTAGATTTTTTATTATTTTCCTTTTTTAAGCAAACTGCTGTAGAAATTGAAATAAAAACAAAACAAAACAAACAAACAAACCAATGTGACAGTTTTATCCATTACCTTAGACAGATATAGACATTGCTGTCCATCTGTGGAATAAAACAGAATATGTGCTTTTCAGTTTACTTTTGAACCTTTGCCTTTAAACCAAGTCAACTGCCACTGTGTATGCTATATGTTGATGCTAAGACACAGCTTAGTAATTGCAGAATATTGTAATCTATGTAACTATGTGAATGTAGCATTGTTCAAGTTGATATTTTTCAAATACCTTATGAAATTATGACAATATCTTGTATTTTCTCTTCATGTTTTACTGATTTATATGTTTGACTGCATCATTTTGTTGATTGTTTCATTATATCTACTGTATGTTGATGTTATATAAAAGTGTTTCACACCGCAGATCTTACAATGAAATAATTTATGAAACAAAGATAAATTCCAAAATAAAGATTTTTGTGACCAAGTTTTAACGTGTTGGAGTTCTTCACATTTAGATTAGAGGTAAACTGTTTTTTGGTTTCCTATTAGGAGCTTCCTTTTTTGTTATGTTTTGAATAGACTTTTTTATTAGGTGTGTTTATTTTTTTTTTCTTCCTCTTTCAAAGTTTCACAGCCCTCTGTTAGTTTGAGTATTGTTAATATCTGTCTGTATTCTGTTCCTGTACTGCGTATTGTATTGTATTCTGATCTGTAAGTTCCTGTTCTACCAATCTCCAAATTTGTTTCCATGTTTCTTTTTTCTCCGCCTTGCGGCTTATTAGTCTACACAGTTTCTTTTATAACTCATCACATTTCCTCATTACATACTCCTTTGTTTGTTTAGTCATGACTGTTTCATCTGCCCAGGGTCAACCTGTGTATTTTGCAGTTTTTGTTCCTGATTGGCTGTTGGCTTATTTTCATTACACTGTAAGAACAATAACTAGTAATTGTTGGTTCTATTCAAGTTTTTAACTTAAACAGACTCAGAAGTAAAGCTTTTTATTTACAACCCAGAAAAACTTGTCTGTCCAACAAATTTCTCTCATTGTTGTCCTAACCAAAAATTTCTGAACAACACAACAAGGATTATCAACTTTTGAATAGATTTTTTCCATTAAATTGGGAACCAGTGGGAAACCCCGTATATGCACATGTGCACATGACAGACAGACTTGCGGTAATGATACTTGTCTGTAGACTTTTATTTGTTCTGAAACTCAGAAGAAAATCACCAAACTTTGCCAAACGTAACTGTTTGGACATTTTCTGGAAAAAAGGGAGCTGGCAACCATTTTACCTAAGCAGGTAAGCTAACTCAGTGTGTTTGACCTTTTGTTTAATGAGAAGTGTTAAAATAATAATAATTATTATTATTGTTACTTTTTTGTATAAGACCCTTATGCCCTGCTTATTACCCCTTTTCTATTCAGTTTAATGTTATCTCCCTGCATGACAATGCTGTATCCAGGGTGATTTTATTTATTAACTGTGAAATACAGAAGAAGTCTCCTAATCTGGGTGATTTTATCTACTGGGCAATGCAGTTGCCTCCCAGAATTAAATAAGATTGTGATCATTTTTTTGAATACAGAGGAGGTGACCTTCATTTGTAAAAGACTGTAGTCTTGGTATATGGAACATTTCAGGTCCTACGAACTTGTTGGAACACAGTTCTGTAGAACCTTCTTGTCCTGGATCCAGATGTGCTGAGGGATTGGTGGAAAGCTGTTGGTGACTCCAAGGATGGTTCTTTTGCATTAAAGCAACTGAAAAATGGTATGTTCTCTCTCCTCCATCCTGTCTTCTCATCTCTCCTCTCATCCGCCCACTTTCTCTCCCCCTATTGTCCTCTGCTTCTGTTCCTCACTCCTGTCCTCAGAATGTCGAGGGGGTTTAGACATTGCATAATCCTGCTTGTGTCATGCACGAACACACTTAGTATTGCTACACTGAAACCACACCGTGTTTCTAACAAAAAATCCAATACTTTTCACTGTAGTGTTTGCTTTACCATTTTTCATCTGTTTTTTGTTTTTTTACTATAATTTGAATGCCTTCACTAATTTTGGAGGGTATTTAAATAAAAAAAGCAGCTGGAAATCTGTCAGGAGATTTGTTGATCAAAACCCGTTATGGGATGCTACTTATATGGTTTAAATACTTCTAACTATTATGTTCACTTGTGACATGTCTGGTTTCGCAGACACATGTTATAGTAAATGTATATAATCAGTCCTAATCATTTTTGTAATCTAAAAAAAGTCTATGTGAAATGTCCTCAATTGAATTACTTCTTTTTTGAATATAAACAATCAAAGAGAATCCTAATTTTTATCAACGTGCTCGGTGATTCCTTACAATAGAAGCACAAGCAAAGCAAAGAAATTTCAACATCAACTCTACCATCTGTTGCTCTTTTTGAGAAGGAAATGTTTTTTTGTTTTTTTTTTATAACTGAATGTTCATGATATTATCTACCCTGGTTCCTTTTTAGTCTAAGTTTTCTTTGGGTTTCCCTTAAGTTTAAAAAAATACTTCAGCTGAGTTCAAATATTTAACATCGGTTAAAAGCAAACTATTTAGGAGAAGGAAATAAAAGAAAAGGACAAATCTGCAATGTTCCGACCAACAGGATGCACCATTTGTAGCTGCGCCAGGAAAACTATCTGACTAATCAGAGGGCCATACTGTGGTTCAGATCTCACTGTCACCTTTCAGTTAACCTAGTTTGCTCTCTGCATGTTCTGTTCTAACTTTAGCACAAGCTGATTTCTAGTCTGAATGTTGCTCTGTGGTAGTGAAGGGTATCTGGTCCAGACTGTGCAATTCTTGGATGGTCTCACACATTGAATATTTTCAAAAACAATTCGGGAACTAAGAAAAATAAACCCTCCCAAAAAGTTTGAATGTGCAGCACTGTAATTAAGTAGAAATATATTTGACTTGACCTGTTTTAAAAGGAGAGGAGAAATTTAACAGCAAAAATAGAAGATCTGAGAATTTTAAAATGTGGTTCTACTCTCCCTAGAGAAAGTAAAACAGTGAACAAGATTTAAACTGTAACAGAAAATAATTGCGCAAGTGTCATCAAATTTGCAAAATAGCAGCATAATTTTAAAGGGATGCAGGGGTGAGGGAGACCTTTGTGTGTGATTGAGACAGAAATAGTTCTGTTTTGAGAGAGAGAAGGAAAATACGAGACAAACAACAAATGATACCCTGAAATAAAAAAAATGTTTTGCTCATCACATTATTTTTTTTTCATATAATTCTGTTTTACTTAGAGTGGAAGGTAAACATATTGTATCAGCAATAAAAATATGTGTAACTGTTTCCTATTTCAAGATTCCAACAAGTCCTCAAGCTAATGAATAATAAGACAGGTTTATACTTGAGGTGAATGCATTTATCACTATTAAAAAGTAAATAAGCACAGGGTGTTTGTTTTAAAGGAATTTTGTAAGTTTTTAAATTAAGAGGAAAGGCTCTTTTATATAACATATATGCATTTTCACAGACACTCAGACAACACTGAGAGCACCCAGGGTCATAAAAACATCCATGCATGTAAATAAGGATGTTTCGCCAACTTGCTATCTTATTTGCATCTGTTCAGTTCTCTCCTGATCTTTTTATTCAAAAAACAGTTTCGTATTAGTTCTTGTCTTATGTGTGTATTTCCCTATTTTAGTTGTTGGAAAGGTAAATGAGAGACTTTGCTCATAATTTAGTATTATATATATATATATATATATATATTATATATATTTACTTACACTGCTAGGTCACTGTTCCTTATCCGTGCATATCCAAATACTTTTTGGATATGTTAGCAGGGCAATGCATAATATTTTTACGTGTGCTCGCACTATTAGATGTAAAGTGAAGCAAGGGACCTGAACGTAAAGTTTAGAAGTATAGCTATGTAACAATGAGCCTCTGTTACATTGCTATTTTTATCTATTTGTCAGTGAGGTACACAACTGTACAGAGTTAAATGGCTACAGGGTAAAGGGGTTTTTCAATTGGTTTATTTTTGGTAATTAAATATGTCAGTGTGCCCGGGTAAGTAATTGTAAACTTTATCTTCAGTATTTCAGAAAAAGATTGTGTAAACTGCAGGAACACAAAGGTAAACATACTTTATATACTTTTAAATAGTTGATAATTCTCTTTGTTTTGTTTTTTGTTTTTGAAAATAATTCTACTGTCAGGAAATAGGTTTTGGCTGGGTGTCTTTATTGTTGTTCCCTGTTGTTTTCTTCAGAGGGCGTTCAGGAGGCTCTCCTTGGGGCTGCTGAGAGGGCTGCTTCTGTGTGCTACACAGGAACTGCCCATTTCCTTGATGAGGCAGAGGAGGATAAGAGGAGCGGCTGTGAAGTCATGCATTATCTGATTGTCACCCTCATATCTCTTTCGAGCCACTTCTGCATTCCTTGTTGCTCTCTTCATGAGAAACCTCCTGGTTATTTCTCCTCTCGTGTTGTCCCCTATTAATTATCTGTAGTGTGTGCTCAACTCAGGTACCAGTTCCTGAGTCTTCCCTCGTGAAAAGGACCTTCCAGCCATACTCAAACCTGCAAGAAAGCAAACTATCGAAGATCAGACCTCGAAAACTGCTTCCGCTCCTCTTCACATACAAACCTCTAAACATGTCCCTCCAACCTGCCTACTGCAGCGTCACAATTACAACAGCACAACCCAAAACTCTGAATTTGCTCAGCTCTCCCTGGCGGACATTGAAGTGGACAAACTCAAATATCCAAGTAAGGCCAACTCACAATCAGATTACTTATTTTGCTGGACTACCCCTCACCAAACTGTTCCCCCCCTTGTCTCCTGAGTTGCTTCCTGCATGTGGGTCAGAGGCGTTACTAAAACCATGAAATCTACCATTTTCTCTCTCCAAGCAGTTGTCACAAAACATTAGAGTAATTATTGGAATTGAATCATAATATGGTTGTATTTGTTTTTTCTCTATCTAGAAAATTTGTATTTAACTACTTTGTCATTGCTTACATGACTTTTTTTGTGTACATTAATAGTCAAACAATATAAGACGGTTCGACTGATGTCATCCAGAGCTTTTAATGTACCATTCGTGTCCCACCTCCATTAACACTCAATATCCACGATAAGCATGTAACACACTGCAAACTATTAAATGTGGTTTCCAATATTTTGTAAAGTTAAAAATATGAAATACCTGGTAGAAAATCACCCTGAAACTAAAGAACAGAGAGATTGTCACCTTATATACAGGCAGGGGTGCAGGCAGGAATTTTGGGCGCTAGGACCAAAATTAGAATTATTAATAAATGTTTAAAATGTATAGGGAGTTAAATATATTATTATCTGCGAAATATTTTTCTTTCTGTAGCTAGTCTCACTAAGATAAGAGGTTGATAATCACACAGTTTTCACCAGCAGGAGCAAATCATTCAACGGAAAACTGGAGATGTTCGGTATTTATGCACGCTTGCTTTTTGTTCTAGTAGTGGTAACATTTTACTTTTACTGCCAGCATTAGGTCTATTACTGACAGCAGCCCCAAAATATTTCTTAAATTTATACAAAAATATTTTCTTTTCTCCTGTTGGTCTGGTGCTTTTGTAAATCTCCAGACCTTTCTCTAATATTCGGTGCCCTGGTTGATGGTACTGGTATGCAGGGACAGAAAGGGTCTCCCCCCAGTCTGATTCTAACTGTTAACTAG
>JAVLVB010001141.1:173166-250531 GCA_032876305.1 Orestias chungarensis
GCCGGTCACGCCCGCGTGGGCTTCTACCAGCAGCTGCGCTGGCTGGTCCACGTGGACATGTTCGCTACCTGTTCTACCTGCCGCTGGAGAACTCGCAGCACACGGACTACATCACGGAGAAGCTGTGGAACTCCGTGCTGGCAGGGGAGTGTGTGTGTGTGTGTGTGTGTGTGTGTGTGTGTGTGTGTGTGTGTGTGTGCATATATAAATATATATGTAAATAGTTCTAGTATAGAAATGGTATAGTAGTCGTAGTAAATAGTAAAAGTGGTTCTTTATTTAAAAGCTAGTTTTGCTTTTGGTTTTGCACTGCAACACAAACACCCCCACCCTTTCAAACATCAACCAAGTCTTTGTTTCAGTTAACACTCTCTAATCTTGAGAGTGGATTTATGTGTATTTAAATCTGTGTGATTGTAACATGGTTGTCCAATCCTTGCATGACACTTTCCAAGCATCCACAACAATAATAAATTTGACCTTGTACAAAAAAAAGAATCGTTTTAACTTAGATTTTTTTATTAACTACACTGACTTTCGATGAGATTCTGATTTTTTGTGTTTTATTTGCATTTAACATGAATATAATGGATTCAAATGGTTGTCATTAGTTAATAAGCAAGTAAGCAACATTATACTCATTGCTTAATATTTTGCAGACGTACTTTGTTTATGTAAAAGCGGCACACAAATTTTGATCTTTATCTTTTTCCTGTATGTAAACTACTTTCCCTTACAAGCTAACAGGGGTTATTTACAGTCTATATCCCCCTTTTGCCTAAATGTTTTTTTGGGGAAAAAACATACACATACTTTCCATACTGAATTTAATACATGGAAAGTAAAATGCTATCATATGTTTTTGCAATATGTTCCCTGGTTGAAATTTTCTTTAAATTATCTGTTATATTTTCAAGTTGGCCTCAATGCCTCTCTGAACTTTGACAGGACAGCTTAATCCCCCTCCAACCTTAACAACACAAGACAGTTCTTTATACAATAAACCCAGTAAAGACAAAAACCATTACCAAATCCAAAAGCTTTTAATCTGGAAAAGAGATAACAATGATAACAAAGGCTTTTTCCTGATCTACGAAATAACACCAACAACAATATCATAAAGTTTACAGATATCAAACAAGGGTTTTAGGAGAAAAGGATTATCAATGGTAGATCTGACAGGTGCACAATATAATGGATCTCTATGTATGATCAATTCAATAACATTCTTAGCCTGTTTAAAAGTACTTTAGAAAATAACTTATAATTCACACAAAAGAGTGCAACATTTTTCAATAAAACCAAGTCTCCTTTTGTTGGAAGTAAGGAAAGAACAGCTTGTCGGCAGAATGACGCAGGCAAACAGTCCAGAGCCCGAGTCTTGCCAGGAGCCAATTGTCCAACAGCCGCAGTAAGTTCCTCCAATGAAACTCCAACATCATAAATTCAACAGAGTCTTTCTACAACAGAGTTGCCCGATCAGCAGCGGAAAGTTGAGAAAGACCATCTAGCAGAGCCTCCACACATCTTCTATTGCAGGCCTGCTGCCTAAAAAAGGTCACTATAAAATGTCACAGCCTGCTCCTTTATGGCGATGGGATCAGTGGTCAGAGTTCCATCAAGCCGAAGACAAATCAGCTGCTTTGTCTGACTAACATTTCTCTCGAGGTCAAAAAAGAAAGATGTAGGGGCATCAATATCTTTAATAGTGACAAACCTTGGCCAAACTCCTTTAGACTTTTCATGCAAAAACCAATTTAACTGATCTTTCTTCAGTATAGGCTGTTCATTATTATTAACATCCATAAATACATTGCTTTCTAACTGTGCTATTTCATTTTCCTAATTCTGATTCACATTTTTAATTTCACCTGTATAATGAGATGTATATTGTTGATAAAAGACTAATCTGAGCCTTCCCAACCTCCCACCAATCAGTTAAAGATGTAAACTCTGTTTTTCTTACCTTCCATAGCTGCCAAAAACTGCTAAACCTCTGGCAAAAAAAATATATCTTGAAGTAGCTTAAGGTTAAAATGCCAGTAAGATTTACATCTGGTAATGGTTGACAAAAATAAATTCATGTAAACTAAATGATGGCCAGAAAAACCAACTGGACAAATTCTGCAGTTGGATAGTGTATTCCTTTAAATGTCAGAAGAATAAAATCTCTCCAGATTGGCCCCACTCACATATCCCTTTTCCAGCAAGGACTGGTTCCGTGCTTGTGCTAGAGTCGGTTCGCGGCTGGTTTCCAAGTGCGAACTGACAAAGAACCATTTGTTTTTCCACACACTGGTGCAGGCCAGAAAGCTATGTCATTACATTGCTCCATGCGTATGCGTACGTCACCATTACCGAGTAGATTTGGCGTTAAATCAAACCACCACAAGACCATAACAACACTTTTTAAGCTTGGTAATAATTTGCTCACCACTGCGCTCATACCCTCCCGCAACCATCTCTCGCTGGATGTATTAGAACACCGGTTTGGTCCTTGAAGCCCCGTCAAGTTTTTTTTTAACTTCGGTGGAGGACCACACTGCGAGCAGGAAGTTTGTCTCCTCCACTGACCACTGCTGCTTTGACTTCAAGTCTATTTTGTTTATTTTGTTGCACAAGCAACCCCAGTGTTGTTTAAAAACTGCCGCTCTTTACCTGTTTACCGGCTATTAGTTGTTACATAGCCCCGCCTCAGTCCCTGACGTCATAACGTCGAACCAGTTCTTTCTTCTGACCCCAGAAAGAGTTGGGGCCTGCTAAGCACCAGTTTGGAACCAGTTTGGTCAGTGGAAACACAAAGAACCGGTGTTAACTCTGGCTCTAGCAACGAACCAGCACTGGAACCAGTTTGGTGGAAAAGGGGCCATTGTTCCATCTTTCATTTTGACCCATGCATGTGTAGCTTGAGGGTGTGTAATCCTCCAAGCATCAACCAGGTTAAGTTCTGAAATCACCTGAGCTAATTTAAAAGATGATGGAAGATGTGGTTCTTCTCCTGTTCTATTTGTTGTGAAGCTGATAATGCAGTTCCAATCCCCACCCATCACAACAGACTCATTTTGATTAGACTGATGCAAAAAAATGTGTATTTGCTCAAATATCTTAATCCTGTTATCCCCTTGCTTTGGTGCATAAATATTAATAAAACAAAAATAACATGTAGGATTCGGCCTCAGCTCACTTCATGGAAAGCAGAACATAAATTAAATATATGATTTCCTGTTAGTTTCCTGATAATGGAGAAAATTTGAACAGTAATCTAAAAACATACCAGTCCAAGTTCTGATGATCATGGTTTGCTACATTCTTGCCTCTGCTGTCAACAACCCCAAAAAAATAATAAAATAAATAGAAGCCATTCATGTTTGTAATTTATATTCATTTTCCATGTACCACAAACTGTAATACGCCATCATCTAACTGTACTTATTTGACAACCCCAGTTTTGACTGGTTCAGGTGACAGGGTATGCTAAAATTTACAACTAGTCAAATCTTACTATTTATAGCTTTCTAACTAACAGGGCAGATTTTCATTTATTTTCTATGCTAAAAAGCCAGTGCAGACACAAAATAAAAAACACCTCTTAGGTTGAAAGCATCACTGGAAAGTTTCATAGTTACAAGAATGCTAACTTGCAATCCTGTTCCTAAACAGGCCTTTAGAGATCTAAAAGTTGATGTAAGGAGGAATACAAATTATAACAAGTAGGTAAATAAATTTTTATATTCTGCACACTGAATAGTGTTTTTTAATGTTTTTATCCCACGGTTGTCAGCGTACATCTACACCTTCATGGAAGAAGGATAAACTTTAAGAATATCATGAGTAAAGATTTGAACTTGTGTAAACTTTATGTATATTGTTCGGTTTTTTATGCTATTGTATTCTATTTTACGGTATGTTATCTTTCTGAGTCTGGGAAGGTGTTTTTACTGGTGATGGCAATAAAGAGATTTTGATTCATATAAAATATAAAAATATAATTCAAGTTATCAGAAAAGAATTATGATTCCATAAAAAAAAAAAATTTTAAACCCGTTTTCTGCACTTTTTCCATAAATTTGTCACAAGCCTTGTTATTTAAAAGTCTTGTGATGGATCCTTGTGCGCCACGGACCGACTATGTTGAGCCTTCTCGTGAAACTTTTGAAAATACACTTCTTTTTACAAAAAAGTAAAATGTTTCAGATCTCCCACTCGCTTGTTGACCCATCAGTCCATGAACTATCTTTGACAAGTTTAAACTAGTTTCTCTCCTTTTGCTACAGGCGATTGTTGCTCACCTGGAGCCCTCTTGGTTTTCCATATGATGCTCTTCCTAGTTCATTTTATAGCACTGTTTATACATTCAATTATACACATGTCCTTGCCCTTCAGTGTTGTTTCAGTAGATTTTAACCTCTACTTCAGAGGTTCATATTAACTTTGGTCCCATCCAATCAGAGCACTTTCTTCCTTTTATTTGTTAGTGGCACACTGCAAATGGGTTCTTATAATGTGTTGTCCTCTCCTTCCTACTTTGCACCTAATAATGCTGCTGTGTGTTTAGCCACGCTTGTCTGCAGAGTTTAATTGGCAGGTTTATGAGCTGAGAAGGAGGAGTGGTCACACCGTGAGAACCGATATAGGTGAGGCTAGATCAAAATCAATTCAGAGTGAGGGCAGACTTCTTCAGCTACAACCACAATGGAAAGTGGTAAGACGCTTTAAACATAGATAAGTTATGTGTTTTTGAATGTGTATTTGAACTGTGTAATTTGCATTAAAGTAGATTCATTGGGATAGTTGTTTTTTCTAATGTTTTTTATTAAACAATTTGTGATGCATTCTTTTAAAGCTGATGTAATATTGATTTTGTCTTAGTTTAGTCCAGTCAATGTTAAATAAAACATTTGTATCTTTACTTTTTAGAAAACAAAACTTCAACTTTGGTTCAATCATCTGGACTGCAAAGCACAATTCAAACATTGACATTGGTCCTCTACGGTGCCGTGATTGTGTTTGGGACTGCAGGTAATGGTCTGGTCATCTACGTGACAGGATTCAAGATGAAGAAAACCGTCAACTGCGTTTGGTTTCTCAACTTGGCTCTGGCTGACTTCCTCTTCACAGCGTTCCTGGTTTTCACAGCTGTCTCTCTCTTTCAGCAACACCACTGGCCCTTTGGAAAGTTAATGTGCAAACTCAACAACTTTGTGGTTTTAGTCAACATGTTTGCCAGTGTTTTTTTTCTGACAGCCCTAAGTCTAGATCGTTGCTTCTCCATCTGGGTGGTGGTGTGGGCACAAAACAAGCGCACGGTCCGTAAAGCTCAAATTATAAGCATTGTAATATGGTTTGCTGCCGGGATTTGCAGCACACCTTATGCAAGCTTCCGTGCTGTAATAACTATGGAAAATATGACCTACTGCATTTACAGCATAGGTGCAGAGCAAAAGCAGAGTTTGTACATAGCTCGTTTTATTATGGGCTTCCTCATCCCATTTGTGGCCATTTTTTTCTCTTATATGGCCATAGGAATACGTGCCAGACGTCTGCAAAGAACGAGTAGTAGGAGACATCAGTGGATAATTTTTTCCATAATTTTTGCATTCTTTATCTGCTGGTTACCCTTTCATGTAATGAGTTTCATAGAACTTAAAGCTGATGATTACCCAGTTTTCAGGAGCATTGTTCAGACAGGGGGTCCTATAACCGTAAGTCTCGCCTTCATGAACAGCTGCCTGAACCCCATCCTCTATGTTTTCATGTGTGACGAGTTCCAAAAGAAGCTCAACCGGTCCATATGCTTGGTTCTAGAACATGCCCTGGCAGAGGACCACTTGTCCTTTGGTGTATCGTCTCGCTCCCTATCGTCATGGATTCCCAGAAAGTCTGTTTCCACAGACCCTGCTGGCGGGAAAGACACAGAGACACCATTGACCCCCAGAGAGGTCAATGAAAACAGTCACAAACTGACTGAAGGCATGGACTTAAATGAATCGCACTGAGGTGCTATGTACAATTCTTCAAACTGGCTTTAGTGTTAACTCGGGGAGAGAAGTCCAAAAGAGGGTTTCTATGACTTTCTGTTTTCTGTCATTGTTTTCTGTTATTAAAATGTTTGTGGTCATGAGATAAACCTGTTAAGATACACAACAGGAACTCTGATAAAAATCACACAGACAAGCTTCGAGAATCAATCAGCAAATCTAACTGAAAACCTGTGTGGTTTTCCTGCAGCAATTGATTAAACAGTACATAATAGGATTTTGATAGATGATTGTAAATACTGTAAACATAGTATGAAATGACTTTACTTCAGAACAGATTGGACTGTTTTTTTTTTATATAAATATGTTTTGCTTGTCATATTTTTCACTTTTGGCTCTTTTTTATTTTACCTGGATGTTTAGTAATGCTCGGATATTGATGAATTTTCTAGCAATCAATAAAAATATGCTGACAAAGACTTTTAGTCTTGATTTCTAATCTTACAGGATGTAACCAGAGCATGAGAGACAATGTGTTTGGGTTATGATAGAAAGTTCAAAAGTGAAGGAAACTTCAAAAAACTGCTATGTGGTTATTTTTGCACATGTAAGTCTTATCTGAAATGCAACATTTGTACATTAGCTTTCCTTTGCAGCCTTTGGATTCTACTAGCACAGTGAAAAACATAAAAAGCACAACCTCAACTTGGTGTTCATAGAGTATTATAAGGCATGCATTGTTTATGAATTTCATACTGCACATTATAAAACATATGCAAATAAAAAAATACTAAAATGTATGTCCCAGAAAATACAATGATTGGAGAGGGTTAAGTTAAACGTTTCCGGTCAGTGAGGATTTAGGGAACCATCTTCTTTGCTGAAGTTTGTCACTGTGTGACATTATTACAACATTGTATGGTTTTCCAAAAAACAAGCTGAAAGGCCCTCTTTAATCACCCAGGGTTGATTATTTTAACCTTTATATACTATAGACTTCATAGTCTTGTATTTCAGATTATACCTGTAAGAGTATGGTTGATAAATAAGTTATTTTACGTTATACCGTTTCAGAAGACTTAAAATTTTCCGCTGCAAAAGCGAAATTTTCAGTCTCTGTAATTTTTCTTTTTTTTTATGTATCTGCACCAACTTTCAGAACAGGCAAACCACTTGTGAGCAACAAGCTGATCACCTGCATGCCACACTTTACTAATGCAGTAATTTATGCATGAACTGTTGTCAGTACATTGTACAGCAGATATATATTGCTTTAAGTAGGCTGGCTATCTTCTGTGATATTTAAAATTATCTGTTCCTAAAGCACAAGATAACTGTAACAAATCTCTAAGCACTTCATTAACATGTATAGCGTTTCTGTGGTAATGCGGCTGATTTCATAACTTTTCTGTGTAGCAATAAAAAAATATGTACATGTGCTGCAGGTCCAAAATAATTAGATTCTACTCTAAACTCTACTCCAATGGACCTAAATGTAATCCAATTTAAAACATAACACACATTACTTAAGCAAAAACAGCTGAAAATAAAGTTTGGTATAAATCGTGAGCACATCTCTTGCATATGCAACAATGCTTTATCTTTCAGCACAAGACAGTGGTTTATGCAAGACTTCCTGTTTGCATGGTGAACCACATAATCTGAAACCCGATCAGCTATGCAAAAATACTATAAACAGGTATTAAACTGTGAGCTGCAAGCATTTAGTTTAGGTTTGAGAAATAATTTCATGATCTCAAAGAAATGAATTTAAATGGGAAATAAGTATTAAATTAAAATGAACTGATTTTAAATGTTTACATTCTCTGTAAAGCGCACTCAGAAAAATATTTGTGACAATTACAATAAATCTGAAGAATAACATAAGTAATTCTTTGCATCTGTAATGTTACAGCAGTTTCATATTAGTAAACAATTACAGAACTACACTGTAATCCATTCAGTAAGCCAAGTGTGTAAACTTCAGTCATTTCAAATGAACCGTTCAGTGCGGTAGTGCGCAGAAATCCTTCATTCTACCATGGTTGTACGGTGCTTTTATTATTATAACTGATACCAAATCAGGTTAGTCACAGATGAAAATAATGAGCTTTTTAGGGGAGTCCCAACATTCAGACTACAGAAATCAAGGTGTTGATCACTGCATCTGCATCTGTTAAACAAAACGAATTCCAAGAGATAACCACCATTTTAACATAGACAACGTAATCATCCTCAGCTCATTTTATATTGTTAACAAATTCTACGAATTGGATACAAAAAAACCCAATAAAAAAACACACACACACACACACTTCAATGGTTGGAATACATCACAATAGACTTTAATCATTTTTAGATCATATTAGGGTTCCACCAGTGTGTGCATGACAAATGCCAGCTTAAAGGTCATTTACTTAGAACTTTACTTGGCTATATCAGACTATAACATGTTCCCAAACAAAACCATTGCTAAATATCTCTTCTGAAGCTCAAGGGACATGAGGTTTGTTAGACTTCAAAGTTCTACTAAGGCTTTACAATTAGTCTACACAGGAGTTTTGTACCATTAAATAATAATTCATGGCTCCTTTCCGACTGTGGGGAGTCCGCTGTGCAGCGAGCAGTCAGTGGTCGTAGAGTTCCTTCATTTCCTTCAGAATCTTGATGCTCTCGGTGTATCTCAGCTGGTTCTTGTTGGAGCACTCCTTCCACCTATAACAAACAAAAAAAAAAGTTTACATTTGTGTTTTGCTAAAGCTTTACTAAAAATTATTCTTCATTGTTAACAGACATAATTTTTGTTGTAGTAGTAGTATGCATATTTCAAAGCTACAATCTCATTTTCTGAAACTCACAAGTACAATTCTTCCATTAGGTCAAAAATTTGCGGTGTATAAAAAATACTTGTGAAAACTTCTTCTTGAAAGGAATAGGGAACGATCTAGTTTTCTAGAAACTTTCACAAAAAACCCTTACATAACACCACAGCTGCATGTCGTAACACAGTTTAGCTTTTTAACTTCAGGCGCCTTCCTTCTGCTCATTTCAGCTACTGAACTTACCCCCTGGAGTCCAGTGAATCGCCGGAATGTCAGAATTACGTCGCCAACTAAATATGGCGTAGCAGCGAAATGCAGCGTCAATGAGTCACTCTTTCAACAAGAGTAGAAAGTGGGGACTTCAAACTATACATCAGTTTTTAAATTGTGTTGATAGGCCATGTAAAACCAGAGTTCTGTTAAAGTATTTAAACCAATCATTTTTCTGAATATTTTTCGTCACGTTCGGTGTGTTTGGTGTGTGTGTGTGTTTGCCTTCTGGGAAAATAAGCTTTTCACACAGAAGGAAACAAAGAACCAAACAAAAAAAACAAATAAATAAATAAATAAAAACACGAAAACCTCTGGTTTATTGGTGGGAAGATGCACCACGTTAATCAATCAAAAAATCATAATCCCAAACCGCGGCATCTGGTTGCTACAGGAAAAGGGAAATTTGTGGGATTGAAGCAACAGGGAGTTACAGATATAGCGGTACGTTTTGAGATTTTAGTGTTTTGTTATATATAGTGTATTTTGAGTGTTTATTTAGTGTGTAGACGTCTAGTTTAGTGTCTTGTGTTAGAGTTTAGTTGGTTTTGTGAGACAAAACAAAGAGCCGATTGATGAATGTGGAGAGCGCAGTGGAGTTGTTCTTCCAGCTGGAGGCAGCTGAGGAAGACGGGGCGGAGCGCTAATTATAGCCAGAGAGTGATGACTTTGACAACGAAGGGGACGATCCGTTGTTTCTATTGGAAGAGGAGAGAGAGGAGCCTCCAACGAGTCAGTAGATCCGCCCAGAGGACGGGACTGTGACGTCGGGACACGCCCTCCAGGTCGTGATCTCCCCTGGCTCAGGCAGCAGAGTCAAGCATGAACTATGAGGCATTGCCTTTATTTTATGTAGTGTTAAATTAGTTTGTTGTGTGATAAGAGTGTACATAGGTTATGAAATTTACAATTTCTATTTGCATCCTAAGTTATAAAATTGGTTTGTTAAACATATTTGCGAGATATTACATTGTTTTAGCAGTACAAACAACACCTGAGGTGATGGCTGCATTTTATGCAAAAAGAGTCATAAATTACTTTTTCTGTGAAAGGTTGTATGTTGGTTTTGAAATTTACAATTTATATTTGTATTGTAAGTTTTGAAACATATTTCTGGTTTTCACAGTAAAAAATATGACTTTTTTCTACTTTTTATGTTTGTGGTGTGATTTTAGGTCCACTGTGTTAATATGGTATTTCAAAAGGGAAAGATAACTGTAAATCCACAAAGGGAAAGTCGTGCTTAAAAAATGATATCAAGCAATATAAGGTAAAGTGTAATATAAAGATAAAATCAAAAGTAGTCAAAAACGGCCAATTACACCCTGGACCCCAAAGGGTTAAAAATTAAAAAAAAGGATCGTAAAAAAGTACAGAAGAATGCTCAAAATTAGATTTTCCCACATGGAGCAAAATTCATCTCTTACGATGTGTAGACATCACAAGAAACCTATTCTGTTTAACAGAATCTCATTTGTGAGGCAGTTATTTGTCTAACACACAAAAAAAGAATCAGTACAACAAATGGTAGCTTATTAAACAAATATAGACAAAACCCAGAACTGTACAACAAAATAAAGCAGTAAATGTGCTTATTGCTGCAAATAAAGCTAAATAATTATCTTTCTCATGTTTTAGTCACATTACCGTCCTAGACTTTGAGATCTCTTCATTGACTTACAATGATTTATAAATTATTTAATAAAAGTCTAACCAGCTTTTAAATAATATATATTTCATGGCCTTAGCTGTGGAGCCATCTTCTGTGGGACCGGAGAGCAGCTATTAGCTGTATGGTTTAATCTCTATGAAATGTTGGCTTATTTCTTTTGTGTGTGTTTTATATAGGCAGGCTATCCATATTTGATTAACTACAATCTCAGAAAACAGAGTAAGTCTTGGACTAACATGAACCGTGAAGGTGAAATAATATTGCAGAAAAAACAGAAAACAATTTAAAAAAATAACAGTCCCAGAAACCACTTGTTGAGAACTTACTTTTGCCTTATCTTTTTCCAACGTTCCATGTGGTCACTAATAAGAGCTCCCGATGCGGGGACATCTGTGGACTGTTGAACGACAATAACATTGAAAGTTAATAATTATACACAGAGATCTGTAGTTGAAAGAAAGAACAGGAAATAACAAAAATAATCAGATAATTGAAGAACCTTGGAAATAGCAGGCTTTTCCGTCTGAGGAATCCGAAGATTGATGGGTTCACCAGAGGGGCTAACTGGGCAGGCGGATGGAGGAGGAAGCCGGTACACATTCTGACCTTTGCCATTTATCGTGTCTGTGACCTAAAATCCAATTTTTGAAAAGGAAAAATGAGTTCTGATAAATGCTATTCTAATGTAATACTGTCAAGATGGGCTTTGGGAAATTTCTCATCAGATTTCTCACAAATACTTTCGTGAATACCTTTTTAGTTGTATACCTTTTTATCTCACAAAGCACAAAAAATTGTTTTAAAAAAACAACAAAAAACAATATTTACTTAAGGTGGATACTACCTTTCATATTTCAAACCTACTGCACAGTATTAAAATAACTTTTTTTAAAGTAAACAGTTTATTGAGTTCACAAACTGCCTTAATTAAATCGTAGAATAAAATTACCATCCACATGAAACATTAGCAGAAACCCAAATGTCCTGCTATTTTTGCTCATCGCTTCTACGTACTAAGAAATGGAAAAATGTTTGAAAAAACAAAAGTAGACTTCAAAAGCAACAGAAGGTTACCCAGGCGTTATACAAAACGGCATAAAAGCTCACTTTCCAGGCGCCCACTTTGATTTGCTTTTCTAAAAACCACAAGAACTGTGGTTTTATTTTTATCAGGTATTGTACATTAATTTATTCTTCTAAAAGCAGGAGTAAAGGACATGATTAGCATACCTTACTTATATCGTGTTTCTTTGAAATTGTTAAACAACTTCAAAGAAAACATGCAACAAATCTTCCAGTATTTCTTTTCACAAATCTCAAGAACGTCTTAGTTTTTTTTCTTTTTCTTTCTCTAAACAGAGGTATTTTCCTGTTCTATACATCTATAATTAACTCGTGTTTTTTTTTTGGGATCGCTTGTATATGATGGGCAAAATAGGAGTAACAAATATATTCAGTCCCACCTCCTCCTCTGTTATGCTTTGTGGGGAGCTTGGAGAAGTCACTGGCACCCTGAAGGAAGGATTGTTTCTCATCCAGGCGCGGCAGATTGGATACAGCGGAGTGCTGGTGCTGAACTGAGCCAAATCAACACTCCGGTCAAACAGCTTAATAATGTATGCGTCTAAATGAAAGAATAAGGGCAGAAAATACATGGACATATAATTAGCTTAATGGACTTGCATGAAATAAGGTACAATCAATAGGGATGCACAAAATACCGGCAATAACGTTTGTATCTGCAGTTGTTCGTATTTTTTTTATAGCGGTACATTTCCTATAAGTAAAGCTGGCCTGATATTAAACAACTGCTGTTTATTTTTATACTGTTGCCATCTGTATATTTGTTTCATGTTATATTAAGTCAGTAGCGGGGCAATTCTTTCATGATGTACAAAAAGTTGGTAAAAATAACGGTAGGTTTTGACCGTTTGTTGTAACAGCAACATTAATTTACGATTGATATTGGTCCAGATTTTCATATTAGTGCATCCACAAGATCTAGCGGTTATTGTTATAATGTGTACTGAGCTTACTTTGCTTGTGCTGATTAGTCTCTGGTATGCCCTCGTCCATCTCCTTGCGCTTCTTCCTCCTGTTCTGTGAAAATCTTGCAGAAGGTCTGAAGAACAAAAAAAAAAGGAAATTATAAGATTTATAGCAGAGAATATAACACACAGAAGTTTGAATCTAACATTTAGCTAGAAACAAAAGGAAAAATGTGTGTGCACCAAAACAGACTTCTACCTTTTTCCAGCAGATGATGGAGACAAATCTCTAAAATGAGGAAACAGACCAATGGTTGACAACGTTCTAATAATACAGATGCAAAGTTGCAGCAATGTGACAATGGTAACAAGATAGCTAAATATAATTACATCAAAAGTGTAAATACTAACATACTTGCTTAAAGAATCCACCGATATCTTTCCTGGATCTTCATTTGGTTCTCTGTTGACAGTAGGACAACACAACTATCAATATCAAACAGCGGCGATAATCAATATATTGATTATAAGACATATTTTTACAAACCGGTCAAGTTCACTCTTTTCTACGAGACCCTTTAGCACAGCATCCAGCCTGCTCCGTGCACCTGTGCCATCCAAATCTAGAGAAGCAAAAAACAATTATTAAGTACACAGAAGTTTAGATTGTGATAAAAAAAAAAATTTTTAACAGAGAGGGTAAACTAAAGGGTAAATGTGAGTTTTCTGTGTTAAATGATGAATATATACGATCTGAAATACTATTCTCTAGTTAATGGCATCATTGGTATGTAAAGTGATTGCGAATAAAATTCTTAATGTCTTACCTGGCCTTTCTATCTTTATCTTGCCGTGGTGCATTTTCTTCGTATTACTCCAAAGGGCTCCTTAGGGAAGTGGCCTTAAAACAGCTGTTGTTCCTTTTAACCCAGGTATACGGGATCTTTGAGCCAACAACGACCTCTTGTTGATTGCTCGGAAACAGCAACGTTAGCCGGTTAGCTACGGTTACTTGTTAAAGCCAGTTAGCCAACCTTTTACATTAGCATGAAAACAGTTAAAGCAAATCCAAAATCTAAATTCTATATGCGGATTATTCTAATAAAAATTTGCTGTTGTAGTAGCTCCAAAAATATGAAACATTTTTACTCACAAACTTCTTCGTTGTTGTTTTTTTTGCTTCGGAGAGTAAAAAGAACAGGCTCAACTACCGTTGCTAAGTTAGCTTGTTTTTGACAAGCTCGAAGCCTTTCCTCTTCCGCGCGCTGCAGGTCTCCAGTCAGGTGATTGGTGCTGGCGGAGACACTGCGTCGTCTCTGATTGGACAAATCTAACGTCTGTCATGTTTTTACTACCTGCCTATTGGCTGGTGGGTTACAAACGTAACAGTAAACATGTCGAGCGTTCATCGCCACAACCGACAGCTTCTGGTGGTTTTACAGCACCAAGCTGCTTTTAACTTATCCATTTTTGCGTAAGATTTAAGTACAAACAGGCATTTTCAGGCGCTTTGTGCAGTTAACACGCTTGCTACTCCCTTCTTGTCGTTTCCATGGCAACAATTGAGGAACTGTCTGAAAATCGCTGAAAGCGTGTTTTGTCGAGATGGAAATCAACCCCCCCCCACCACTTTTCTAACTTTTAGCACTTTGTATTCGTGTTAAAACGCCATTTGCTGAATAAGCTGTGCCCTCCTGAAGTTGCTATGGAATCCAGGTAAGAAGCAAAGAGCACATTTACACTTTTCTACTTAGACATTACAGTGACTAAAATCTGTTGTGTTTTGTTTCAGCGGATCTGTGTTTACAAGGCAGAATCCATTCCCTCCTGTATCCACGACCAAGAGGGCACACTACCACCCATCACCCAAGCAGGACCTCTCAAGAAAAGAGAAAACAATTGTATGTACACAGTCGTCACTTCCTAAATATCTCATCATCTTTAGCTGATTTCGACAGCATCATCATCTTTTCCTTGCTCGGGATATGGGGGAGTTTGCTGCAATCCCTATCTGAAGGGTATTTTTAGCAAGATGATGCATTATTTATCAGTTTGCACACTGATACGATGTATCACTTTGTTTTTTAACAGAGCCTTAGTCCTGTACGTTTACATCAGCGCTCCGATCACCCACCTCGTCCTCTAAACCAGGAAAGCCAACAGCTCTGGGAAAATCTTGATCTTTCTGCGAGTGAAGAAAAACATGTATTTACTGAGATCTGGCCCGCCTCCGAGTGTGGATCGTCACCGGACAGCAACGCTGATTTACCCGAAATGTGGCCGGACAAACTACCTACAAAACTGGAGACATCCACAGTTCCATCTGGAACGAAGGAGAATTCTGTGCTTGCGAAGTATGTTTGCCGGAGCTTTTCTTAGTTGCAGTGCATCGCCAAAGCATTCAGACCCATCAAAGTTTTCACACCTTTCATATCATAGCCAAAAATATTGCTGTATTTTGTTGGCAGTTTATGCGTTACATTTACACAACTGAGATTGTAACTGTCAATTAGGAGAAAAAGGGTTTACAAGTAAACATCAAGACCGGCACATGCTGCTGAGACAATACTATGTAAGAGCCAGTCATTTTTTTAACATATCATATAAGCCTGATAAGTAAAACTGGGGCGATCTCAGAAACCAATATTAATTTCTATTTTGTTGTTGTTTGCATTTTTAGTGGGGAGGGGATTGGTCACATCCTCTTTTATTTTTATTTTTTGTAAATAACCGTGATAGTGATTCCTATAGATGCCTGGGGCCAAAAT
Organism: Orestias chungarensis; assembly: GCA_032876305.1. Lineage (NCBI taxonomy): Eukaryota > Metazoa > Chordata > Actinopteri > Cyprinodontiformes > Cyprinodontidae > Orestias > Orestias chungarensis. The sequence goes on from JAVLVB010001141.1 coordinate 188,665, forward strand.
TGTGGGGTGTTTAACAGGAACGTGGATGGAATATCAGAGGTTTGGTCATGTTTTTTTTCAACACTTTGAAAGGAACAAGAAATATGTAAGATATCTGTAAACGTTGGTTACTATCGGAAATCTGTATCGGCTCGAACTTTTATATTGGTGTATCCCTAAAAAACATGTTTTCTTGCAATTACACCTGCAGGTCTTTTGACGTACTTTTCTAGCAGCTTTGTATAAATCAAGAAACATTTTTTTTGTAGTTGAAAAAGCTCAGACCCAGTCAGTCTTCCATGAAGGCCGGATTAATATTTATCCCGTTGACAGATTGTTACATATGAGTTATGGATCTCTGCAGCTCTTACAGAGTTATTGTGGGCTTCTAAACGTCTTACCTCATCTGTCAGTTTACGTGAATAGCCGTGTCTCAATAGTACTGCAGTCGTGGCATACTTGTCTATATGAGTAAGTTAAAGGATGGGGAAACGTTTTACATCCTAAACGTGCTTCGAACTTCTCAGTCTTGTTTGATAAACCTTCAGGGCTTTGACATTTATTGACAAAATGACTTCAAAATGCACACCTGGTGCATTTTATTTTATTTTTGAAATACCTTATGAAAAGGGTATGAAAACTTTTGAACATCAAACTTTTCCAAAATTTTATTTTTAAAATATTCGATATCTGTTACTTTTATGGGCTACTTTGTATTGTGGAGAGCTTGGAGAAGCCACTGGCACCCTGTATTTGTATCACATCAAACATTATTATGTGACAAAAATGTAACCAAGACTACTGTAAATATATTGTAAATATAATATATATATAAATATAATTTATTTATTGGGGCGTTTACTTTTACAGATACATAGAACGTTTCCGTCACGGTCGGCCTCAGAGTCGAGATGAGCGCCAGCAGATGGCCTCTAGTGATGGAGAGGAACAGACGCCTTTTTGGTGGATGACCAACCCATCAGTCTCCAATTCAACCCCAACTAAATCACCAGAAAATGGTATTCTCTCTGTTGATTTATTTGTATGTTTTGACCATAAACTTGCAAGTGAACCTTTGATTTCTCTAACAACGATACTATGAACTTCCTTCTGATGAATGGATTTGCCCCATCCCTGAAAGATGGCCATGACTGTATCGTTTACAGTTCAGCTTGGCAGCCTCGACATGACAGATCCTTCAGTGTGAGTTACCAGATTTGCTTCACGACCTGTATAGGGAAAACTAGGTATACTGGTGACCTTAGATATCTAAACTAATTAACTCTCATTATAATTAGAGACACTTTTAGCAGGTATTTTTATAATAATCCATATAGATTTTTGCTTTCGTATAAGGTCTGACCTATTGATTTCTAATTCTCGTTTGTTCTAACTTTTCTTATAGTTTAAACAGATAAAAGATGGAAAATATCTTGCAGGTTCTTTTATAGAGGTGGTAGTTTTGAGTCAAGGAGAAAATAAATGAATTTAAATGTCCCCCCCACTAATAAGAAAAATCCTTCATCAAATCTACTTGTGTGTCAGTGTGTGTGCTGTTCAGTGTAAATTGTGAGGTTAATAATTGCATGCACACCATTCCATTCTATTTTGAAACCTCCCTATTTGGTAGATGCTTTGGGAGCAGTTAATGACAATACAGCGCCTAAAATACATCTCTCAGCCTGCTGTTGTCAAACGTATTCTCTAAAAATAAAAAAGAAGAAAATTTACTTATATATTTGCTAGAAAATGTGTCATGTGGTTTTTGTGTTGTATCATAGTTCTATTCACTCCCAATGTTGTTCAGGTTTACTTCCTTTGTTCCTCAGGTTGCGTCTGACTGCTCCCGGAGGGAATTTGACGACACAGAAATAATACGACTCCAAGATAGAGCAAGTAGACTTCTACTGAGGGGGTGTGTAGTGCATCATGGATCATTACTGATGAGTGGAAAGTCCTCTCGAGTGTTCCAATATGAAATGTGGTATCCATCCATCTAACAGCGAGTGTAGTCCGGGTGATGAATCCATCCCTGTTAGCTCAGACGGCCTAGGATGCTCCGATTTATCCTCTCCTGTCAGCGTGGACGAGCCGCTGCGAACACCTTTCATTTCCAGTCTGACGAAGCCAACTCCTGGTGAGGCAAATATGTAAAAAAGCCATCTAAATTGAGCCATTAATTTTCTGTTTTCAATGCTGTTGATCAAAATGTCTGCTCCCTGTCTTTTGAAGCCATAAAGCATCATGGCTGTGTTTATTGTGATTACAGCAAACGCCAGACTGGGCTCAGCTGCCGCTACTGATGCTGCATCCACCCAGAAATCTACAATCCCTATAATGACACCCCCCAAACGTCCAGAGGATGATATTCTGTTCCAGTGGCGCTTAAGGAGAAAGATGGAGCAAGCTAGAGGGTTCTCCCAGTCCATGAAACCACCAGAGCTTCTTGGTTCTGCTGTCAGCTGGGAGGCCCCGAGTTTGCTCCCAGCGTCAGCCAGTGGACAACCTTACAAGGTTAGATTTTAAAAGTGCCTCATATATTTGTTTTGTACGTGTCAAACACAACATACTATTAATTTAATCCCTCTTGTATCATCTATTGCAACAACAGAGCTCCCAACATGCTCATCCACACGTGTTTCCACACATGACAACTCCTCAAACAGAAATCCCAGAGGCCCAAAGACAGGATGCTCGAACTCCAAATCCCCCACACGCCCTTACTGCTGTTCTTCCTCCTCCTCCTCCTCCTCCTCCTCCTCCTTCTTCTTTAATGTCTCAAAACCAGGCTCTTTCCCATGTTCCTGCACACATGCATTTACTCTGCAATGTCCTTCCCTGCCCTAACCAGTCAGCTCTTGCTAATCCTGAACAAAACGTGTTACCAACGTTGCCTGAGCCCCAAGCCAAAGTTGTCGACAAAGAAATTCAGGTCTCGGAAAGCCAACTAAGGACCAGCAGTGACGAGCATCTCAAGGAATGTTTGCCGTCCTCGCGGCATGCATCGTCTAGAAACAGAAAAGAGGAGGGCCCAGGTCAGCAGAAAGGATTTCATAGGAACAAAAAGAAGAAACTGGTGCCAAAAGTGTCAGACCAGAAGATGCCGCCACCCTCCAAGCAGCATTCTATGCCTGAAAGGTGATGCATTGAATTATGAATAATGTTACTAAAGCTTAACTTGGTGACTAAATATCCTTAACAAGTTTGATTATTTCAGTTAGGCTCAAAAGGTCAGTCTTTTTTATTAGATTGCAGGTGTTTATTTTTGTAGATTTATTTTTATTTTTTGTTAAAGGTCTGAGCCTAAAAAAATAAATAAATAAACTTTTTTTGGTATGAGATCAGTTAAAATAAATAAAATCCAGAATGAAATGAATCTCCATGTTAACAACATGCTTTTTCGGCTATGACCTTTGAACCATTGCTTTAAAAAGAAAACGGCATCTTTATTCCTCTGATGTAATGCTTTAACCGTGAACATGTTTATTGATAATGCCGTTCAATCAGGGCTTCTTCAAATGTGAGCCGTCGACAGAACACCACATCGTTAAGAGAGCAGCATCAACGTGAAGAAAGCGAGGAGGTTCACAAGGAACGCGGTGTCGAGGGCCATGCAACGCCATCCTCTCCTGTTCACGCTGCTTTAGGAGAGGTGAATAAATGTGCCACACGTTTTGTTTAATACAATAATTGAATTTATTTATTTAGTTGCATGCATACTTGCCTTTTGTGAAAATGGGGTAGATGGTCTATAGTGGAACACCTACATTACTCACCTAGTTGTGAACCTCAATACATTTTAATGTGATTGATATAAAGTAAATGGTGAGTTATTGTTCTTCATGGGCTCCAACAGGTAGTTTCAGAGGTTTTGTTTCCGACGGAGGCTCGGACGAATCCCGCTCCATGGGTTTCTTCTCCAGAAATCCTCTCCTCCCCCTCTCAGTCCCCACTTCCTTTAAACATCGCACACAATTCCCTGGAGGTCATTTCAATGCTGCTTCAAGAGGCTGAAGGTGAGATCCTGGCTCTTTCTTTTCCAAGTTGAGGACTAGGAAACAGCTCTACAGATATACACTACTTCCATTCAGACAGCACAACTGATATTTTTTAACGCTCGTAATTTACAGTTTTTCTTACCATGAGTTCCTATTTTATGTCAGATTCTGATGGAAAAGAATTTGAAGACGATCCACTTTTACAAGTCCTTCGCCACCAGAGAAAATGGGTTAAAGACCAGATCAGGTAAGTTTAAATAATTGGAAAAAATGATGGTTTTAACAATTTTATATGAATACGTTTGGGGAATTTTTATTAGATTAATTTACAAATTCACGCTTTGTTAATAATGTTAATCTTTCTTGTTTTAGGGACGTGGACGTGATGCTGAATGAAATCCTGGAGGAACAACCGGTTGCTTGAACAAACCAGACTGTTTCTTTTTTTTGTAGTTTTTATATTGAAATAAAATTTATTTATACTACTAGATTTCGAGGTACAGTTTGGAATATGTCTGTGCATTAATCACAATATAGTGAATTTACAAATGGTGCCCAAAGGTATAGCAGGTTTACCAGCAAGTCAGGAATATTTACAAAAAGTGGTTCCTTGAAATGCTGTGTGCCAATAATGAGCGACACCAGAGGAGTGCTGTATATACAAACCGTGAGGAGAAGGGAATATCAGAGCAGTGCCAGGAACAAAACACAACAAGTGGACGTTTTGTGTCCTGTTAGGAGTGCAGAGACGAGTTAAATCTGTTTGAAAGCGTGTGTCTGTGTGTTTAGAATGAGTGCTGCTCTTCTGTTTTCTTATATGGTCATGATAGCAGAGGCTTCTGTGTTAAGTCAGGCATCTGTTGCTGTGAGCCTGCAGCATTGGCGCTGACACCACAAGGATGCCTTCGGGGGAGACGGCTGACTCCAGCGCCATGATGTTCACCCCCTTTGGGATTCTGTAGCGCCGGTTAAACTGCAGCGTCGTGCAGCCTTGGCCCTCCTACCAAGAGACAGTTACATAAAGAGGATAAATCAGTCAATTTAAATACTGTTTTGGTTAGAAGTTCACATCAGGGCTTCAACGTGGTCTAATAAAACATGGTGAAAAATGTATTTTCATTGAAGTATTTTATAAATATGGGGGAAATAAGTGTGGGGAAGTATTTCCAGACTTTATGCTATACCTTTACTTTCTTCTTTACCTTTTCTTCTTTCTTCCTTTTGTCCTTTCCTGTATCCTACCTCTCTTTATGTTTGTGTTTTCATTACTCCTAATCTCCCTTGTCTCGTTGCTCATCCTTTATTTTTATGTCTTATCTTCCTTCAAACTTTCCTTTCTTCCTTCCCTTTCCTTATTTCCTTTTCATCTGTATCCTTCTTTTCTGCAGTGTCATTCAATCCTTACCTCCTTTCCTACTTCTCATTCCTTGTGTCCTAACTCCCGTGCTTGTTTTCTTATATCATTTCTTCCTCTTAGTTTTTGGTAATCCCAGAATATTTAAAGCCCTGTTAACATCTGCCAAGAATTCAGGCTAGCCATCAACATTTTTCTTCTATATTTGGGCATAAATGACTTGCGTAACCTTAAAACTTGAGCATAACAGTGTTTAGATGCGTAATTCTTTCTTTATAATACACGTTCTGTACCCCAGACAATTAAAATGACATAAAAAATGGGTTCCTCTTGTTAAACACACCTTCTGTTCTTTGCGTTGTCCTTGCACTTCTACAAAGTCCCCAACGACTTTGACCAGGAGCTCCTTTGGGTTAAAATGCTTCACATCGACTTGAACCGTAAATCCGATCTCATCAGAGTAAACCTGTCACGTTGGTGGATACATTAAAAGAAACAAAATGATTACTGCAAATATTTGAGAATAGTTATAGTGAATTTTCTGTATTTGAGTGTAAAATTGTGTAAATAAAAAACTTTTACATGCATTTAAGTGATTATTACAGTCTACTTAATGACGTGTTAAATGCCAAACTTTTTTTTTTCTCTTGATAAGCTTCCATGCTTGTCTGATGTGCTATAAAGTATTTGATTGAGTTTAAATTTGGGTTGAACAAATGACCTACCTCTGCAGGGCTGACATTATCAGTCTCTGGAATCAGTAATGATGGGGACCAATTGTAATAACCATGAGAGCCGTTCAGACGGGGAGGTAAAACCTTCTCCCATGGAATACCACTGGTTGTCATGGTGGGAGGCACGATAAAATCCATTTCTATTGCATAAAAAAACAAACAAAAAAAGAACATTAAAAACAATTATAAGAGTTCAATGAGTTGCAAGATGGAGCAGCTTACCTTTGCTTGCAAATTCTCTGACCGAACAAGTGAGTAAAAAGAAAAAGAGCAGCCCTCGCTGTTATTCTGCTAAGGAGGAATGATTTGTCTCCAGTCCAGTACTCGCTCTGTGCTGAACGTGACTGTCGCAGACTGTTTTATACTGGAGTTGCATAATGAGTTGGGAATTCATGCTGGGGCACCTTTCCTCGGTCACATTTTGGAACGTGTACCCTTGGGTGTCCACCCAGGGATAAGTGTATGTTTAGAGAGCGACACAGCTGTTGCAGGCTTATTGTCAATTTAAGTGTTCTTTAAAGCCCTCTGTGTTTTGTTTTGGTTTTAGTTTTTTATTCTTGGGGCTGATGACATGAATATAAACATGTTAGTAGTGTATAGTCATCAGAGCAGCTGTGGGATATGTTGGTTGTTGAGGAAGATCCTTCTAAAAATAAGTTCACATGGAGACTGGTCCGAGACACATGTAGAAACACACGCTCTGTATGTGGCACATCTTCAATCACCTGTTATATAACAGGTAAGGACGTTTTAGATTAATCATGTACCTTAAAACTAAAAGAACATTTCTAGGAACATCCTGAAGAATCAGTAATTTTCACTAAATTAAAATATGAGTTTAGATTAGGCTTGTCAGATTAAATGTACCTTTTGGAAACAACCTTTAAGAAGGTATTAAACATATTTTTCTTTAAGCCCCCATTTCTTTAATAAAAAGTTTTTTTTATATTTAATTGTATTGTACATGTAGATTTTATTGTCAATTAATATTGTTACAAAGGCGGTACAGCACAGTAAATTTAAATGCTTCCACTAGTCAGTTTTATTAAGTGGCTTCCTGAAAGGAGAGAAGCTAATACTCACTGTTTTCAACACGTGTCATTTTATTTTCACATCTTCTCCCTGTTAGCGATGCTAAACCTGGCACCAAACCTTTGACTGGAGCTAAAAGTGGCCCTGACTATGCTATGAGTCATACAGGATGATGGGCAAGAGGGAAGGGATTAAGTTATTCGGTTTCATAACTGGCGCCAGTGGTTGTCTGGTCTCTGGCGGACCTGTGGGCAAAAACATAAAAGGGAACGGTTTTGAAAAGTATTTGTCCTAATTTAGATTTTCAAGGCATTGTTATTGAGACAACTTTCCATTTCTTAATCCTAACATTAAGAGTTAAATTCATGATTATCTTTTGACTTTGCAAATTAAGATGTTTTCTCATAATTATTTTTAAAATTTGTCATTTTGCATCTCATAATGATTTGACTACACTGTATCTTATATTAAAAAGATCTAAACATTTTTGATTCCAATTATTTTAAAAGTCAAACTTAGTTTCTACCTCAAAATGCCGACTCTAAATGACTTGACAAACCCTTATCTGTATTCCTTTTCTCTAAAGTTGTGGAAATGGGCTCAAGAGACAGACAAACTGTGATGAATAGACAGTGTATTTTAAAGGTATTTATTCGTCAACAAGTAAAAATCACCTTGGGTGAACAATCACTTTATGAATACTTTACAAAAAAGAAAATAAGCATTGTAATCAAATCATTTTCTTAAAATCTAAGTCTTAAATGTAAATTCAATGACAACATCTTGTTAGCTCATACTGAAACAACAAAAAAAGGCCCTGAAATAGAACTAAAATACAGAAATTTCTGAGATCAACAGTATCAATTTTTAAAGGTTCTAAATGTGGCAAAGACACAAATCTTTTGCTTTATTAAAGAGAAAACTATTTGGTCCATGGTTGTCAGGCGTCAAATGTCTCAAGGAGTTCCCAGTGGAATTGTGAAAGAAAGGTAATCTCCCACTTCCCCCCACTGCGCTCTTAAGTGTTGATAAATCGTGATCCATGTTGTCAGTACAGTGACCCAAAACAACAAACCCAGTGCTGATCTTTTCACGTCTAGGAAAGAAAATACATGAAAATTAGTAAGCATTTTGATTGAAATAGGGGAATGTTTTATGTTGTTTTCCAAAGACACTCTTTAACATTTAGTTATACAATAAAAAAATAACTACATGTTGTATATTACATAAACCAGTTTAAGTGAAAAATCGATGCAGTAATAGAGTAATTGACGTCCAAAGGATGATGCAAAAAAATAAAAAATAAACTTGACATATTGTTTCAATAACTGAAAGTATTTTAGTATGAAACCCAAGTCGTAACTCTTTCAGTTAAGAAGCTAAAGATTCCTCTGATTACACTGCAGGTAATGCCTGTAGCGGCTGACATGCTAATGCACACGCAGCTTTCAGGATTTTCTACAGTATTGTTAATAAACTTCATTATCATCCACGTCTTTTTGTTTAAGTTGTTTAAACATTCTATTAGATTGCTCTTTTTTTAATTTTTTTTATATAATCTTTTTCAAAATATTGCCAACATTTATACCCCGTTAACAAAATCATAGTCAATTTCCATCACTTTGTACAACGGCTACCTCGACACTTACATGTTTTTATTATGGTCTGTTCATCGAAGGGAGGCTTCACAAAGGCTTCCTTAAAAAACCAAACTACGTTTACAAGCCAGAGGAAGGGAAGCAGAGCAAAACCACCTAAATATAAAAATAAAACACATAGTTAAAAGCAGGGCGACCAGAGATTATTTTAGGCTACTCCTATATTCAATCCATCCGTCCTGTTTCCACATTGAGGCTCCATAATGGAGGTTATAAGTATTACCACTTACATACATTAACAATTGAAGCGGTCTGTAATGATGAACCTCTTCTAAATGTTTCTTACCCAAGTAATATTTTCTACAAAGGCTGAGTTTCTCATCGTTGGGAATTCTTTCCAGGTTCATTGTAAATAAACTGCAGTTCCGCTGAAGAAAGACAAAAGTTCCAAGAAATTGTTTGAGATTAGCTCCACATCAGTACAGCAACACGGTTTAATACAACATTAACTACATTGACAATGGCTTACTGCTGACTAAGCAGAGCAAACAAGCGTTATAAAGCCTATAAGATAATAAAAATAACAGAGAATCTCTGTAAAATGTAGTAAACCGTTGTCAGGTGACTTGATATCGCCTCAAGCAACGTTAGCTTTTCGCTAACTGTTACGGTAGCTGCTACAAATACAGACGTAACCTATACTCTAAACAACGTCTTTTGAATCATAGAAAACAACGTATTAGCAATAATGAAACAAAACACCTACGATATTGTGGACAGTCCTGAAAAAGGGAACCGTGAAAACACAGATAAACACTTCCTTGGCGCTTTCTTCTTCGTCTTTTTCCTCATCACCTTTCTTCTGTTTCAGGCAGCCATAATATCTGATGGAAATAAATACTGCCACCTAGTGTACAGATGGTGTTCCTAAATTTATAACGATGGAACTGAATCAGAATTTAAAATATTATTCCAAAGAGGAAACAAGCAAAACATTTTTGGGTGACCAAAAGTATTTAACAAAATGAAGAAATAAACGTATTACTGATATAGTATTTCCTGTAATCTGTTTAATACGCTGTCCAAAAGACTTTCATTTTTACTTATGTTTGATGAAAATGCTGACCAAACTGTAATATGCCATATAATTCTCTCCGTAGAACATATTAAGGTTAATGACAGAAGACAAAGTTTGAAACAAACAAAAGATGTCACTTACCGATGGTGCGTTACAGAAATTTTAGTTCTAATCCTCCATTTTTTTTACTATGCGTTGAAAATTGGTATGTTTTAATATCATTGACCTACAGGTTAACAAGTTGAAATGTCAAAATGTGCAAATGCGAAAGTGATTTAGTATCAACAGGAAAATTTGCTGCATCTCAGTAGGTTATCCTTAAAAAGGCTTGTAAACCAAATCTTAAAAGTCAAACTTGTGTATTTTATACATTTAATGGACACAATGTGATATATTTAGACTTGGTTTCCCCTTAATGACTTGTGATACTGCAGGTACATTGCATGTGCACATTTTATTCCACACTTTTTCTTCTATTACGTTTTAAATTCATATGCTTAAATAAAGTACTGCGTAAACAGTTAAGCAAGTTTCCTCATAAGGCTTTAAAAAAATACCAGCGTATTTCATTAGTTTCTATCTATCTTTTGCATTAATGTTACTTAATATTAAAATTTAGACACGAGGGGTAGGTACCCTAATCTATACAAAATAGGAACATAAATAAATGTGCTTTCTGATTTTATTGTAACTTAGATAGTCGCCCCTACAATGTTAGTACTTAATTTAGCATTAACTACACAGCTACTGCATGGAAAGACTTTTTTTAATGGGGGATATTTAAACTTTTTAAATGTTACACAAAAGATAGATAAATAAGAAAATATTTTAAAAACAATTTTCGTCCTCAAAATAAGTAACCTGAAAAACTAGCTCACGGTTAAAGCATTCAAATTATAATTTAATCTGTATTTCTTTTTTATATTTGTACGTGTCATTTACTCCCCAACGACTGAAACAAAAACTCGGCTTCCCGTCGGTGACTGCGGCTCCCCCTCCCATCTCGCGCCTTCCCTCTTGTCTCCCCCTCGCTCTGCTAGCGGTCGGTGTGTGTTGTTGTTCGAGCAATGATGGCGGCGGCAGCGGGATGCGGATCAGCAACCGCGGCTGCCGTAGGAGGCCAAGGTGGAACCGCTACGGCCAGAGGTCGTTTCCCCGGTCGGCCTTGGTCGTCACGCAGTCGTTTGCGCTCCGAGAAGCGGTGGCAACTCGGGCGATCGAGCTCGGAAGCTGACGATGCGACTAACGGAGGGCCAAGGCCCGCAAACCTGGCCGTTTCGTTAAGCGAAGACCAGTCTCACTTGCGCCTGCTCGGGATAGAGGCAAGCCACAAGATCCTCGGCCAGGCTGGATATAGCTCTAGTGGAAGTGAAGAGGTAAGTTGCTGGACTCGTTAAGGACGAATGTGTGTGTGTAGGAGGGGAGAATTTATTAAAAAATGACCTAATTTATTGTGAATTAATTTTAGAGTCAGTCCTGTATGACTGCTTAGTGCCATGGAGAAATGTCAACATCCCGTCGGCAGGCTAGCGTTCACTTTAGCTCCGAGCTAAACGGTGCATGCTAGCACAGTGAAGCTTTCCATTTGAACACTCCAGGCACCAAAATGTCACTCTCGACTCTTGACAGCAGCTCTCTTTAAAGTCACGTCGGCGCCGCTCTCTCCCTTCAGTCTCCACAAATTCAATAAAAGCAAAGGTTAAAAAACCCATCCGGGTTTCATTAAACGCACGGCGAGCGTTTGTAAACATGCGCCGCAGTTTTTGAACGTACGACGGCCCTTTCGTCGCAGGGCCAGGATATTTATGCTAGCCTGCTAAAAGCCAACACAAAGAGCAGGAAGGCTAGCACCCTCTAGCCGCTAACTATTCTTTTTATTTCTTTTTGCGTTAGCGTTTTCTAAAAGTCTGCTTAAACAAGACACGTGTAGTGGACGCCACGGTATGAGTGCATATAAACAGTTGGGTAACATTTTATACTGTGGATATAAAAGCCTCTAAACTGGCGCACGCGAGTGAATCGTTTCAGGCTAGCTGCCTGCTAGCCGTTAGCAAACAGGGCATGTTTTAAATGGAGCCACTGAAGTGAAGCCAAAGTCTCTGGCACACATGTTGGTCGCACTCATTGTAGAGGTGAAACACAAGCAAACAGTGCGTGACTTGTGGGTTAGATCGTCTTTACGTCTCTGTTGCAGGTATAAAAGGAGACTGTGAGTTGTTGATTACAGACTAACGTTTAGCTGTAGCTGATTTCTTATAGCAGCAGTGAAGGCGTGACCCTCATTCACTAAAACATGGCTTTGCCAAGCAAAGCTCTGAAGTTGCGTTGGATTGTTAAGATGTTGCAGACCTTGACCATTACATTCATTCAATATATTATTATTATTATTATTGTCCTGGTCACCGATTATGTACATCTAATGATGCCCTGAGAGTTAGATTTTGTAGTTTGGGCTGTACATTTAAAGCTTTTGTTTCAATGCACAACTAAATTAATCTAGTACAGGGAGAAGAGGTTGCAGGTTTCTGCGTACAGAAATCTTCCTGCCCGACTGCCTTCCGCATTTTCATTCTCACTCCTAAAGGTTATTTCTCTTACTTATAATTATGGGTTTCTTCTTTCTAGAACACTACTTGCTAATTCGCGTAGTAACATCGTTATTATTTTGCAATAAAATTGTTATATTGTAATAACCATACAATACCCAATGCTTCTGCCCGCACAGAGAACTGATAGTACTTCTTTAGCCCTAAAGGTTTTGAAGATAAATGTGTTTGGATGTTTACTGATTTTGTTTTTTTGAAATAACATTGTTCTTTGTCATATGTTTGATAGATTACATCTGACTGTACTGTTTACGATACAAACAGCACTGTCTGCCGGACATGCAACACTTTGCATCATATCTGAGATCATAGTTCCATAGATGCAACAGGTCTAAAAGTTTTTAGTCCACCTAATCGCATGTATGCTGTTCATGTGGGCCAGATTTACTCTTTCAGAATATGGTTTAAAATACATTTAACACAAAAACACCACTTGCACTGCTTGGTTAATCCGGAGCTCCCAGAACTACTTCCTGGTCTTTTTAGTTATTTGCACTGGATCTGCAAAGTATCAGTAAGAAATATGTTATTACGATTCTGTTGTGGAAAATTTTCAGGTATTGATTATGATTGCCCTTATATTTCCACCTCTTTTTTTTTCAACCACAAGAATTGTCCACGCTGCTCTCTGTGAGTTTTAACTCACAAATATTGCACTTAATTTCTAACTTTTGACCTATTAGTCACTGAAATGGAAAAGTAAATAAATGAGAACAGCTGGTATGCGGAGGAAAGGTATAGTTATGACTGCAAAATTATTCTGAGAACCGCTTCAAACAGGACAGATAGAGAATTTGCTAAATTACTTATCCCGATTGACTATTTGATGTTATTTAAGTCGCATCAGTGCTACTAAGAGAATTTTGTTGGTGGAAGTGTTTATACACAAAATATTGTGTGAATTTTTAGTTTCAATGTACTTCAGGAATAAAAATGTTAAGATTTTTCAGTATTTACATTTCTTGGAATTATCTCTAGAGATATGTTTTTACCTCCATTTTTAATCGATTCAATCTGACCCAGGAATTACGGTCTGACACATTAAGCTTCGCACCTACACTGTTCGCTTTGTTGTATTCATTAAATACCCATCATGCTTCACATTAAACTGTCCTCAGTTTGTGTGAAAGTGCCGAGAAAATGTTCGCATTCCTTTAGAAAAACACTACCAGTAATGGAAAAAACTTTCTGTGATGTGGTAACAATTGAAGCTCTGGTGTTAATTTGGAACTATATCTAACTGTTGATCTATGCAATTTGTCATTTTCTTTTTTTTTTTCTTTTTTTTAAAGGGCGATGACTTTAAAGGATTTGAAGCTGACAAAAGAGGCTGTGCAGAATCGGTGATGTTGCAAACAAAATCTTCCACAGGTAAACACGTTTTTAACTTGTCAGGAAGGAAAGATGTATATGTATAAGTAACCAATTTTCAATAAATAAAATATATATATATATATATATATATTTTTTTTTTGTAGGAGATAATGTTGGCACAAAATCAAGGAGAAAAAGTGAGAAGCCGCCACAGAAGGTGCCAGCGATTGATGAGGCTGTCCCACCTGATCCTGTGAAACCTGTGGAGGACATGCAGGACATAACTCACGAAGCAAAACCAGTGAAGGATTTAAAGAAAACTTCAAAAGGAAAAAACACTATGGACCAAGGGTCAGCCAAAAGCAGGGCTTCAGCTGCAGCACCAAGGATTACAATAAAGTTGGTGGCCAAAAAGAAAATGAAAGCTATAAAGGAGCCTCAGAAAAAAGCAGATAAGAAGTCAAAGCTGAAAGACATGGAGGACAAGCCCGATGTTGCAGACATTCATGGCGATCAGATTTTAAGCGCTCACATCAAGTTAAAAACCGAATCGTACGAGGACGCACTCAGCACTGGGGACAAAGCTGTGGGGAACGTACCGATAAAGAGGCGTGGGAGGTCTGCTGTGACGCAAGCGGAGCCAGTAAAACAGACTACTGCCAAAGTTGTGGTTGACGACCAAAAATCTAAAGAGAAAGAGACAATGGACGTGGTGAATGACAGCAGATCCGCAGAGCAAAAATCCAACGCAAAAAATTTACAGAGAAACAAAGCAGCCCCAGCTAAGGATTCTGAAGTTAAAAAAGGCACCCGTAGAAGCACTAGAGTCACTAACCCACCCTCTAAAAACGTAACGGCCACTGTGTCGGAAACAGAAAGTTTGAGTAAACCCGCTACCATTGTGGCAGAGTTTAAGTCAGAAGTGTCACAAAAAGCTGAGGCCAAATTAGTACCCAGGAGAGGAGGACGTAGGCAGAGCAGAAGGCTAAATAAAGATGTTGCAGTGCCAGAAACCCAAGGCTCATTACCCATAGAACCAGAACATGTACCTGGACAGGCTGGTGAAAGTTTGCCCATTAAAACCGAGGAAATGAAAGTCCCGAGCATAAAGTTGATAAAGACCAGAAACCCGAAATATGACGCACAGGTCAGTGGGAAGACTTCAAAGAGAAAGAAAAAACGGAGAAAATACATTTGGACTTTAGCCTTGGTCAAAGTTGGAAGCCAAACACCACAGGCTGAAGAGACCCTTAAGGTACTAACAGAGACTGTGAACCAGGTGGATCAAAGCCCTCCTTGTGAAAGTAGTGTGAAAAAGATCACTAAGGGACAGGGTAAAGAATCAAAACAGGAACATGCAGCTCCACTGGACAGTACAAAACAAGCTGAAAAGGATCTCCGAAGCACGGCCGATTCAAAAACATCAAGTTCACAAGCGCAAGCTGAAGCAGTTCCCCTGTCTGAAACTACAGAGCAAGAAATCCCTAAAGCAGACTGTGTGAAGGTTCCACCTCTTCAGATTAAAAAGGTCTCATCTCCCGGGAAATGTAAAAGCTCAAAGCCGTCTTTTCTGATTCAGCAGGTCAGTCCTGTGCATGAAAGCAAAGAGGAGAAGCCGAAAGACCCACTGGTGGTTCCAGAGGAGAAGTCGTCTGTACTGGATACAGAGGCTAGTCCCACCAGAAGATTAAGAAGAAGGACGTCAAGCCAGGAGTCGCCGCAGAAGAAACCTGTTCGCCAAAAACCGGCGACAACCCAGAAACGAAGGCTAAAGAAAAGTCCTCCAGAAAAAGAACCGCCACCGATGGAAGCTGAAGTTCCCACTCAGGTTTTAACCGAGGAGTCCGTTCCTCAAGTTCTTCCAACAAGCGCATGTTCTACTTTATCTGAAGCGCCACAGCAGGTGACTAGTCTAAACTCCTCAGAAGCTCCTGAAAAGGAAAGTCCGAAAGCCGCCGACACTCCCTCACCAACGGCCGTGGAGGTTTGTCCACAGACACTGGAGAACCAGCTTGAAAAGCTAGAGCCGCAGATCGAAGAGGCCAAACCATTACCTGTGGCTTCCAAACCCAGAAAACCGAGAACCAAACAAACAAAAAAGAAGAAGTGCGTTCAGAAGAAGAAGGTCGATGTTCTACCTGATACCCCAGTAGGAGCAGCCCCTGATGTGGTTGAGCTTATCAACCCGGAGCCTGTTCAGACGGAAAATGTCTTACCTCTGGTCAAAGAAGCGATTCAGCCGGAGGACAAGCAGACGGCAGAGCCTGAACCTGAGACCAAACAGGACACCGTTTTAGTAGAAGAACAGCAAATCCAGCCGATAGTGAAAGAGGAACCCAACATACAGTTTATAGACAGCCAGCAGCAGTTGGAAAGCGAGAAGATCGTGGACAGTGAGCAGACGGCGGTGTCCAAAAGTCAAACAACGGATCTCCGGCTGTCCAAGAAAACCTCCAAAAAATTCAAAAAGAAACGTAAAACCCTAATCGGTCAGCGTCAGAAGCACCGTCACCGAGGCATGGATGGGAAATTCGCTCCGCTTAAATCCCCTGAAGGTGAAAGTGCTCTCGAGGAAAACGAGGACGCTTCTCTGCCACCGGCAGCTCCCAGTCCACGCCGAAGCTCAACTCTCATAGGAGTACAGAAAAGGTACAAGAAAAAGCCCAAGTCGCAGTCCAAGATGATTTCCAGGCTGATCGAAATGGAAATGGAGAAATGTAGCTTAAAGCAAGAAGAATCTGACACTCCAGTGGACACGGGACAGCAGGATGCCGTCGCTGTTCAACCTTGCAGGTCCAAGTTTGTAAAGAACATCAAGCACTTCATCATGCCCGTCGTGAGCGCCAGATCGTCTCGAGTGATCAAGACGCCACAGAGGTTCATGGACGACGTCGGGATGTCCGTGTTGCCTCGGCGACACTCGCCGAAGAAGGGTTTGCAGCTGGGCCTCAACATCCGCCCGCCGAAGAAGCGAGACGACGGTGCAGATAGGCCGCTTTCTCCCATCTTCCCGATCGACGACGAGGACATTTTGAGCGAAGCGCAACTGGACGTCGATCTGTTCTCAGCGCAGGACCTGGAGGACAGCATCGATTTAGCCGACAGCCTGTTCTTCGATTGCAAAGGCGAGAAAAACGAAAAGAAGAAGCCGTCTCTGACGAACTCGAGCTTCAAGTGGAATCTCCCAGAGGATTCCTGCGAGGAGTTGTATACACTGGACAAAACCCCAGAGCGCAAGTACGAGGATCTGTTTCTGCCCGCCCCGGCTGAAAAGCTCCCGGAGCAACCGTCGGACCTCTTGAATGTTCTGAAAAAGAAGAGTCCGCCGAAATTGAACAAGCCAGCGGCTCACCTGAAGATTTATCAGAGGCTGAAGAAGCCCATTTTCGGACTCACAAAAAACAAAATCACGCAGGAGCTCGAGCCTGCGAGTAAACCCGCCATGCCTCCGATTGATTTAGCGGAGGGCCTTGACGACGAGGTCATGAGCATCAGTCTCAGACAGCGGGACACGAGTCTGGAAAAATCCAAGATCAAGATCGAAGATTTGGATAGTCCCGGGGTGGTGAGAAAGGTTTCTGTGAGTCTTCGGACTCCCAATTCCAATTCTGTCGCTTTAAAACCACGCGAAGAGGAAAGGTTGGCAGTAAAGGACGCCGCTCCCCGTGACTCAGGTGAGGGGGAAAAGATAACTAAGCGTGATACTGTTAAACGTTTAAGGTAAAGGCGTCTGACAGAGGTGTGTCGGTTTTGTTTTTCTTGCAGAAGATCTGCCGCCGGTACAGAAGTCACGCCCAGACGCAGGCCTTCGGTTTGGGCACATCGAGAAGGAAGCAGCACAGCGGACACGCCTCACCAGTGCAAATAAAAGAATGTTGAATCTCCTCAGGAAAGCGAAGGTTCAACTCATTAAAATCGACCAGCAGAAACAGCTGAAGTCCGGGGTAAGCTTTAAAAAAAAAATCACTTATTCCTTACATTTCTCAGCATGAAAATAAATGCTTATTAAGTGGAGCTTAACATAAAACTATTGAGTAAGGATTTTATTTCAGCAATTCATACACATTTTTCTAGTTTTGCAGTCAATTGCTGAAATAAAATCATTCTGTTCATTTTCCGAATTATTTCTCACACATCTAGATTCCTTCATTTTGGGGTGGGCAGTGTATTTAAAAAAAAAACGTATCTGTATCTTTTGGTTCTGTGATGATAAACTGCTGTATGACTTTTATCGCTAAACTGCACTTAACTAACATAACTGCATTTATTCTATATTTATTAATAATGTAATGGAACAAACACCGGGGAAAAAGTAAAAATAATTCAGGCATTTAAAAATCATTATTCCTAATTTATGTTTGTGACAATTCTTATCATTAAAATAAATTTATCACCAATTATGACAGGCAAACAATACTATAATTGCCTGTTTGTAGTACTTAAAATCAGTTTAGCTGCTATCAGATACCACAGGTTCTCTGTTGTAATTGGCTCGGCTCCCCACAGTGACACCAGCGTGCACCGGTGCGAAGTCCTGCTAGAAAATTAAACCAGCTTCTGCGTAAAGCTCGTCAGTCGCGCGAACCACGAGGAGCTCTCAGATGTCCTCATATCTTTTTGGACTTCAGGAAAAACACAGTACACCGCCAGCACCACATGAAACAGCTCTATAAATAATCGTTGACTGAGACTTTGTCTCAGGTCGTAGAGTGATGCAGCACAAGAGGTGATACCATTGTCTAAACAGCATTTTTTGCTTGAATATCTAGGTTTTTCATTTGGTTGCAGCTCTGTGTACAAGCAGCAGTTTTAGCTGGTCCTTTCTTTCGGCCCCTTGTGTGAAAGGATTGTCTGTTTGGACAGGCTTTTAAATCAGCAGTCAGGTCATTAAGTATAATTTCAGTTTTTAAATATAGTTTTTATTATTATTCCTACTTATCTGAATAAAAATAATGTTGGTTGTAAGCCAACAAAAGCTTCAGTTACACCTTTTGGATTAAGTTACGAAAATAAAGGTTCTTTATTTCAGTTTCGTAAGCTATTCTTATTCATTTTTTCCCGCATATTGCTCTAATTTCATATTGATTCAGTTCAAATCCTCCACCACAAAAGGCAGATTTGATTATTATACAGTGCATTTATTTAACCCCCTTTTCTATAATTATTCCGTTGTAGCTGTTATCTGGTCCATCTGGTTCCAGAGCGCAAGATATTGCTTTGAAAAGACAGAGGAGGAAACACAGGCCACAGGTTCCTCGGCCAGAGGTTCCTGTCAAGACCGAGCAGCTTCAAGGACAAGTGAGTCCTCGGATCAATACGCCTGACAGGGACACGCATTGATCCGTTCTGAAAGTGCCTTGTTACACTCGTCCTGCCGTTTTCCCCTCAGCCGCAGCTCATCTCCCCGCTGTGCCAGGAGTTTCGTCGCGCAGGAGGTCCGCGAATCAAACACGTGTGCCGGGCTGCGTCCGTGGTACTCGGCCAGCCCCGAGCCATGGTCGCCGACGAAATCCCCCGACTGAGTGCCTTGCCTCTGCATGAGAGATCTGGCATCTCCCCGTCAGCTATCGCTAAAGGTTTGTGTCACTTGGATTGTCAGCCTCATATTTCCTAGAACGCTCTCTTGTTTCGGAAATGTAATCTTTGTGAAGTTCAGAGTTGATCAGAGCTATTTAAATAAATGTGATTGCTAAAAGAAATAAGTATTTTAATATTTTTGATTATGTATGAAATTATCGCCATTGTGTTCTGTGATTAAATTAAATATGTTATTTTAGCATGAACTATGAAGAAAGAGCACTCAAAAAAGCGTAGGCTGCTGATTTGTCCAGGTGTTTGTAACCTGTTGCTCCAAAGCTGCAAGTTACATTTTAGGCCCTGCACAGCATCTCTTAAAAACCACATTATATGAAGCTTAGAACTATTTTTTTACTTAAAAATGTAACAGAAAGACGAGTTTGGATGGCATTTATTACGTGTTGCATTTAGTATCACCATAAAATTTACCCTAATTTTCTACTATTTAGGGGACTCTGCATTTTGTGAGTTAAAAAGTGTTGGAAATTAACTTGAAATTAATAAAAATGTCTACATTTTATTTCTGAAATTAAAAATGGATCCTCCCAACCCCATGTTTTACATAGACTTTAAGCGTCTAGAAAATTTCCCTTTGGGTTAGTTGAAAATGTTTTGATTTGATTTGATATAATTTCAAGCACAAGGACCGGTAATAAATAGATCTTTAGATTGCAATAGGTATTCACCCCTGGGTTTGTTTCTGTTGATGCAGATATAGGGTCCCCATCAGAGTCGGATACCCCGAGCCTGTCTGATCCAAAGGTAGTGAAGTCGAAAAAGCCGTGCAGTTTCGCGAAGAAGAAGGGGCTCGGGCCGTTCGGGTACCGCTCTCGAAGATGCGGCATCTGCAAGGGCTGCAACCACGAAGAGGACTGTGGGAAATGCATCAACTGCCTCGATAAACCGAAGTTTGGTGGTCCCAACACGAAGCGGCAGTGTTGCGTGTAGGTGTAACCCTTCTCAGCTGCTTTTGGGTTTGTATTGGAAAGTCTCCAAACATATTCATTTTTCCTTTGTTGAACCACAAGGTATAAGAGATGTGATCAGATCGAAGAGAGGAAAGCGCGCAGACTTAGCGGCAGAACAGCTCCTAAAAGTACAGTGCAACCTTATAAATATCGTCTACAGTTTAGTGTTGCTTGCAACTTGTTCTTGAGTTTAATTTTGCCTTCCTGCTTCCATAAGGTTCCTCCAAGCGGAGGCGGCCGTCTTTCAGCGGGGGTTATTCGAGCAATGACGACGGGATCGAGGGTGGCGGGGACTCGCCATCTGGTCCCAACACAGACGGCCACAGTCCGTCAGTAAGGAAGCAGCCAAAGCGTGTTGTGAAGCCTCGAGTCTATGCTGACCTTGTGGATTATGACTCTGATCTGGACGAAAAAGCTTTATCCAGCTCTGCCTCACCTGCGAGGAGGAGGGGAGCTGGATCCCGCTTCAACCAAGGTAACCTGGGACTTTTAACACCCTTTAATGATAATAAAAGATGTTTCACTTGTAACAAAAAAAATGATTGTAAATAATCGATAAATTCTCTGCTGCTCTCAAGACTTTGTCTCCCTGGAAGGATTTTTTGAAGACTTTTCAGATGATGAAGTTAGACATCGTAAATCCAGCTCACATCGGGTACCGCAGGTTCGACGGAAACCTGAGAAGGTGAGCTGTAGTCCATACTCCGCACCGCAGTGGAAAACCTGTTTATCCGGGGTAAAAGCAGAACATTTGGTCTTAAAAATGCTACAGTGTATTCAGCTGAAAGCTGGATCATGTTTCTATTATGTGATCATTTGCACAGGAAATGATGGCAGCAGGCCGCAGATCACCACCAGTGATCTTCCTGTGTGAAACTTAGCGAGCGCAGAACATGTAGAGATTATGTGGAATTAACCTCTGTGTAGTAAAGCAGTTTAACAGTATTAAATGTCATTCTGGCTTCATTTAACAAGCGCCAATTAAACTGTTTGATTGGTTACTTTAGCTGAGCTGAAACCTTTTACGTTGTGCTTTTCTCGATGACGCGTGTTTTATTTCCTGTGTAAATATACTATGGCTTTTGTATGAATACCCATCTGATAAAGATGTGAAGACAATTTTGAAATTTAAAAAGACTTTAAACAACCAACACTTTGATCTTGTTTAGAGTTTATCCCTTTTATCAAAAATTAACAATTTATACTAAATACAGTCTTCCAGAGACTTTTCTACTGCAATAAAGATACTATGTTTAAACTATTTGATAAAATCTTTGAACTCTCCCTTTAAGGCTTTATTACACTCAGAAAGGTCTGCAGGGCAGCTTTGCTCACTGTGGTTTCCACTAACCGGGCCAATTTTAGGTCGACTCATTCTTATTGAAATTGTACCAGTCGAAGCAGATGTTTTCTGGATGTCTTTAACCCCACAGTCATGTCTTTTATGTTCAATCAAGTTTTATTAAACAAGGAGAACTAAGCCTCAATTAATATTGGATTTCTCTGTCAGACTCTTTCCACTCAGGTTCCCTTGGAGCAAACTCCTCCCAGTGTCCTGGCAGCCCTTGCTCACGGATTTGAGCAACGGGAAGTGGAGTCTTCTAAACCAACTCACAAAATCCGGGTGGACTTTAAGGTTGAAAGACGTTTCTATATTCACATGTTTCAGTATTTTTAATGATAGTCTTATTTGCAAACTTAAAATCCTTACAAACGTGCGAATGTGGACACATTTTTTGAGGTTATTGTAAATTAACCAGTAAATCACAAGAATAAAAGTATTAAAGCCTTTACTTAAGACTTTGTTGATCCACATTTCGCAGCAGTTGTAGTCTTATGTCTCTCTGAATACGATGTGTCTAGCTCAGCATGCCTATCTTTAGAAAGTTTCCCCCAAACCATTTTCTGATATCTCCAGTGATGGTCAATCACACTCAAGTCTGGACTCTGGCTTGGCCACTCCATGACAGGATCACCATTGAGATCTTGGCCAGATAACTTTGTGTTGCTGTCCTGCTGAAAAATTAACCTTCACCCCAATCTGAGGCAGGATTTGCGTTACCTCTCTATACTGACGAGTGTGCCAGTTCCTAAATGCTGAAACCGTAGCATGATGTTGTTACTACCGTTCTTTGATGTGAGGTTTGTATTGGCGTGGTGATGAGCTGTGTCGGGTTTACATCAAACATGACACCTGGCTTTCACACCAGTCAGTTCAATGAGTTTTCTCATCAGGCCAGAGAATCTTGCTTCACATGGCCTGGGCGACCTTCAAATACCTTTAGGTAACCTTCAGACCAGCTGCCATATATCTTTTACTGCGTAGCCCCTTTTGATTAGCCATAAATGGGAGGTTGTCTTTTTAGAAAGTTAATCTCTTTCAACAGAGGAATGTTAGAGCTCTGACGGAGTGATCATCATGTCTTAGATAAGGCTGTTAAGATAAGATAAGATAAGATAGACTTTAATGATCCCGGAGGAAATTGTTTTGCCAGGGTTACAGAGTATCAATTAACAATTAACACGACACACACATCACATACAACACAGTACAGTACACAATCAACATATAACAATAAGTACACTACTATTTATCCCTCCTGCGGATGGAAGAGGAATTGTACAGTTTGATTGCCACAGGTAAGAAAGACCTCCTGTGGCGTTCTGTGGTGACTCGGTTCTACCTTGATTCCTCTGTTTAGGTAACAGGTCTGTTCTCAGAAGAGTCCTGGTGCTTTCGAATTTACTTAAAATTAGATTTCTTGCTTTTCTGTTTTTAACAAATTTGAAAAAGTCTCTTTTTTTTTTCCCCTCAAAGTTATAATGATGTGTAGATTTTTGAATATTTGCCACAATAAAAAAGGAAGCACAGCGACTACATTTAGATGCTTTCTGACTCCGTTACATAAAAAACTGAAACATTTCTGCCAGTTTAATAAAACAATACCCTAATCAATCTATATTTAAGATCTTTCAGAAATGCATTTTAAAAATTAGAACGTGCTTATAGATTGTTTGTATCATAATTTTTTGGGGATAGTTAAATTTTACGTTACCATTAAAAGAAGACAAAATAAAAAAGCCAGTCCATTTACTGTAAAGCAGATGCACTGAATTCTTGGTTTTGGTTCCTTTTAGTTTGAATTACTGTATTGATGTGGTGTGACATGGAAGAGAACAGTTGTTGTCTCCAGGTTGCCTCAACTGTGGCTTGCACCTGGTTGGTGTTAGCTCTGATTTTTCTCATCTTGCTCTTGACAGTACAGGCAAGGTCATACAGTGTTCACACTGGACCAATTCCAAAAGACAGTATGGTTCCTCAAATTATCATTCCCTGTGGAAGCTTCACATTTAAACCTAATTCGACTTGGATTGTATTTCTCTATCTCTCCACTCTCTTTTTCAGACTTGGCTTTCGAATTAAATGCAGAATTTTACTTTTATTTAGAAAAAGGTCTTTGGACCTCTGTTTTCAGTCCTGATTTTCTTTATCCTTGGTACAAAGGTTCTGACGTGTTTGGTTCATGAGTGGCGTAACAGGTCCTGTGCAATGTCCCGTTAGAGCTCTTGAATGAGCTTTCCTTTACAATTCTGCCAAGGCTCCAGCCATACTTATTGCTGCCTTTACGTCTTCCTACCAACACCGTTTCCATTAGTACAGCGTAAATGCAGTACTGCAGTGAAAACGTTTGATGGTCTCTGGCAACTTTAAAGTCTGCAGTTCCTCTAAAGATTACATCGATTGAGAGCAACATAGCTGTAACATTACACTTGTGTGTTACAAATCATATTTAATTGGTGTGCGACTTGACTTGGTGGTAGAGCCTATGTGGAGTCTACAGGCTCTGACACGATTGTTCCAGGTCCGATACCCACCCACGTCTATTTGTGTCATGTCCTCCTCACTCCGGCTTTCTTTCTGTCCAGCTGCTGTTTAATTAATATTACCCGTATCACAAAAATCAATTTTCTTCGCCTATGTATGATATAGCTGTATTTATTTGTGCAATATTTGACCTTGTTGAGAAATCTACGGTACATGGGATGTGTTCGGAACAGGACACAAAAAGCAATTTAAAACTATGCCTCATTTGTCCAGTAGGGGTCTGTATTGGCCTTTCAATTCCCAAATAACCAGCTAAAAAACTTTATGCTACTGAAAGGAAAACCTGAAGATTATATTGTAGCCCAAAAGAAAAGAGATTTTACAAACCATGTTTTATTCTGACTTAATTTTAACGTAAAAAAAACACAAACAAATGTAGATATTGAGTTACGCTGTTGGTAGCTTGTGTTTTCGACCTAACAGTTGCTCTTTATCATGTCACCTTCAGGAGGACTGTACTTTGGAGAACGTCTGGAATATGGGGGGCTTAAGTATCCTGACCTCGACGCCTGTAATGCCGCCCTATGTTTGCTTCCTTTGTGCCAGTAAAGGACAACATGAGGTGACAGTTCTGTGCTTTTTGCACATATTGGATTTGGTGAAACTGTAAAATGTGTAACAGTTTTTTTTCATATTTATATGCTAAAACTATTGAGGGATATTTCTTTCTTTCCTTTTACAGATGTTGTACTGCCAAGTATGCTGTGAACCCTTCCACCAGTTTTGCCTTGAGCCTGCGGATCGGCCCTCGGAGGAAAATAAAGAAAACTGGTGCTGCCGACGCTGTAAATTCTGTCATGTGTGTGGAGGGAAAAACAAACTCTCCAAGGTAGAGGGACAACATAAATAATTATAGTTGCCAAAAAAATATAATAAAAATCAGCTCCTCATTATTTTATTTTATTTTTCCCCCCACTCATTCGTTTTTTCCAGCCCTTACTGGAGTGCGAACGATGTCAGAACTGTTATCATACTTCCTGCTTGGGACCGAACTATCCCAAGCAAAACAAGAAGAGGAAAGCATGGGTATGTTCCTCAGAAAGAAAACTCCGTCATGGATTTTCTGTCTTGTGTTGTGTTTTTCCCCAGCTTTTTTAAACGTCTTCCTGCAGGTTTGCACAACATGCATACGTTGCAAAAGCTGCGGCGTGACACCAGGGAAGACTTGGTATACTGACTGGAACCACGATAAGGGCCTTTGTCCAGACTGTTCAAACCTCTTTGACCAGGGTAAAGGGAAATTTACGCTCCTAAATATCCAGTCAGCTGCTTATTCATGTCATTTTTGCCTTTAGTCTTATTTGTTTCTCTAATGTTATTTACTTTCAGGTAATTACTGTCCAATCTGCTTCAAGTGTTATGAAGATAATGACTACGATAGTCAGATGATGCAGTGTGGCTCATGCAATCACTGGGTCCATGCCAAGTGTGAGGATCTAACAGGTGATTTTCATTGGATGGCGTCATGGTTTGCCTTTTATAATTGCTTATGCTCCCCTATTTTACATAAAAAGTGACTACCTAAAATTGTTTGGTATTTTAACTTTATTGAATTTCAAATGGATTTTATATGTTTGCCCAACACATAAAAGAGCCCAACTGAAAATGAAGGGATGTTCAAAGCTTTTTTTTTTTTTTCAAACCTAGCCCTGCTTTATTTCCCTTGAAACAGTGTTCCTACATGTGAGGTTGTGATTGTAACATACGTTTCAGTTGGTTATGAATCCTTTAGCAGGATATGGATTCGTAAAGTTTACAGTTGCCCCTTATCCTCTTTCAGATGAGCTGTATGAGATCCTGTCCAGCCTGCCCGAAAGTGTGGTGTATTCGTGTCGGCCGTGCAGCGTCACGCAACCCAGCGCCTGGAGGGAGCTGCTGTACATTGAGCTCCGGGCTGGCGTGGAGAAGGTGTTGGCCTGCCTGCTGTCCTCAACTCTCACCCAACACCTTGTTACGTGCTCACAGGTAGTGGTCCCTCCGAGCATATAGAATCTTCATTTGTGGCCTTTCTGTTTTCTTAGTCGTGTAACAGTATTTTTTCCACACATACATTTTTTTTTTTTTTTTGTTTCAGTGTGAGAAGTGGGTTGACCCTGACAGTGGAGTTGAAAACCAGCCGGCCTGCGACCTCAGAGCCGTTGGCAAAAAGTTCGACAGAGGCCTGTACACTACCCTAGTGAGTACTCTTTTTAAACCTCAACCTCAGTTAAAAAATGGAACCAATTCTTAAAAAAAACTGCCAGGATGTTGACCTTAATAGCAACTAGATATATGTCAATATATATGTCAAAGTGAATCACTAAGGTGATTCACTTTCTCCTGATCCACTTGGTTCTGAACATGACTTTTAAAGAACAGCACATGACATATTAAGTCATATCTATTTTTACGTGCAGATTTGCACAACTTGTGGAAATTTGTTCAATATGTAATAGTCAGCCATGGAAATAACTTCCTCTGAGAGATCTGCAACATGTCAGGAATTCCTTTCAAGAATACAAAAGCCTATGGTTGGTGGTCACCCTTTCAGATCCTATAAAACAAAATGTGGAGTAGTTTGCATGGTTATGGATTCATATATATAAAAAAACAGTAATACATAAAAAGGTTAAAAAGGTTTTTATGGTTTGAAAGGCTAACAGTGTTTTGGTTCGGTAACAGTGAACTGCCTCAGACACTTTGTGATGTTGGGGTTTCTTTTAGACATGGAACCAATATGTTGTGTATGCCTCATACATTTTTTGGGATTCCTCGTGCTAAGGAGCCAATTATAGGGGTTTAATAATACAGGTCTTTGGCTATATAAATTTATTAATATTGATCATTCATTTGTGTATTAATATGATTATTAATAATGAAAGTTTATACTTAATAAACGAGGCACCAACTGATAATCAAGACATAATTAGCCAAACAGGTTTAGTCTCTCATGAAAGAGTGTGATCGTGATATACAGGGGTTGGACAATGAAACAAAACACCTGGTTTTAGAGCACAATAATTTATTAGTTTGATGTAGGGCCTCCTTTTGTGGCCAATACAGCGTCAATTTCTTTTGGGAATGATTTATACAAGTCCTGCTCAGTGGTCAAAAGGATTTTAAGCCATTTGTCTTGCAGGATAGTGGCCAGGTCATGATCTCAGGCTGGTGGAGGAAAACGTTTCCTGACTCGCTCCTCCTAAGCACCCCAAGTTCATTTACGGTGATGCAAGCCAGTCAGATGTGTCAGAGCGGCACTTTTAAACAAGGCTATACGCGTAGCTAAGAACCTGCAGCTTTTTCACATGTGCAGTTGTTTACCCAGACCTGGTTTTAATAACTTTAAGTCTTACTGCAAGGTGAACTGTTTGGATCGGCTGCTTTCGGCCCTGGTTTGGAGCTTGAAACTCTGCAAAAACTCTGTCCGTCTGTCCAACGTAAGCCTGTGCACACAGCAGGACATGCTGGTTCGGGGCTGATCGGTCCGTAAACGCGTAGCTGAAAAGAAGCGGCTAGTTGCGGCTTCTGATGTCCTCTCGTGGCAAGGCCCGTGCTTGGGGTTGAATCTGGTCGCGGTTGACATATAGAGTCCTTTGAAGATTTAAAGGTCCTTTTCTTCTTGTCGGGGAAAAACAGGACGAACGGAGGTTTTACAGATACGCAGACGTAGATTTGATGCTTCTGGGTTAAACCTTTTACTGCCTAGCAGGTTTAAAAGGAAGGAATATCAGCTTTAAGTCGTTGCTCAGGGCGAACGACCCATGGAAAGAACATAGATGGAGTGGAAACTGTGACGTCACCAGGTGGGCTTACGCCTTTGTAAAATGGATGTCAACATCCGGTTCGCTTATAAAATGAATCCCCCCCAACAGTGAGAACACTTAATACTAACATTAATGATGAGTAATATTTGTAGCAGCCGTAGGTATATTTTCTATTAATTTATCTCACTTTAACATTCATAATCTCCCTTGTGTTTATAGTTATCATTCAGACACACATGACAACCCAGACTCACAGTAGACACAGCATTCACACTATTGGGTTTCTGTGAGCAAAGATGATACTGCAAGTAGTTTCAGTTTCAATCTGAGGTTCAGAGCTTGATGAGGCCCCTTATAATTAAGGGTTACCATGTTGTAGGTGAACTGAACTGTAAATTAAAGTAGCACTAAGTGAATTTTCAACCTTTATAAAACATTTTCATCATTTTTGTGATTACATGTCGATTTATAACTTATCGAAAGATATCTCTGTAATGGCCTCAGGGGGTCCGTATCGCTTTAACCGGCACGAAGAAACTTTGAGGAGGGTGGCAGGAACCCTGCCAAACAAAACAACTACAAATGTGCTGATTGCTTTACGGCATACGTCACTTCCCCCGTTTTTTTATTTTCAAACTCATATGACATTGTTTCGCCACAATTAGATTCATTATCTCATTGCTACCCATCCTTCACACAGCAACTGGAATCAGAAATGTACTTCAATCCGCCAAAGCTGAAACTTTGCGTTAAGATGTTCACTTTGAGAATTCTATGAAATGTAAAGTGGGTTACAAATAAATATGTATTACTATTGTTTTTGCTTCCTGACCTAGTATCCGATATCCTGATAAAAAAACTTACCGCCCCCCAAAAAACTGATAACCAGTTTAATAGACAAACCAGATGATTTAACTAAATGTTTACAACCTCACCAATAGCTGTTTAGCATCCAGTTACAGCTTCACTCTCGTTGGATGTTGATATATTACTGTCTTCTGCTCACATCACATACTCATCTTGCAGGAGCATAGCAACGCAATTTAAATTGTGAGCCTTACACAAAATACTACGACGGTCATGCTCCTCTACAGGCCCTTAGGCGCCACTGATAACTCAATAGAAAATTCAGATACAGGAAAATCCGGTCCGGATGTGGCTCATCTAAACGTTAAATAGGAATTTAAGTGCATATCAACTAAACTAGGTAAGCTCTGTGGCTAAATCGATCAGTGTGTTCCCTTCGATAGAAACTGTTCCATGAAGATGTGGTTCAGGTGATACGAAAAAGGCTGGAGCAAGAAGACCATCTGCCAGAGGAGCAAAGACCCACTGCCCTGGCACGCTCTTACTACCTTAAGGTATTGCAAAGGCAGAAACTTAGAATTCCTTTATTCGTATTTGTGTAAAAATGGGATTGAAAGTGTTTATCCACTGAAGTGAATTGATTTGACTTTTGATTCTTTTCTTTTTTTTTTATTAGCTCCTTGAAGAAGTATTTAACTGGTTTAACAGCCAAGACCCAAAGTTGTGGAACCTCGCGACCAAAGACTTGCCAGCGTGAGTAGTGATTTATATTGTTACCCTAAAACAAGACTTGCTATTCCCTGTCTATGTTCTTTAAATAAATCCACCCTCGTCTTGGCTGCAAGCTCAAATTGAAATGTTTCTTGTCTTCTTTTTTTTTTAAAGCGGGATGCTGTCAACTGCTGTTCATCCTCCCACAACGGAACATGTTTATGCCCAGTGGCAGGAGAGGACGGAGCCGCTGTCCAGAACCCCGCTGGGCCTCCTTCAGGATAACCATGAACAACAAAGTTTGAATATAAAGGAGGAAGAGGCAGCTACTCCCATGTCGAGGGATTTACTGAGCCAAAACCACTTCAGGAACAGCCGAATGGTCAAAAACAAAGGTAATCCTGACTACCTTTCATCATGATGGAGGTTTTTCGGGGGTTTTATTTTGCATTTGTTACTCTGTTTTTTTTGTTTTTTTACAGGCAAAAGAGGCAGGCCGTTGAAAGTCGATTTGGATACAGGGTGGTCTAAAGAAGATGAAAGGCAATGCTCCCTGTGCCAAAAATACGGTGACCTCAAACCCAATGTAGGATTTGCCATAAAATGCATGATTGTTATCTTACAGCTAGTCGGGAAGTGTGAAAGTCCCTAATCTGTTTTTGTTACATCTGTCTAGGAGGCTGGCAGGCTCCTGTACCTCGGCCAGAACGAGTGGGCACATGTCAACTGCTGTTTATGGTCTGCTGAGGTGTTTGAGGAAGATAACGGTTCTCTGCTACATGTGCACAGTGCCGTAACTAGGGGGCGCTTAATGGTCAGTAGCTGGGTTTTTACCATTGCTTGATGTACTAAAGCAGAAAGAGTGGAAATAAAGATTATCAGCAGGCAGATTTTTGCCTGAAATGTAACTGACTGCTGTTCCTGACTCACTTCTGCGCTCTGCTTCTCCTCCCTGTGTGCTACTTTGTCACCAGCGGTGTGAGCGCTGTAATCAGACGGGTGCCACCGTGGGCTGCTGTCTGACGTCTTGTCAAAGCAACTACCACTTCATGTGCGCGCGCTCGCGGCAGTGTGTCTTCCAGGACGATAAAAAGGTCTATTGTCACAAACATCGGCATCTCATCAGCGGCAGGGTAAGTTCTGGTCTTGTTTTTAATCTTCTATCAAATTTGGCAGCCAACATGTTAAATGACCTTTCCTCTGTTCTACAGATGATAATGTGTCAAGAGTTTGAAGTCAACCGCAGAGTCTATGTGGATTTCGAAGGGATCAGCCTTCGCAGAAAGTTCTTAACTGGGCTGGAACCCGAACTGATCAGTGTGATGATTGGTAAATAGCTTTCTCTTACCTGATGCTTGGTTGCTTACATTTAAAAGCTTTTTTTTGTGGTAATTTGGTCTGATAATTATTATTCCTGTTGTCTTTTCAAAGGTTCCCTGCAGATCGACAAGTTGGGCATTCTGTCTGAACTCTCAGCTGACAAAGGCAAACTGTTTCCTGTTGGTTTTCAGTAAGTTCCATTAGAAAATCAAAGTTGTTACAGAAATATGTGTAGGCACAAAAATAAGCTCATCTTACACATGAAATTATACATTTCAAGCAGTGATCGCTGGTTATGAAAATTTGAACAGTTTCAACGCAGAAGTAAAATGGCCTAAACAGTCATGGTGAAGATTGCGGACCCGAAAGCTGTCCAGTAGACAATCTTAAGCATAAAGAAAAACAAAACTCTGTGTGTAGTTTAATAAAAAGTGAAAAGTGAGTCTTGTTAGCATTGAGCCAAAAAACATCAAATTTTACAAAAATGAACAATTTAAATGTATCTGTAATCAAATACAGTATATATATATTTTTAAATGTCTATATTAATACATTTTTGTTGATATCCTGCCTATACGGGCAGATGCATTGATCTTTTTATTTTCTTAAAGTTGTACAAGAGCGCTTCTGTTTTTTTCTCTCCAGGTGTTCCCGCTGGTACTGGAGTACACTGAACCCACGTCGGCGGTGCAGATACACATGTAAAATCCGGGAGGTCCGGCCTGTCGTCCCAGAGAAGCCGGTGGAAGAAATGCCTGACCAGGGAGACAATCACACTTTCGCTCACAGCCCGCGTCAGCTACCAGGTGTTTGTATAATACAATATTACAGCTTGAATGCTCGAGAATAGGATAGAAATACGATGTAGCGTCCCTCAGTTTTGGAAAATTCAGGTGTATCAGCAGACAAGGGTGGGAAATATGGAAGAATGCCGTTAAATAAGGAGAGCAATAATAACAAAAAGGAAAAATATGACTGTTAGGTTAGCTAAAAGGTTAGATGGGACATAATACATTACAGACAAGCCAAAAGTATGCTGTTGTTTAAAAAGGTACAAACTATGTACAAACTATGCATAGGTTGTTGTATAGAAGTAACACACTATAACCATGAATGTTAAAAGTGGAAAATGCTTACACTATCTTGAATTTTTGGTCTGAATTTTCAGATAGTGCAGCCCAGGAGGCCGAGGAAACAGGAGGCCCTCCCCCAGTAGAGGAATCCCTCGTCCCGGGTCTTCCCACAAAATCAGATCATACTACAAAGCCAAAAGTTCCCAATCATCCCCTTCATAGAAGACCAGCTGGAGGTTTGTCCCGTCCACTGCCATGCCCAGGTACCTCCTTTTTTTGTTTAAAGGATTACGTGTATACATTGGGTTACACAGAAGACCTAATCCTCTGATTGTTTTTTTCCCCCCGCTTAGGTGTAATTCAGACAAAACCCCACCACATCCTGACCATAAGTGATCTCGAAGAGACTCGAAGAGGTCGACGGCTCAGCCCACACTCGCAAGCACCGGGCCTCCGGAGTCGCTTGTCTCCTCCTCCCGTGGCTCCTCTAAGCGGACCAATTACCCTTCGTGCCGGCAAATCCCCCCACCCGACCTCCCCTCTGTTCCAGCTCGGCGTTTCAGACAACCTGATGAGTTCCTCCCGCACAGTTGGAGGTAGAAACTCTACCTCAGGCCGCGCCACGTCCTTCTTCCCTCCGTCTCACTGGCAGGACGGCGCAGCTTCGACGCAGCAGTTGCCCAGAAACCGCCTGTCATTCGATCTGAGTGGGCCAGACTCTGTTGACGTGCCCCACAACTTCTTAGCTTCACCGGAGCCTGAAGACATCTCGCCAGCAAACGGCACTTCGCCCCATGGAGACGTAGACAAGCACGACAACCGCTTTGCCTACGGGAGTCTGGGAGACGAGATGCGGACAGAACTCGAGATTGAAGAAACGCTTGTGAACGAAGGCGTGGCTATGAACTGCGGAGGGCAGATCGTAGTTGAGGGCGACGATGCCGAGCGGTTTTGGGGACGATCCAAAGAAGTTCATAAGAGGAAAACCCTTGTTGCAAACCTTCCACGTTCCGCAGCCTCGGCGAAGGAAGACTTGGGAAGCACCTCCTCGGATGATGATATGGAGCACTATTTAAACTTCTCACGAACAGTAGTCAGCTGCCCCGTATCAAAAGATCGATCCAAGTCCCCCTCCGCTTCTTCTTCTACCCGGCCCTTGGCTCAGCTGGACGGGATAGACGACGGTACTGAGAGTGATGCGAGTGTAGCGGCTACCGATGATGCCCAGAAAGTCGATGGACCGGCTAAAAATCAGATACAAGGGAAAACCCACAACAATAAAAGTCTCCCAAAAATGATGAACAGCACAAAATTGGCTAACCAGTCTTATGATCACAATCAAACCGAAACTTCCGTTGCCAGAAAAAGTACGTCTGAAAGTCCATGTGATGCCACAAACACTCCCTCTATAGATCAGGAATCTATACTTCCTACTCCAGTTCTTGAGGCCCTTCCTAACTTACTCACTAAGGTGCCTGGGACGTCCTTTTCCGAAGAGTTGTTACCTGCTTCCACTTTAGGTTTCGCCTCCGAAGCACCTCTTGTTCTCGAGAGATGTGACGTTACTCCTAGCTTCACAGAACTACTTCCTGTTTTGCAAGGAGCAGAAACACAAGAGCCCGTGACCTGTAAGGAGTCGGACGGTCCGAGCTCAGCCTCTTCGGCGGAGGGTTCTGCCGCCCTGATGAACCATATCGCGTCTAGTCTGCTGGATTCAGCTGATAACAACCAGAACTCCATGTTGGGCATTCTCCAGCCCTCCCCCTTCTTCTCCACAGATGTACAAAACCCTGCCCAGTGTCTCGTGGATTCCCTCGAAGTCTATTCTTGTTTACCCGATTTCGGTCATCCTCCTCTGACCAGCATCACACTTCAGCCGGTGGCGACGCCTCTCGAATCGCCCACCTTCCCGTGCGTTGAGCCTTTGTCCAACAAACTAACAACCCTCACTCCTGTAGAAGCTGTTGCCCAAACACAAGCAGCCGAGCCCCAGAATGATCCGGCACAACGAGTTGCTTTAGGGACCACTGCCCCGGCGGACCCTAGCACAGCTCTGTTCTGCGCTCAAACCCAGCCGTTCACTTCTGTTACCACCATTTCTTCCTTCGCCTCTGCGGCAAGCCTTCCCGGGCTGCTGGCTCAGCCGCCGCCGCTGCAGACCACCTCCACTCCTGTTGTCCTAAACGGTTATAGCTCTTCTTCTGTGCAGAAGGAAGCCACACCCAGTCATACGATCTCGATCAACTTCTCCACTCCAAGGCCAGCCGTCGAACCCCACCAGCAGGTTTTGCCCCAGGCGTTACCCGGTCACGCCATCCTCACAGTCAAAGAGGTAGGGGGTCCGAATGTTGATCCCACGCCTCACGTGCTGCTGGTGAACCGCCTCGGACAGATCTTTGTGAAAAACCCCGACACCAACACCTTCCAGCTGCCCACTCCCCATTCACCATCCTATAACTGCGTCACCCAGATCGCCAGCCTCTTGCAGAGCAACACACTTTCAGCCACCCTCGCCGCGGCGGGGAACATGACGGCTCCGCCGTCGGCTGCCGGCGCGACAGCAGTCGCCGCCCCCGTCGCGCCGGCGGCTCAGAACCCAGCGACGGTAACGCAGCTTCTCACGCACAGCAACAATGGTCCCGTGGCTTCGTTGAGTTCGAAAATGTCCAGAAAAACCGCAAAAACTCCGAAAGACGAAACCGTTTCTGAGTTGAAAAAACCAAAGAAGAAAGAGTCTAGTTCGTCCAAGAAATCCAAGTCCTCCAAGGCTGCAGGTCAGCCCGCCTCGTCCTTTGAAAGTAGCCCAGTGAGCGCTGTCGAAAGCGCCCAGGCGATCATCAATCAAGCGATGGCAAGCAACTACACCCCCAAGTGGAGCGGGCTGCGGACGATGAGTCCGTCCTCACTGGTTTTACCACCCGGCCTTCTGATTGAACCTGGATCTCCAGTGCTGGCACGTTCTCCTTCACCGCCAGCACCGCCACCTCCGGCTCCTCGCTCCCACGTCCGCATGAAGAGGGTGTCCTCGCTTTCCGACCGCATCGTCACGAAGAAGTGTAAAGTGGACTTCCTTCCATCCGAGAGCGTCAGCGAAGAAGAAGAGCCTCGCGTGGCCGTTCTTCCAAGCGTGTCCAGCAGAGCCTCAGGAGTTCGCATCAAAACCCCGACAGTGAAGGGGGTCCTCAATCTAGATGAGCTGAAGGATGAGCAGCTCAGTGACTCCAACAGCTCAGGGTAAGTTTTTATAAAGATGACACCGGAGCTTTAATTTATTATGCTTTTAAAACATCTTTTTAATCGCAATATACTTTTTTAACACTATTTTCTTTCATGAAATCTGAATTTATTCATACACCCTAAAAACTAAGGTTTAAATTCAAACTCTACATATGCAAGACATTTTATTTATATTCAGAGGTGTTAGATGATATTTACAGCATTTCAATAACTGCTGAATGTAACATAGTTGATTGGTTGTGTTGTAAAATGGCTTTAGGTGCAGTTGACGACTGCAAGCAGCATTTATTAGCTGACTGATCTATTTCCGCTTGTCCCTCGCACAAAACCTCTTGAGTCACAGCACTTCAAAATCTCTGAAACAACATTTGACTTCTGCTTCATAAAACCACAATTTTAAACCTGATGGAAAACGAACAGTGGAAGCGAAATTGTTTACAAAATAATGGTTTTCCAGTCATGGTTAGTGTTTCTAACAGCAATAAATATTGGACATGAGAAATGTTTACATTTCTGTACTTATTTTGCCTTCCAGCAATAAATGGAATATTGTTGTTTAAAAAGACGTTTGCACCTCGTCTCCTAGATTTGAGCCTTGGAGCTATTTGTCTCAGGGTGAAGCAGGAAAACAACTTGCAAGGGATGCAGCGGGTCACATGAACCTGACAGACTGGAAGAAATACTCAGGTACACGCGGAGATGCGAGCCTTGTTTTTATTTTCGTCCTTATTTGTATAAAAAGTATTTGTGGAAGTGAAACTCAAGAGTTTCCTAAATATACAGCAGTGGAACTTTTAACGGTGACTAACAAGCTGTGTGAAACGCTGCTTTTAGGCTCCGCTTCCACGTCCGATGATGAACCGACAACGTCCGATGACTACGAAGCATTTGGAACGAACAAAGACCAGCCGCATTTGCGATTTGAGATCACCAGCGACGACGGTTTCAGCGTGGAGGCGGACAGTGTAGAGGGTAAGCCAGACATTACAAGTAGGGGGAAATGAATCACATTTTAAACGAACAAAATTATTTATACACCCTGTATGCCCTGATGGTGTCATAATCTGCGTTGAATTCTCCCAACTGTTGTGTGTGTTCCTTTTGGAAGATCCACTAATGACCAATTTACGTTTTTGGCCAAACCAAATCTACCAGTTAAAAAAAAAATTCATAAAATTGTGAGCCTTTGAAAGAGAAGTAGGCCCAAAAACATCACTCACAATCCCTCCACAAATATAACTATAGACATCAGTGGCTTCATTACACAATCACTGTGTAATGCCAGGAAAATTACAGTTGCTGTCGATTATTTTCATATAGTATTACATAAATATACAGGGATATATAAATTAGAAGGAATATCATTACCCAATGTTACTATTGCTGTTACGGCCAATATTTCCTCATTCGGCAAATATATATCAGTATTATTTACCTTTCCTTTTAACGACACTAAAATAACAAATGACCACATCACTCACATTATTTGTGGGCTTCTGGTAAATCCTCCACAATCCTGCACTGCTACTTGATCAAAGCCCTCCCCTCTTCTAAATCACCTGCACACATCTCTACACATCTGTTTTTAATTCACAGTTTTGTTTATCATACCAAAACGGGATAACATCAGTCCACACCAGTCTTATTGCCCATATATGGTGAATTCCTAGTTCGTCAAACGACCGTGTTTCTTATGCCGTTTTCCATTAGTGGCCTGGAAGGCCGTGATCGACGGGGTTCAGGAAGCCCGAGCAATCGCCAGACTCAGGCCTCTGACGTTTCAGAAGATCACAGGCACTCGCATGCTGGGGCTGATCCACGACGCCGTTTTGTTTCTGCTGGAACAACTTGAGGGAGTCCACCGCTGCCAGCGGCATGCTTTCCGTTTCTTCAAGCAGTTCAGCCAGGAAGACGACCTGCCTGTGAATCCCACCGGCTGTGCTCGCTTTGAGCTCTATGTGAGGTATGAAGGCCTACAGGGTTTTTAAATGTCTTATATCTCCTTTTGTAACATGAACGGACACTTTAAAATATGTTGAAATATCACAGTCGGTTAGTTTTCTGCTCATGACTTGTAAATCAGTTTTGCAATTTCTTTGAAACGTGTTGGGTAACTATTACCAAAGAAACATTTAAAATTGAAAACAGGATTTCTCAACCATCCAAAAACTAAACATGACTTTTAACATGACATTTAAAATATTGACCTGTTTCTCCCAACGTTGTTGCCATCTTCTATAAAATGGTGTGTTTTTGTCTAGGCGTTGGCTTTAATAATAGTTCAGCATGGCTACAAGCTCAGTATTTAATTAGACTATGTCACTTTGTGGGTTCCTAAAGGAAGTCTACATTCGATATTTTCAACTTCCTGGCCTCGCAGCACAGGCAGCTTCCTGACATCGGCCCGTACGACGACGAGGAGGATGAAGTGCTCCTGAAGTCCACAAGGTCAAAACTGTCATTTTTTTTTGTTTTTTTTGAACACTTACAGTTCATGGAACTCGTCAGTTTGTTCAGATGTGCAACCATGTTGTCAGACCAATTCTTGAGAATCTCAAATATATTTACTGTAATAGTTAAGAATAATTATAGCATAGTTTACTTTTAGAATGTCGCTGTTGGCATGTCAAATGTCGGCCTTCTACTTTTGAGGCCAAAGTCGAGGTTTTAATGCAGAAGTGACTTTATGATTATTTATTATATTTGATTTATGATTACATTTTTGGCTCCATCTCGCAGACGGGCTACGAGCTTGGAGCTGCCCATGGCCATGCGTTTCAGACATCTGGAACGGACTTCTAAGGAGGCGGTGGGAGTCTACAGGTCAGCTTAAAATACAAACCGTACAATGGCTTCATTGTTTAAAGAATTCGGTTTATTTATATATTTTTTGCTGTTTTTTTATGTTATATGTTTTGTAAGCTCTACAAAAATAATTTATCGTGTTAGTCAAATTATTCTTACGTCGACACGGCAGGCTTGTTTTTAAAGAAACCATGTGTGTTTTTGTCCCAAGTTACCTCAGATGTCTGTTTATCCAGGTGTTTAAAAAGGGAAATTACCAGGCAGATTTGTTTTGACCGCACTTTCTTCAAAAACAGACGGTTGAATGGTTTATACGGTTCAGCGCTGACTCGTCCCTTTCTTTTTCACTTATTCTTTTTATTCACTTGGCCCTGTCCTCCATGGTCTTTCACCTGACCCTCGGCCAATAATATTTGTCATTTTTGGACAGCAATTTGTCCACAAAAGGCAAACTTATTAATGCCCAGCCAAAGATTGTGTGTGAACAGTAACAAAATGCGCACAATAATATTAACATTACAGCTGAAATTCTATATATTTCCCATATCTGAGGATATGTAAGGCCATACTAAATTACACCATGAGCAGGGTCTAATTTGAATAAGGAGCGCATTTGAAAGTGAGCAGTGCTCTCTAATGCGTTTAGTTATTAAAATAGGTTATATTTTATTATTGTCATAATTTTGTAAATGATTACAATAATGTCTGAAAAAGAAGTAAATAAAAATAATCGTCGTTGTACATTTAAGGCCAAAATTATTCATACCCCTGGTTATCCGTTTAATTCAAATATCATCTGTCTTCTGACTGGAGGTAAAACCAATGTTTAGGAGTTTCTCACTAGAAGTAAGAAAGGATTAGGGCAATGGAAAGGAGGCTTTCAAAGTTAAACCTAAACGAATCAGCAATGTTCCAAAGCATACGAAAAGTACGCAGTAGAAAAATGAAAAAATCAGGGCTACTGGCTTCATATGCGGTCTTGAAAAGTTGGATAAAAGGTGTTTTCCAGATGGATAGATTAGAAGAAAACACAATGTGGAAAGCTCTGAATCATCTACAATAAAGTTATAGTGTTAACTACAGCTAGTGAAGATTTTTGTGAGTTTTTGGGGGGGAAATGGAAATGAAACTTAGTAAAAGTATGGAACTTTAAAGTGTGACGTGTGCGTTTAGTCAGATCTGCATATTCTACCATGATTTCACAAACGAAATGATTAAATATATGGGATATGAATATAGGATGACTTCTTAGAAAAGGACGGATGATAAAATTCACAACGTTTTCTGCTTCTAGCAAGAAAATTTTAAATTTTCCCGCACAATCCCTAAATATGTTTGTTGCCCCCTTATCAATGCAGGTCTGCGATCCATGGGCGGGGTCTGTTCTGCAAGAGGAACATAGAATCTGGGGAGATGGTGATCGAGTACGCTGGCATCGTCATTCGCTCGGTGCTCACCGACAAGAGAGAAAAGTACTACGATGGCAAAGTATGGCGACGCTCTTTTTATTTTATTTATTACCAGCTTCATTGTAATGCTTTGTAATGTCCGTCTAAAGCTCTTTTTTTTTTTTTATTATTACCAGCTTCATTGTAATGCTTTGTAATGTCCGTCTAAAGCTCTTTTTTTTTTTTCTTTTTACCTTGTTCTCCACTTTCAGGGTATCGGCTGCTACATGTTCCGCATCGACGACTTCGACGTGGTAGACGCGACCATGCACGGCAACGCCGCCAGGTTCATCAACCATTCCTGCGAGCCCAACTGCTACTCGCGCGTGATCAACGTGGAAGGCCGGAAGCACATCGTCATCTTCGCCCTCAGAAAAATCTACCGTGGCGAAGAGCTGACCTACGACTACAAGTTCCCCATCGAGGATGCAAGCAACAAGCTCAACTGCAACTGTGGGGCCCGGAGATGCCGCCGCTTCCTCAACTGATGAATCCGTAGTGTATCTCTGGTCACTAGTAAGCCTTAAAATCAAAGATGGTGCCGGTCTCCACAGCCTGGAGGGGGGGGCACTATAAAACTGACTGGTATCAGGAGGCTGGTCAGCAATTATACTGGGAAATTAAATCCCTTAAAATGTAAGAAAAATCTTATTGTTTGGAAGTTTTTTCCAACTTACATTTCCATCATG
This sequence comes from Orestias chungarensis, assembly GCA_032876305.1. NCBI lineage: Eukaryota > Metazoa > Chordata > Actinopteri > Cyprinodontiformes > Cyprinodontidae > Orestias > Orestias chungarensis. The sequence goes on from JAVLVB010001141.1 coordinate 228,622, forward strand.
TCCTTTATATATATATATATATATATATATATATATATATATATATATATATATATATATATATATATATATATATATATATATATATATATATATATATATATATATATATATATATATATATATATATATATATAGCCTTCACACACCCTGCCGCAGCAGATGGCATGATAGTGTTGTGTTTTTTTGTTTTTTAATATTTATAAATTGACCTTTAGAAGCTCTATTTTAAATGGAGGATGCCAACATTCACCACGCCTTATGTGTTTGAAACATTTCTAAAAGTCGACAGCTCAATTTAGATTCCTGGCATGTTTTTATTCTTTCGTTTTATTCATAGATCTATAGTCACATATGTTCTCCATCGCTCAGTTTATTTTTGTTTTTCCGGCGGCGGGCGCATTACAGCCCCATCCGTGCTGTGATGATGTCTGTCTTTTTTTTTTTTTGAGCCATACATTCGATACCCGATCGTGTACTTGTCTTTTAAATTTACCTACAATCAACAACGTTCTTTCCCTTTAGTTTTTTTTTTGTCTTAGATGTACATTTTGTTTATAACTAAACAACCATGGTGCTAAAGCTTTGAAAGCTTTTTTTTTTCTTCTGTAGTTGGACTAAAAAGTCTTGGATATCAGGAATTGTTTAGGTGTATATTATCTTTTTTTTATTATCATTATTTTCTCTGCTGAGATCACAGACATCATTGCTCTCCATCCACTTTCATCCAGTGTTAAGTTTTAAATCGGATGTTGTAATGTTTCTGGTTATATGGTGTCATAAGTATAAGGACAAAAGCGCGTCTTAAAAGACGTCGTCTTTGCTCTGCGTATGTAGCAAACACTACCCAAGCCAAAAGCAAAGATTTGTGGAGGGAAGATCTTTTAAAAGTATATATTTTATTCCCTTGTCTGATGCTCGTACTTTTTATTTTATGTTTTTTCTTCTATTGCAATAAGACTTGGCAGCCCGGCGCTTGCGCATAAATAAGTGTCACCGTCAAAACATTACCTTCACCTTTCTGAAATGTGCTACAGTTTCTCTAAAAGTCAGGGAAATCACTTGGGATGAAAGCATGTCTACTGAGTGAGTGCGATTAGCTCAGGCCAGGCGCTGGGAGGGGCATTCGAAAATAGAAAAAAAAAGAAATAGTTACATGTTTCAAAGTTCATCGCTGTTAATGACGAGGCGTAATCGAAAGCGCGCTGTTCCACTTGTCGATCGTATTTATTCATGTTCTTGTTTTCTGTTTTTAACGGTGAAAGGTTATGCTGTGTATAAAGCGGTGGCGGTCCAGTTTGCTGATAGATTTCTGTCTCTCTTGCATTTCTTTTTTTTTGTTTGTTTTGTTTGTTCACAGATGGTGTCCTTTCTTTCACTTATTTACTTGAATTTTCCTTTCAGGCAGTTTTTTTTTTTATCTAGGCCTTTTTTTTTTATCTATGCCTTTTATGACTTACTTTTTTTTTCCGAAGAAGAAGAATTATTTTTATTCATTTTATTTTTGTATTGTAGAAAACTGCCTATCTTAGTATCAGCCAGAGTTAAAAGTAAGCACTGTTCGCCTACTAAAACCCACTGTTTTTATTATTATTTTTTTTAACCCATCTGATTTTTTGGGGGTTTTTTTGGTATTAGAAATTCAACAGAGCAAATTTCCATCATGTTTTATCTCATTTTTTTCCTCATTCGCGTAAAGTATGCTGGGATGGAGCCCAGACTAGCAGAGCAGAGTCAGTCCTAACTTCTTGCAAGGATTTTCTACCTCAGCTGCTTAAACAGATGTTTGGGAATACTGATGCAACAACAGACTTTGATTTAAAAACTAAAAAGCTCGTTTTTAATATTCTCGTATGTTTGTGTGTGTAAATTGCGTGTTTTTTTTGTTTTGTTTTTTTCTGTGTGCATGGAACGATGGCTACAGAAGCACTAGTAAAAAGTTTTGACCATCTCTCCCAGGATCTGTTAAGAAAGCTGTATGTTATATATATATAGATATATATATATATATGCACACACAAACACACACACCTATATATATATATATATATAAATATACGTATATATTATGATAAGTATATAAAGTATGGTTATTTTAAAATGTAAAAGACAGATATGACAAAATGTCCTCTTTAAATTTACGTCTTTGTTACCATGTACAAATAGACCCTGAGTTTGTAAATATTTGTACATATATTTCTAAACCTGTTTAATTTTCTATGCACTTTTTTATTTATAATGTTACTTGCTTAATAAAGATGGTAAGATGTTTGAACATATTTTATTGTTTGCTTGTAACAGAGCAGAAAAAAAAATGGAAGTTGCAAACATAAAGATAATCAAGTACATAAGCGTCAACATGTTTTAAATGGATTACTTCGGAGATTAGCATAGATGGTTACAGCAATTATATTCAAGCTAACGTTGTGAAGACGTCACCATTGCTTTCCTTTGTTGTTTTTACAATGTTCTCAGGCTTACCATGAACTGTAAATTAATTCCTGCCTCGTTTCGTCAGTATTTATTCTGGAGCCTCTTCTGGAAACTGATATTCTCCCGACTCAGCCTGTTTTAAGTAACAGCAGCTGAATTATTCTTGGAAACAGGTTCTCGTCGTCATACACATTAATCTCCAGTAATGTGAACATGGAAAACGAGGTCGTATCCTATTTAGTATGAATGCACCCAGTTTGGGGTTTAAAGCGGGGGGAGAGTCAGTTGTATTAAACATTTAGCAAAGGGCTTAGTTTTCCAAGAACAGCGATGGCGTCGTTGCGATCCATCAGCCTGAGCAGCTTGGCCAGGTGGCCCACAGTCCAATCGGGCTGCTTGCTGGTGACCCCCTCCAGCAGAGCTTTCAGGGGGCTTTTACTATCCTTCATGGAGTATATGTAGGTGATCCATGTATTGGGGAAGGAGCAGTAAGAGGCCAGATGCTTCGTGCACTTCAAACCCTGTGTGTCTGGGTCCAGCAGAATCACCAACTCTTCCAAAACATCCAGGTCGTCCAGAACTGTGTGTAATGGCGCTGACAGGATATTGTCACCTACGAAACACAGAAGGGATCAGAAGTTATATTTGATCTCACAAATCTCAGATTATATGTATTGTATATGCATATAAACTTAAATGTAATTGGTTTGTGTGTAAACGAAACCAGCACTCACTACCATCCATACTTGTATAACACATTTATAGACAGTTTCTTTTTGTCCACTCACTGAGAATGTCCTCCAGCTCCTCGCTGTTTGCAGTACAGGACGGGATGGAGGAAAACCCATTGTTCTTACACGATGTCCTTCTTCTATAGAATGAATTTTTACACATACCTGTGGCAAACATGAGACATTTTTATTAAAGGGTTACAAAAAACAACATTTCTGAGCAGAAGTTATCCGCTCATCATGGATGTAGAGAAATGATCAATTTTAACCATTCCTCAACTTCAGAAGTTGTCTACTTCCTCTCTCATAATTCCCGCTGGACATTTCTGCAATATTTTTAGAGAAGCTGTTAGTCTTCGTCACTAATCGATTTTCCCAGCAATGACAGGATGAACTTAATTGAGGTCGAGGCTATTTCTAAATCTCAATTTCACTTTTGTATCCATCTGGTTTAACCACATGGGATCAAGTTAAACACTACCGCCCACAGTCTCAGACTTGATTTGTCCTCACTTTCGCTGGGTTGCGCATCAGCAAAATGGAAATAAAACAGACGGTCTTTTCTCTCTGCCAGTAGGGAGTTTGCCACCCAACTGACAACCACAACATTCCTAACTCATAAACACCATAAAGCCTCGCATTAACGTGTGTGGGACCTTTTTTATAAAATGCACACACAATGGAGTGTGTGTGTCTGTGCACATTTTTGAAACATCTTGTTACATTTTAGACTTGCGTAAAAGTTCTGGCATAGACCTTGCTTATCCTAACAGAGGCTGATTTGAACTTTCTGGAGCAAACCAATTACTCTTTACTGTACATCCTTGCCAAGTGTCTGTTGTTTTTCTGTCCAACAGGGGCAGATCGGGTCAAGCTGACCTGATCTATTTCCTTTTCACGGAAAACACGTGTTGTTGTTTTTTTCTTAACCAAATTATCACAAATTGACCTCAACACTTTCTGCAATACACCAGCACCACTTGCAGCAAAACAGACCTTAGCATGAATTGACTGAGGCCAAATAGTTTAATCTGACCTCCAGAAGGCGGGGAGTGACATACGGATGAGAATGACTGTGAACAATGTTCAAATGTTTAATTGCAAAAAGTCTGACCCGCAGCACCAGTTTAACCTTAGTGCGGTTTAAACTTGTTTAAAGGGTACTGAGATGAGTCTGCGGCATCTACAAGCAGATCCATCATATGAGACATAACTATTTTGGCAATAGCAACATATTGGAATGTATAAACCTTTTGAGCCATTTTTTTTTTTTGCAAATTACACTGTCACTGTGTTTTTTTTGTTCATTACATTCGGATAGGAGCTGCGGAGTGGGTAGCACTGTTGCCATGCAGCAAGAAGGCTCTGGGTTTAATTCCACCTTGGGTCTTGGGTTTTTCTGCATGGAGTTTGCATGTTCTCCCTGTCCATGCGTGGGTTCTCTCCGGGTACTCCGGCTTCCTCCCACAGTCCAAAAACATGACTGTAAGGCTGATTGGGTGCTCTAAATTGTCCTTAGGTGTGAGTGTGTGTACGAGTGTTTGTTTGTCCTGTATGTCTCTGTGTGTACGAGTGTTTGTTTGTCCTGTATGTCTCTGTGTTGCCCTGCGATGGAATGGCGAACTGTCCAGGGTGTACCCCTGCCTTTCGCCCATTGTTAGCTGGAGATAGGCGCCAGGAGACCCCTCCTGACCCCATTAGGGTCAGGAGGGGTCTGCTGGCGCCTATGTCGAGAAATGTCTGCTGCCTTGTAAAAGAAAGTTAGCGGCTGAACACGACTCACTGTTTCCACCAAACAAGGGAATTCAGATCAAGTCCTCCGTTTACCATAAGGCATCTGGATTGCTCAAGTCGAACCTCAAAACGTACGTCAAGCAATTAGATGTTTGTTACTGACTTAGAATGGACAAACTAACCCAGATAAAAAGACCTGAATCGTTTTAGAAACCAATCAATTTGCATAAACTGCCAATTTAGCCAAGACAAGTAAACTCATTTTCTGACAGAATTATGCTTGAGGTTTGAAAAAAAAAAAAAAAAGAGTAACTGACCTGCTGTTGATGAACATTTGTCCAAATATAAGTGAGGGTGTATGCTTATAATTGACCGTAAGCATATTATATATGATCTTGTATTTATATAATAGAGTTGAAAAGCAACAAACCTCTTTGTTTTTTCATCTTGAGAGCACAAACAGCTGCGACCACCACAGTGAAAAGAAACAGTATTGCTGGTACTGCCCCTTAAAAGATAAAAAAAAAAGACTTTTAGCAAAACTTTGGCAACACTAAAATGACAATTTGGAATCGCAAGTAACTCACAGAGAGCTCGCTCTGTTCCCAATTTGACGGCTGCTTTGTGGATGACTGTTTCACGGACGGTTGTTTCGTGTGTCAGAGGCTGAAATGAGAAAAATAAATAAAGAGAACAGCAAAGATGCTGTTGATATGGTTTTTTATGATCTCACCACAAGACAACTGTTCAGATGCAATATATAAACAGAAAACCCAACAGTATGGATCAAGAATCCTTAATTGTGGAGTTAGATTAGTGAGGTAATTCATTCTGCTACAAAAGAAGTGATACACATGTGGCTCTAACCTCCACTCTGAAAACTAGTGCAAAAATGGCATCTTTGGAAATGTTTTAACAACCATTTAAAAGAGAATTGGAATTGGAAAAACGTCCAAACTCATTAAAATATTCAATGTATTTGTTCCATTTATAAATAGATGGGTGAGAAGGTAAAACCCATTTAAAAACTAGTGTGTTTCTTGGGCAAACTGGATTATGGTTCAGTATCAGATTGTTTTCCTTCACATTTTGATTCTAAATGTACATCCTTCCCAATGTGTGGATTTCCAAGATCAACTATTTGAAATCCCATCTTATTTTGAGCAAACCTCTCCACAATAACATAGTAATCAATACTTTCTTAGCAAACATGTTCCCTAGTTTATTGAAGAATCCTATCAACTGAAGCACAATACTCAACAATTTAGAGTAGGTGTTTCCACCCATTAACGCACAAAGATGCCTAAAGATAACAGAAGCTTTGTGGAAATCTTGTTTAAAACAGTGCTACCAGTTAAACTTTACCACAGAAACCTACAGCGCTGGGGATTTTTTTTGTCTTATAACACGTAGGTTTATTTCCTAACAATTACTTCCTGCACGAAAAAAAATAGACCTGCAGCTAAACCGACGCTCTGAAACATTACCGTTGCTGCAGAGCTGGACGGTGCGGCTGTTGTCGTCCCATTTGTTCTGCAATTCAGGAGGTAGGATAAAAATATACATTTATTTATATTTAACTTTCCGCGGTTTATAATCCAGTCATGCAACTGCAAAAACAATAACTGCTAATCTTGCCTTCTTTCATGACAGCTGGTGTCTGATACTTCAGTGCAGGGCTTCAGAACAATAGAGCCAAGACATGAAGAACAGCTCTTACAGAAAGCCAAGCTGCCAGGGTTGAAAGTGTTGGGTTCACATTTCTCTACTGAGTCCATGTGGATCCCACCAACATCATCACGTCCACAGTTAGGGGTCACTTTATACCCTGTGCAATAATATAAAATAATATCATATAATATATTACATATATTACATTATATAATATATTACATACCTGGTCTTCTTGGGCAAAGAACGCATTCGTTCCTACGGCTGTCCCAATAGGTTGCCGGATCATTGCAGTTGTCTGAGAACATGTTGTGTGCACATTGTGGTAAGAAATAGTCTTTTTATAGCTGAAGGCGGAGCATGCTGTGGAACTGAATTACATGGGAGGGTTTCTTTTGTTGCTTTTGTTGAAGACTTTAATAAGATAATTTAAATTGTGTCAGAATGCTGTCATGTTTAAAACCTTTAAAAAAAAAAGAAATAAAGTGTTGAATGGTCAGTCAGGAAGTCAGACATTGTTCCTCTGGTGTACAGTTACAATCAGACATTTACCAGCACTATAAAAAAGATATGCAACCTTTTCCACCTCTCACTGTCTCATATGAAAAGAAATAAATACATTAAAAAAATTACGTTTCCTCTTTTCAGTCTATGTAACAATATTCAATCAAGTTAGAATTGCAGAATAATATATTGTTGCTAAATTGCAAAATAATGTATTATTTTGCTATTTAGCAAAAAGGTAGGTGGGGTCGGGGGCTCCGGTCAGGCTAGGACCGCCCCTCCCCCATGAATCCCCAGGGAGATTGGTAGAGGCAGTACAGCACAATTTGTGTATAGCAAATGAGAGTCCCCAGAGAGCCCCCAACCATGTACAGGGAGAGATTACAAACAACATACAGAAAAACCCCTGGCTGGTATTCTAACCCTTGCAACAGTGCTACAGACTGCACCACTGGGCAGCCTCAAAACTGTAAATGTGCTCAGAATAACCAAAACAAAGCAGTAAGTGAAGATGGAGGGAGCATAAGGGTATTACTTTAAAGCAACACTAAAGAAGTTTCAGATTTGGTTGATTTTGATGCCACTGAGCACAAAAGCAGTACTGTTTCCTTCTGAATGAAGATAGTGTAGTAAATCCCACGGGCCATGACAGAGGTGTCATTCAACAACTTGAAAAAATTGTATGAAGGTTGAAAAGTTACTTATTGTTGCTTTAAGGTTCAGTTTTTGTTATGTAAGAAATGTGGAATATTCTCTTGTATTATCCTGATAAACCAAAGCCAATGACTGCTGCAAGGCCCAAATACTGTTTTCAAAGGCTCAGAATCAAATGTGCACGTTGAAATCTGAACCTTGGCATATTTAAGGAGGTGCCTGCTGGTTTCAAAGTCTTGAAGGAGTCTAAAGGAGTTGGAGATGTTTGAAATGTGGCCTCACTATGAACTGTTTTTTCCACAGTCACTTAAATTGATTCCCAGATTATATAAAAACAATGTTTGTGTTGATGTTTTCAGTCCCCTAATCCCGTCCAAAATGTTCGAATTATTATGCCGTAAACATCATATTCATTTATTTAGCACATTAAAAAGGGTGACTGTATTAGATATATGCCCTATTGTGTTTGCTTTGCACAAATCATGTTATGTTGTTTCCCCTTTGTGTTGTATATGCTTTACTATAGGACTGTATGAATGTATGGCTACATTTAAAAGCATTAACACCACATATGGTTACATTGAGAAAGAACCGCATAGGTTTTTCCCTATCACTTTAGTGAATAGTGTCTCCTTAGGAGAACTTGGGACTCTGAGCTAACTTATCTGTCATGTTGAATTTTTCTACATATTTTTAACCGATATTTATTTCATACAAATGCAATATCTTTTAAAATCTTCTTAAACTCAGCCCATTTTCAGTATCCCCAGCTCCCTACGAGTATGTGCTGTATACATGTTGTGTAATCAAAGGATAGATGCTCTACTTTAAGGGATACAGAGGGAGTACTGCTGAGGAAGCAGAATACTGGAGCTTAACTCCAGCTCGAGTAGATATAGCTGTAAACCCTTTCCTCCTATTGTGAGCAGATCATTGGCACTGAAGGTATGCAGACGGAAAGCTTTGACATTACGTTGCGTCAGATGAGATTTATTTGACATAGGCCTTTAATCAAAACCGAAAGCTCTGAAAGTGATATCACCATGATCATACTCTGCTGCTAGTTCTTTATTCTCCTCGTTTTTTTTCCGTGATGTATCGTGGTGCGAGAGATGACAAAAATGCAGATTCCACGCAGTGCCCTGGATCTAGCGGTTCGACGGTGAACGCGGGGCCTCTGGAGACGACCCAGGTCCCTACAAATAGGCAGCAGAGCTCTACAGCCTGTCGTCCACAGTCTATCATGGTTGTTCATTCCACACCAACAGGGGAGAAAATTCATTGGGAGAGCTACCTGGTAAATGTAAGACGGGTTGTTTTTTTTAGCTAATTTGTTTGACAAACTATTAAACACATTTATTTTGTTGACGACAAATGGTGAAGATGTGCAACATAACTAACTTCTAAAATCAAATCTTGAATTAGCCCAGGTTTGGTTTTACACATTAGAATGATGTATATCTTTTACGAGGAAGTTTCCTTAAATCATTGCTTTTATGGAAGCAATTACATTCCTTATTTATGTCAGCAATAGAAAACATTGCATTGCTGTGAACCATTTTTGACAGCAGCGTGACAAGAAATTGCTCTTCACTCTGGACTAATGAAAAATGGGTCCGTCGGATAAATATACTTGAAATAATGCTGGAAAGTTCCAATGTTGCCTTGACAAACATGTATAAAAATGACACCAAATAAAACGTAACAGCGGTATCCCTCACAAAAATAGTGAGATAAAAATTTCCTTTATCACCTTGCAAAAAAAAACATTTTTTTTAGACGCTAATTAAAAGGATTTACGAGCAATAACAAAAGTTCTTATTAGCAACAGACACACAAAGCTTTCCCAATTTAACCTGGTATAGAGTGTTTAGAAGACATTTGTTGCTTATATTAGCTAGCGTCAGCATTCTTTTCAAAGTGAAGTGTTACTTGCAATCACCACCATGCATTTGCTGATAATTAAAAAATGGTATTCTGTCATTTTACTTTACACTTTATCCATTTTATTGGGTAAGAACATTTTAGTCTATCCATAGGCACACCCATGTATTTACAAAGTCAGTTAAATTGACTCCAGATATTAAAGCTTGCTATTGTGACTTTTATGCAGTCAAACATCTTGAGCCAAAAGGATCTTTTAATTTTATATGGTATAAACATAAACTAAAAACATTTATTTAGCACAACAAATAATAATAATTTCCAGGGCAGCTTTGGAAAGAAGAGTGCATATGAACTCAGAATAAAACTAAAAGAAAATATTTGTCATTTACGTTTTGAAGTTTTGTTTGCATTTGAATTAATAATTTGTTATTTTTTTTACTTTTATGCGTTTGCAGAAAGAAACTTGTAGTTTAAAGACAATACTGTATGTCAGTGTTGCACAATTTGGGTTCTGGCATTCCACACTGTGGCATTCCACACTGTGGAAAGAATTACTTAGCCCGCATTATTAAGTGTCAAAGCATTTCCACCACATACTGTATGGTTACATTAAAAAAGAACTACATGGGTTTCTCCCTATCCCTTTATTGAATGCTGTCTCCTTGGGGCTCTGAACTCACTTATTCATCCTGTGGAATTGTTCTAGAAATTTTCTAACTAATTTTGAAAGTATGTGAATCCAATATTTTATTATATCTTTAAAAATGTAGGTAATTTTCATTCTCCCCAGGTCTATATGAGTAATTGCTGTGTACATGTTGTATAAACGAAGGATAGATGCTCTACTGTAAGGGATACAAATGAGTACTGCTGAGGTGGAGAAGCAGGAGCTTAACTCCAGCTCGAGAAGATATATCTGTAAAGCCTTTCCTCCTATTGTCAGCAGATCATTGTCAGTCAAGGTATGCCGACAGAAAGCATTGAGGTTAGTTCATGTCAGATGAATCATAATGATCCTCCACACCTAAATACGCTTTATACAAAAACAACCAAGTTCAATGCAAAGAAAGCTATTTTATTTCTAGACTGAAGCTCTGAGCTTGTTACCCTCATAACTGTTTACTAAACATTTTGTAAAGTAATAAATTACTGTCAGACGTTTATTTAAAACAGCTTGTGGAAAAAACTTCTCTTTTTTTGGCTAAAAATGTGAATTACCTAATCACCAAAAAACTGCATGTATGAAAGGGCAAGGGCAAAACCACAACCGCAGCACAATCTGAAGGGGAGGGGCTTCAATCTTGTTCACTGTTGAGTGCAAAAAAACAAAACAAAAAAATGTAGAAAAATTTGAATGTGTTGAACTGCAATGCACTCAATAACCTTCTTACATAGCTCTGGTTTCAACAGGAAGCAGTAATTGCTGCTTTTCTTTCCGTAGACGGACACAGACAGACCTGCACTGAACGATACTGTGCTAGGGACTTTTCCGGATTTTGCATCACCCAAAAAACACTACAAAAGCACAACGGATATTCCTTCTCCGGGCAGTGCTTGCTTGCTGCCTCCCTGCAATCCCGGCATCTCGGACAAGGAGCAGGACGTCTGGCGGCGCTGTTCATTAAGCGAAACTAACAATATCTCACGATTCCGACGTCATGCCCTCAGTGTCCCCAACATGGGTGCTTCCAGTCCCCTTCATTTCATTAACAGCAGTCCTCTCCACAGCAGTCCACTTTCACCAGCACAGAGCAACATGTCTAGCCCTAGAAGAGAAATGGAGAGGCTTGCTAAGGCTCGAAGTAAACTTTTGGAAAGTGAAAGCAACCAAACACCCAGACTCCCCCCAGAAACCAGAGAGCAGCTTCAATATGTGTCAAAAGATGGAAAGTGCAGAGTCAACCTGGGCCACATTGATGAAAGGGGCCGTTTCCTTTCAGATATTTTTACCTCTTTTGTAGACCTCCAGTACCGCTGGTTTCTATTTGTTTTTATGATGTGCTATATCATAACTTGGTTTTTATTTGCTGGGCTCTATTATGTTAATGCATCCATTCGAGGTGACCTGGGACAAGGTCTTCTTGGTACTAATCAGAACCAGCAGGTAGACCAAAATCACTGCTACTTGGGGTATAGATGGGTTTATATCGGCTCTCCTCTTCTCTGTGGAGACTCAGCGTACCATTGGTTATGGCTCACGGACTGTTACCCCCACCTGCCATGAGGGAGTGCTGTTGGTCATGATGCAGTGCATTGTTGGCTCCATGATAGATGCACTGATGGTGGGCTGCATGTTTGTGAAAATATCCCGTCCAAAGAAGCGAGCCGAGACACTTCTTTTTAGTCGGACATGCGTCATTGCAAACCGTGATGACCAGCTGTACCTGATGTTTCGTCTTGGAGACCTGCGAGAAAGCCACATGGTGGATGCAAAGGTTCGAGCGAAGTTAATCAAGTCCCGCCAGACAGCCGAGGGAGAATTCCTACCTCTGGAACAGACAGAGATCAACCTTGGTTATGAAAGCGGGTCAGATCGCCTTTTTCTGGTTGAGCCTCAAGTTATTAAGCACAATATAGATGTAAGCAGTCCGCTGTGGGACCTGGGCCCAGAACAACTCCTACGACAGCAGTTTGAGATAATCGTCATCTTGGAAGGAATTGTCGAGGCAACAGGTTAGTAGCAATTAACTCTTAAGAAAGGTGAAACACACAAATTAATGTGAAACGAACATTTTTAGGTCCTTGCAAACAACTAGTGTTCTAATTAAATATGTCACTTGCATTAAGGTCTTCCAGTCAAAACTTTGCAGAACCTGTTTTTGGTGTAACTGCAGCTGCAGCTGTAAGTCATTTGGGGGTTTTGTGGTCAATTCATCGTCTTTGTCAGCTTTTCCATGTAAATGGAAAAGCTGTTTCACAATGTACTCTATAGATTTGCTCAAGGTCAGGCAGATTAGGTCAAATTCCTTTGCTGAACATTGATTTTCAACTCTTGCAAAAGTACAGTATGATCCTTTGACTGTGTTCCAAATGATTTGCAATGTTAGCTTCACGTTTTAATTGTAAGCCAAAACATTGAATCTCGTTTTCACGTTATGCCAAAAAGTGCATACCTGTCAGAATTTGCATGCCCTATTGGAGGAATGTGCTTCATGAGAACTAGAAGTGACTTTGGTCATTTTAAATACATTCATAATCTTAAAAAAATTTTAATCCATGTTAATTCTGAAAAAGTTGTCGAGATTGGTAGATTTACTGAAAAACAATTATTTTAAATCAAAGCACAATTTAAATAGGAAGGACTATGAGAATCCGCAAAGATATGAGATCGAATGTTTAAGGATCAAGAATCAGTTTATTTATATAGCGCCAATTTACAACAGAGTTCGTCTCAAGGCACTTTACAAGAAAATCAATTAAGATCAAAGACACATCATAAGCACATCAATTTGAAAAAGTTTCCAATCTAAGGAACCCCAGCAGATTGCATCAAGTCATTGACTTGCAGCATTCACTCCTCTGGAATCAGCAAACTGAAAGAATGCCTTGTGTAATTGTCGTTGACTTTACAAGCCATTTATTACAGGAAGCGGGGTAAGAGGGTCCATTAGCATTTCAAGTTGGAATTTCTGGAGAAATCACCCTGAAAGCTTTAAATGAGATTCAGAGTGGGGGTGCAGTCTTGAGAAAATTGCTATTTTATTATTTTCTAGAGCCCACACCACCAAGATGAAAACCGCAACCAGAGAAGAGGTTAATATTGAGGTAGCAGGGGTGAAGTCATGGCATAAATTAAAGGCAGAGTGTTTGTGATGAAAGGAAGAAAAAGGATGAGCTGAAAGGGGTTGAGCATAAGGAGGGTTTGTTTTACTGCTTTTTAATTTACACATGTGTTTGTGTGGGCCCAGCAGACGGGTGGGGAAACCCTCCATGTTAATAGATCCCAGATATATAGATGCCAGATTTCTTTAGTCCCGTATTATTTTATATGTTTTTTATCTTAGAACTTTATTGGAGCAAAAATGTGCCGACAAAAAGATTGAAAAAGGAGAATAAAAGATAACATTCTCCAAGGAGAAAGAAAAGGGGGATAAACTGAGAAACAACAACAAACAACAGGAGATGCAGATACGAAAAGAACAATGTGCCTGAGAAGTGGATGTTGTTAATTAACACAAGATGCATTTAGTTGCCCTGTATAGTGTGCGTTTTTGCCAACCCCTCAATTCAAACATCCAGGGGAGACAATCAGACCACCAAAGCCTAAGACCCCACAGTAGTAAATCAGCTCACTAACCCAGACTAGGAACAGAAATCGTCGGCTGCTAAACTATTAAATTCCATGCCATATCCCTGACCCTCAATGATCTCCGATTTCATCAATCGTGGGTCATAAATTCACATGGTCAAAACAAGATGGCCAAAAAAAAACTCCACAAAAGAGTCCTGACCCCCCAACAAATTCCAAACCCAACTTAATGTTGATGCATTTCAGTATGGTATCCCCCACAGAGCCACAACATACATGAAGAGTTCTACTGACTTTCACTTTAGCAAAAATATTGAGCAAGATCTTCAAGCTTTCTAACCAGGTAGCAGCAACCATTTTCCTTCTTTGCTCCTAGTTTTATCATAGTTTTATTTATTTATTTTTACTATTGATAAAAACACAGTGACATCTTGTGGAAAACAACACGAATTACAGTTTCACCTCACCTACCATTTTTTCTTTTTTGTTTTAAACAGGAATGATGTGCCAAGCCAAAACTTCCTACATCGAAACAGAGATCGAGTGGGGCGCTCGCTTTGAACCATGCATGACACTGGAGAAAGGGTCATTTCGAGTGGATTTGCGTCGCTTCCACACCACCTACAAAGTACCGTTGCCTAACTGCTGTGCCAGCCAAGCCCACCAGCTCATGGTTCTGGCAGGATGCAAAGCCCAAACCATCACAACCTGCAGAGACTGGGAAGCTTGGGCAGAGGGAACAGCTTTGGAAGACCAAGAGAATTCTCTATCAAACATTCGGTTTACTATAGGTGACATTCAGGAGGAAGGAATGTCGGAAGGAAATGAAGATGAAGCAAAGGCTGAGCAGATGCTATGACAGACTTTTCTTTGCAGGAGTTTTAGCATTTTCTCCCTTAATTGATTATTCACAATTCAGTTTTAGACCTTTTTCACTTATGTTGACTTGTAACAAAAGAATAATAAAAGTCAACAGAATGAATGAGAACTTAAAGTAACTTATGAAATGTGTTTCAGTCCCTTATTTGTCTTAATAGAAGCTCACAACCGTGATAACCCATTCACTCAAACATCTGTCATGGCTTCGTTTAAGGCTCTAACCCATACACGGGAAGCAACTAAGGTGAACGGAAATCAGTTTAAGGTGATTTAATGTACTGAAAGATTATATAGATAAATGAGAATCTGTCACTAGTCTGGAACAGAGAAACAGTGACATGATGAACTGGGTACTCTGGAGGGAGATGGATGAATGAGTTGGAATCCAGGAGGGTGAGTGCTTAATGTTTGGATGTGATCTAACTTTATGATGGAGTTTTGTCTGCCAGTGAGAGGTGAGAGGATCTGGGGTCGTGGGTGTTTTGTCGGCACAGAGGTGGGTCCAGTGGTCATAGATGGTGGAGAAGAGGCCGTGATGGTGATGCTGTGGAGGACAGGTACAACTGTGGGTTTTGAGGCTGATGGTAGAAAGGACCGTTTTCAGTCGTGGTTATATTGATCTTCCATAGTTGGTACGTGCAGTAGTGTAGATGGCTTGGAGGTTTTCTCGAGACGAGATCACGAGCAGAACCTGGGTTCACCACACATGAGAACTGGTTACTAAGGAAAGGACAAGGACAATAAACACCAAAGGAAATTCTGAAGAGCTAACAAGGTGATCGCAGAGGAGGCACTGGATGACTGCAGAGGCGCTCTTCTTATACTGCTCAGAAGCATCAGGTACATGGGTTGCAGCTGGGCCACAGGAACTGCCACTTCCGCCAACCCCTAGAAATCAGCATCTTCAGCACCCTATTGTTGAGAAAACAAGGGAGAACAACAAACACATGGAACCAAAACCCCATTTCCTGACTCCATCAAGTTCATGCACTGTGTGTTATAGATGCTGTTTATGCTAACAGTGTTATAAGGCTAACCACTCACATGTTCTACAGAACATAAAACCAGTTTTCTGGTGCGACATTTTTCTGGGTTAACTGCTTCTGGCAATATTTCACGTCTTTGGAGATTGTGCGGTCTGAGTCTTCAGCCTGCTTCAGATAATTATGATTTTATTTTTTTATATCTAGGGAAAATGACACTTTCTTTACTCTAATCTTTCTGATTGAATTTCTTTTTTGTGTAAGAGTTTCATGAGATCTTAAGGTTTAGTTTTTGCATTAGCAAACATGTGTTATCTCACTGGGGTCTGGTGATTCAGGCTTCCAATGGCTTACAGCCTTTCTAACAAGGAAAGCAAAACGTCCTTCCTGGCCCTGGGATAAACAAGCCCAAGGAACAAGGAACATTCATTTCTGGAAAAAAAAGGCATTTCTTTTCACTGCCTATGGTCACTGGCAGACTGCTCTCCCAACTCGGCCCTGCAAACACAAATAAACATACAACATCGGAGCCTCTGCACCGACAACCAACTAGCGATCCAGCCACCACCACTTATCTCAGCTCCACATTACTGCTAAATGCTCATTCCCCTAAAACTCCCCCCATCTGCTTCTCTGACCGATACTGGAATGCCACCACAACCAGGCAAGCAGAACAACAATTTACACCTCACACCAACTCCTAGGTTGCCAACATAGTTACTATACTGGCTAATAACACAAGTACATTTTTATCATAGTTTTTAGTTTTTTTTAGCAATACAGAAGACATAAAATGGACATAATGCTTGTGATTGTAATGTCAGCTTTACGGAAAAATACATAGAATGCTTTGCAAGCTTTGTGTAAATCGTTCAAACATTGCTTGTCTATCATTGCTTATGCTAGCTGACCAGGTTGATTCTTTGCCTGTTGTGACATCATCGAGAACCTCATCCCTGGAAACCTGCAAATCCAAACCTTCACTAATGCCTTGTAATGGCAGGAAAACAAATTCCACATAGTGCGAATATTTAAATGTCAATATTTCCAACACAAAGCCAGTTAATTGTACTGAACTAATTGCATCTATAATGCAATCCTACATAATTCTCTAAACATATTTTGTGCCTTAGCTGTTGACATTATAACATCTTTAAGATTTCTGACCTGGTATCAGCAATGGTATGTATCTTTCTGAGCTCCCAGTTTTTCAGTTTTAGGAACTGCACGACCCTGTATATAAATTTACAAATAATAAAATCTTATGGGTTAATATTAACATGGTAGAATTTTGTTTTAACCTTTTTCTGTGTATCTATAGTGACACCTGATGGAACATAATGTAAATTACAACTGTTCCACCTCTTCTTCGGATTTTTTATGTTTTTTTTTTTGGTTTTATTTAAAAGGAATTATATGCTAAACCAAAATTTCACACATTACAGCAACGCTTGGGTTTGGCACTTACTTTAAAGTATACATAAATTGAATAATAAATTAAACCAATGCACTGTTTTTTTAGGAGTTAATAAGCACATTTACCCATTCAAATAAACCCAGACACCCAAGTTATTTCCAGCTCATGCACTGAGTGTTGTACATGCTGTTTACGGTGAAAGTCTTTGAGGACTTACCTCTCTCAAGCTTTTTGACACATCAGCAAAAACATCTAATTTTAAAATGCAAACTTCAATGAACAATCAGGGTTAGCAGAGAGCATCCTCAGGGCTGACCTTTCCTCCATCCAGAATTTTTAGGCATCTAGAATCAGGAAAAAGGCTAGTAAAATCTGCAGACCTCTCACATCCAAGGCTCAACCTGTTTAAACTTTTACCTTAAGATAGACGTTGCAGAGCGCTATCTATAAAAATAATCTAATGCAGGCTCTTCTTTTGCCCAAACTGTCACTCAAATGCACAAAATGAACACATTATACTAATCCCAGAATCCCAAGGTACCAGGCATGTTAGCAATAATTCAACCATCTCTTTCTTCAAAACCCTACATACACACATAAAAGCTAACAAGAGACTTTGTTTTCATTTATTTTTTAAATAGTAATACTTACAATATTTTCATTGAGAGCAAAGTTAGCTAAAATCAAACTTGTTTTTTGTGAGCAAAAACTTGGGGAATGAAATCTGAACTATTCAAAATAACTGACGATAAAAGTCAAAGAATGAATGAGAATTTGAACATTTTCAAAGTATGCAGGGACATGAAAAAATGTAAATACAATTTTAAAACAATTTTTTTACACATTCTTTCTGCTTTTAGATTCTATTATGTAAAAAGGTCAAATCACAAGGCAAAAAATATTTGAATTACATTCTTACATTCTTATTTTTCAATGGATGTGAAAATGTGGAATTTTTTAGAAGCAAACAAAATGTATTGTTCTGTTTTATTTTTACAATACAAAAAAAAAAATTCATTACTGTGCTGTTTTAACCATGGCAATAAAATGATCAACATAGGAAATGCTGATTTATATTTTCAGTGCTTGTCCTCTTGAAGGCGCTGCAAACCCGGGTCAAAGCTGCAAAGCTTGCACATGCGGTCAAACAATTCTGAAAGTCAAGAGGGAGGATTCCTGCGTCATGCGTCGAGGATTAGATGCTGATGTGGCTTTAATGCCTGGTAAACACTTTCAAAACCTTTAATGTCACCGGAAAATACTACTGCATCTTTATTTCCTATTATTGTGAATGCAAATAGAGAACAGTTTCATTTTGCATAGATATTACACCCTTGAAAGCTCGGTTTGACCTTAAACCTTCAAGCAGACAAATGTTTGTTCGACATTCACTTCTTTTCCAGGTTACACAGATCTGTGCTGTGAATGAGATGGGAATTAAACAGCCCCACGGTATAAAATACAACTAAAGATACAGCGTTTTAGGACGCCCTCATATGTGGGAGATGTACAAGTAGGTGTTGTTGATGCTCCAGTCAGCGGGGAAGTCCTGCACTGCATGGCTCTTGACGTGCCTCTGCATGGCGACCAGGCTGCTGCAGAACTCCAGGCACACATTGCACTGATAGGGCGCTGCCCCGCCATGGGTCCGCAGGTGCTTGATCATGGCGGAGTAGTCCCGTGAGCGTTGACCACAGAGGCGACACTCAAACGGCTTCTCTCCTTGAAGCAAAAAGAATGCACAGGAAGTAAGACATAAAAGGTGTCGGGGATGAGAGAGGGGGGGGGGGGGCATACTCACATGAACTAAGGATCTCAGATTTATGTTCTTGCATTTGGTCTTTCTGCAGAACCTTTATGTTTGCTGTCGGCAAAAGTCAAACCTGTAGTGACGAGTATGTATCGCTTACGTGAAAATGTATTTTCCTCTTCAGAAATGAATTGTGTTTGTGCGCGAAATCAGCTAAACTGGGACACTTTGAAGCTAATTATTCAGATCTGCATCACTAACTTAATGGCTTTTTGTTCCAGTTAGTCAGTTTGTTTCCTCGATTTAATGTCAGTGCAAAAAAACGAAGAAATCATCTCTCAGCCACTGGCATACTTTTACCTATTAACATCTCGATTGAAACCCTTTATATTTACCACGTGAAAGGTTTGCATTTCTGTTTTGTGGGTTGTTGTTTTTTTGGTTTAAATTAAATCAAGTTTAAGTAAATTCTAAGCCAGTTTAAACAGGTTACTTGCGTGCTACGCTTTGATCCAAATTGGTTTGCATCTAAATTCAAAAATTACAAGACAGCTATAAAAACAAACATTTAAAAACAGACATGACGTATATGTATATATGTCGCACGTAGTCCTGAAATACACAGGTCCTTAACCTAATGGAAGATTGAGATCTGATAGTTTCACTTTTTCTGTTAGGTGTTGAGATATTACGATGAAGGGAAAACTGTGAGCTGCTTCTTCAGAAAATATGCACCTTGTAAAACCGGAAACTGGAAAGATATCTTTATTCAGTAAAGGTACATGTAGGTAGAGTCAACGGAAGATATACCCAAGGAGTATCTTTTGTTTAAAATAATATGACTCAGGTAGTCTTGTCACACTAAAGTAGAACTAGTTACAACCCACTTGTTGATAAACCAACACAGAGTAGCACATTGTTCTCAAGCTAAAAAATAAACAAAACATCTTACATCTTACTGCATGATATAATTTCAGAAGTTTTGGGATCATTGTAATATTTACACGAGTCTATATTTTGTACAAGCATATTTGGCTGCAGGTTTTTTTGGGGTTTGTTTCGCACATCAATATACATCAGGATTTCAAATTTTGTTACACATTCTCCTCTGAAAAAATATTTCACACTTAAATAAATTAAATGAAGGGTGTCTGTGGATATAACCATCCTCGTCTTGACACAGATTGTGAATCAGATCTAGGTCGGAACCATTCTCACACAGTCTGGCTTTGACTAAGGCACGCATGTTTGAGGCATTGTTTCTGCTGGTCTCTAGTCTTTTGAATCCCCCAGTTGGTTTTCTTCCAGGACCAACATTTATTTAGCTTAATTCACTTACTCAATTATAACAAATGGTGGGGATTTTCTTTACAGTATAGCAACGTAGCCTTTTTCAAGTAAATATTAGTACTTGCATGTAAATAAAATAATGATATCCTGTAAACTTATCTAACTAGAGAATCTTCTTCCACATGTTTTTTCGTTACTCCTAGATGATTAGTAGAAAAGGCTTTCTTTGAATATACGTTATTTTCGTTGCAAGCTGTGGATCTCTACGGCTCCCTTACCATGTCTTAATAGCTACTTCTTAGATTAAAACCCTTTTTGCTGGGTCTGTTAGCTGAAGCCCAACTCTTAGTTATCGTAATTGTACACTACTGCTACTATTCTTTAGGTGGTGCATTGAGTACTGCTAAGTGAAAGTTTAATGCTTGACATTATTTTATAATCAAGCATTTTTTTTATTCCTCCACAACTTTACAGATGGGTTGTGACGATAAGTACACCCTAACATGTTGCATAATGCTTAAAAAAAATAAAATAAAAGCGAATAACATATACTTTTTTTTTTTTTACCATTATATTGTATCTGATATTGTATATTACCTCCTCGCTCCCAAAGTAAACTTAGATTTTGGTTGAAACCAGACAGAATGTTAGAAAGTTTAAGAGGCAAGGCACCAAATGTTGATCAATGTAGTGTCTAGTTATCATACATACTTGATTCAAAGCAGGAAGAGCAGTTATTAATCGTTAAGTCATTATGAGTTAAAGCCATTTGTGGAGCTATTAACACTTATTAGGCAATTACCGGTGTGAACGCGATGATGGGTGTCCAGCTGGTGTTTCAGGCTGAACTTCTTGGGACAGTGTTTGCACTGGTAGGGTTTTTCTCCTCTATGGTCTCTGGAATTTGTTTCGTTTTGAACGCCGTCCCTTCCGCAGAACTGACATCCGCCGCAGCATTGACCTGCGGCGAACCAAAACACGGAGGATAAGGGGCAGTTTTAAAAGGTGCTAAAGCTTGTCGGCAGTGAAACCTATTTTCAAAAACAACACATTTCACACAATGCCAGTCTGCTTAACAGGATGTGCTATTTCACACATAACCTAATGTGTTTCAAAAGAACAAGGTAACATATATGGTTATTTCCAATGGCATTCACTTTTCTTAAAAATAACCTAGGAGTGAAAGACAAAAATTGTTTTATTTTAAAATAATAAATGCTCCTTACGACTAAAGAATTCGTATCTAGCTGGAGGTTTTCTGAACTGTTGGCTTAATGTCAAACATTGCATTATATTTAAAAACCTCATATTTATCGGAACTACTTACTTGTAGAAAAAAATATTTTTGATAATCCGCCTTCAAAGCAAGGTTTGTCCAAAGTTTAAATCAATGTAAAAACAAAGTTATTATTGCTTTCTGATCTCGCTTATTACGCAACTAGGAAAAATATGTACTTTTTTTCATGAAAAACAAAACAAATAAACAAAAACAAAAAACAAATGCTAATAAAAACGGATTCTGCAACATAGAGCTCACAGGGTGCATATCTTTGTGAAGCATCCTGTTTCAAAACAACAGATTCACAATGTGTAAAATTACTTTCCTTCCAGGTTTGCATGCAAATCTTTTCAAACATCTTTTACAAAAGGTGTGAACCTTGAGGTTAAAGTCAAAAACTAGCTTTTCGCCCCTCTACATGTTTTTAAGGGTCTTAGTTTAAAAAAAAA
>JAVLVB010001141.1:252517-263375 GCA_032876305.1 Orestias chungarensis
TCATGTTGCCCATCCTGGAGGTGTCTGCGTAAAGGTTTTGAGCGTAGGGATGGGCGTGAAACCGGGAGTAGCCTAATGCCGTGCTTTGAAGGGAAGTTTGAAAATGGGAACTGAGTAAAGGTAACATGTGTGGAGAAAAATGTGGGAATGAATATACCGTGGACGTCTGGTTAGAGGATGGAAGGGAATGGGCTGTGAAGAAGTTTGAATAGTTCTCAGTGATTCGCCTTAGCGTGTTCTGGTGATCCCCAGGTTCCCACTTGAATGTGGGGAATGCCCATGCTGAAGAGAAAGAGGGACTGCTGGTGTTGGGCCTGGTAGTGACACCGTCTTTGCTGCATAGTGATGACATAGACGCCAACTTTGCCTTCATTTTGGGGGATTTTTGGTTGTTGGGCACATCAGTAGAATTGGCGGGTGAAACATTTTCCACAACGGTATCATCGCCCATTTTTTGTACAGGGGACGATGTTTTTTGGACTCTGTTCTCAAGAACTTGTCTAACTTTTTGCTTCTGAACGTTCTCTTCTACACTCCTCTTTTCCTCTGTCAGGTCTACTGGTTCCCCGTTTTCGTCCTCGTCCGCGTCTTCAAGTCTGTCCAGCTGCTTGCGGCACTGGTCCTCCAGCAATTGCATTTCCAAGAGC
Organism: Orestias chungarensis; assembly: GCA_032876305.1. Taxonomy (NCBI): domain Eukaryota; kingdom Metazoa; phylum Chordata; class Actinopteri; order Cyprinodontiformes; family Cyprinodontidae; genus Orestias; species Orestias chungarensis. Next base: position 253,165 of record JAVLVB010001141.1, read on the forward strand.
TGGGCAGCTCGCAACAGCTGCTGCAGGTCTTTTACCGGCACTTCAAGAGCTTGTGTGTAGGTGAAATCCAAAACTTGCTGAAAGATGTGGGGAGAAAAATAATCCAGCGAGCAAAGTGCTGGGCTGTCTGTGTCACCTTTGGAAAGGTGCTGCGCTAATGCTCTACTAGCACAGGCTAGAACTAAACGATGCGCTCGAAAGGTTTGGCTCTGCACAGAGATGATGGCATCGCAAAGCGACCCTGATTGACGAAAGACATCCGCCTGCTGCAGAAAGTGGTAGTATTGGGTGTTGTTGATTCGTATCATTTCTAAAGCTTTTTTGAAATATCGGGTAAACTCTGAAAAGAGAAAGCAACAAAGCATGTTCTGTGAAACGTCTATAGAATGGAACTCAAGAGCAGAGATCCACCAGTGTTTACCATATAACATGTTTTCCGTGGTTTTAAGTGTTTTTTTCCCCTGGCCTCCCAATTAACTGTTACCGTTGGTGAGAATCAAGAAGAGAGAATGCAAGGAAGGAGACTTAGTTCAACAAAAATTTATTGATTACAACTTTTACTTTCAACTTATTTTTGTTTATTTATGTTTGAAATTTCTATTTTGCTCAGCCATGTTTATAATCCGACTAAAACTTTGGGCCGCTTTGTAAATGTACTCTGCTATGTGACACTTTTGATATTCGCTGCGCACATACACACTCTAAAAGCCACAAAGCCCTAACAGTGTATGAAACCATGACTAATGACTGTACAGTCAAGAAAACACGAGTAAAGTTTGAACACCAACAACAAAACTTCAGTATTTAGGTGCAATAGACATCAAATGCAAAACTGTGCAGGGGTGTAATATGTAAATATCTGCATATCAAACCTAAATATTTAGAAGTTTACTACGTAAACTGAGAATACAGGGATGAAAATGTTGCTACCCTTTGTTTGATTTACCAGCTGAAAGATGTTTTTTTATAAAATATTACGGCATAGTTTTTGGAGATTACCTATTGTACTATGTATTGTTGCCTTTTCAAACAGAAGTCTCGATTTTAAATTACTATAGGTCAACCTACTTGTTGATCTCTAACTAACATTAAACAATCAGAATATTATTTTCTAATTATATACTTTATTTAAGAAGTTGCATCAGATTGGCAAATAAAAATCGACTCATCTATTTACATTGTGAATAATAGTAATAATAAAAAAAATAAGTTCAAAGAGAAATGTATTTTTGTAAAAGGTTTTTGGCATCAGGAAAATTCACCGTGAGCATAGTCCATAAACGTTGTATCGAGAGTGAAAGTGACACCAGATCAACTTTAGTCGCTGTACATACTGTACTCCAGGGTCATGCAGTAGCAAAAGGTTTCGCTTCGGTGTACATTTGATCATTTAAACAGTAAAAGTTACAAAAACTGCTTTCCAACGTATAATATTACAGAGCTCATTATCCTATTCTAGTAGATCACGCATCAAGCGTGAAGCTCTGTAAAAAGTATATCGTCTGCATATATGAATGCAAAACTTTTCCGTGTGCCATTTTTGCCGATCGGATACAATATATTTTTGTACATGTTCAACGTTTCTATCAGTTATTGTTAGTTTAATATAAAACACAATATTCTACTAGTACAACTACTAATACTACTAATAATAACTATAATAATAATAAGTATTTTATTTATTTATTTTATTTATTACTATTACTGTTTTTATTATAATTGATACATTATTTGTTTATGATTAACATTAACAATGTTATAATTGAAGCGGCCCTTGACCTTTTATTATTTTGCGATGAACTATCTCTCTTCAGAAATAAGTCTGCTATTGTATGTCCTTCCATATGGCTCCGTATAACATTCTAAAAAAACCAAAAACCTTTATATTTCTATTTAATGTAATTATTTAATTTCTGTTCTAATACCTGAGATTATTTGTCTTTCAATAAACAAGGTTTCCTAAAATATTGTCTATTTAAAACACCAATTAATGTCATTTGAAATTAATAACAGAGTGGGATTACTAATCTATGAAAAACATTTTAAAATATATTTCACATATATAAAAAAAAAAAAAAGTAAACAACATGTAGTTTGAAATCAACAGTGCACTCCTGGATAGTTGTGTTCCTGTTAGCTGGTGCTTAGGCTCCATTCAGCCGTTGTACAGTAGACTAAATTCTTACACGGGAAAACCATGCGTGCATTTGTCAGATTTACACATCCTTTTACAGAACATGAACCTACAGTCATCCTTTTCACAGCGTGCATGTAGAGGATTAAAGTCACAGGGGAAAAGACTGATTTGAAAGATTCCGTGGGCTACAGAAGAGCACAGTACAACCAGTTTTCACTAGATTTTCTCTAGAAACACAAAAGGATGCTATAAAAGACAGAGGAGGAGCAAGTGTATGTTCTTGTGGTTTCAAGCCTCAGAAGCTGAAGAAGCAGAAATCTGTGTGAATGAAGCACTTACCCGGTGTCTAGTGAGTTTTTTTCCCAGGAGGGCAAAGACCTTCTCTACATCATGACTGTACAGCTACTTGTGAAGTGTCAGGGCACAGGTTAGTCTTTGGGACAAGGTAGTTTCCTTTTCGTCGTTGTCCCTCCCCTTCAAGTCTCCTATTGGTGCATTGAGTACACAGCTAAATAGCTTATTTTAGGCTATAAGAAAAAAAAACAACTTTCTATTCAGTTAACCCACGTTCTGTCATACAATTTATATCCTTATCACATATATAGTTTGTGTGTGGAAGTTCTTATTATTGTTCAGTCAGTGGAAATTTACCTCAAAAGCAAAACTAAAAACCTCTCCTATACACATTCACAGACAAACACACACATTCTCATCCACTATAGATACACAAAAATGTATATATATACTTATATAAATGAGCATATTTGTGCGATGCTACATACTTGTGACAGCCATGCTTGATTTCCTCCCCCTACAGCCATCACTTGCTGGTCACCACATTATTAGACTATTCTGTGCTTTGACAGAAACCACTTGAAAGAGACTGGCCTGTGACAGGAAATATCTAGACCAAAGCCCATTGGTACTGACATGCAGGGTGGGCAGGCTTGCAAACCTGCACCCTGAAAATAGAGACGTCTGCCTTTCCCTTTTGTCAGATATGTCAGATGTTAATGTGAGAACCGTCATAAATAGGCCAACTGTAGAGAGATGGTCACTTCATCAGACCACAGCAGTTGGCTAGTCCTACATTAGGTTTCTGTAGCTTTTGTTTAAAAATGTTGCATGCCACAAAACTAATAATAAGAGGTTGTGCTTGCTGCAGGAAACTGTGTGCAAACTACAGATTTTATGTCAAAACCTTTTCTTTTCTTTTTTCAATTCATCTCAATCACAAGCTGTTCTTCCAAGCCTTTTGGAAACATAGAGAAGTCCATATAGGCTTTCCGTCTATATATTGTCAACTATTAGGAACTCAGACATCACCTTAAAACATTTACTGACTGAAATTTTAGCTGTTGAGGTGTTTAAGCGGAAAGCCTTTTTTGTCTTTTAGTTCAAGTAGGTGACCAACATTGCTGAGCACTCAACCCCTGAAGGTGACCTACTCTGGTCTTAAAGGCTGTTGAAAAAAAGAATAAAAAAATAAAAAAGATCAAAAGTAGAGCACCCTAAAAAGCTTTGACAGGAAAAAAGAAAGAAAGGCTACAACCAAACGGCTAGGGGTTTGAGTAAAAAAAAAAAAAAAAAAAAAAAAAAAAAAAAAGAAAAGAGAAAAGGTTTACAACATGAAACAAAAGCCATTCAGCCAAATACCTCCATTGAAGCTGTGATGTCTGCAGTTTTCACATCAACAATCGATTGTTTGTACGTTATGCGTTGTGAGCAAAGCGTTAAAATTGTGATGCAGTGAAAATCTGACTAATAGAGGAACATTTCGGCATTATGATAAAAGACCGTTGAGGTAATGGAAGGTTTGAGGATGATTGTTGAGGTTTAACAAAAGTCTCTGTTTGTGATCATTTTTTTATTTTTTCCTTGTACCTTATACCACGTAGTACTATATGTTGCTAAAGTGTTTTTTCTGAAGTAGTAAAACTTCTTTTTTTAGCCTTCAGTTGCTTAATGACCGACGACTTTACATGATGCAACAATGTGATAAAAACTTAGGGGTACTCTAGATCTGGGACTTTTGTCCAAATTCTTGTTTTTGTTCTATTCTCATCTCTCCAGAGCTTTGAATGCACTTGTGTGTCATTACACTTGTGATTTTCTTCTCCATACTAATCTCCTTGGTTTGTAATACAGCTTTTTTTGTTGTTGTTGTACATCGTTGTTGGTTTTAAAGCATTTTATAAACAAGTTGTATGATATGGTATGATGAGTTGAAATCTAACTATGCATATTCAATAAAAGTGCATTCCAATTAGGCTTCTTTGTCCGATAAGAAGTAACTTTAGGCAGGTATTAAAAATATTTCAAATTTTTTTTGTTATGTATCTGATGTTATGTACTAATCTTAAACCTTATGGTTCATTTCAGAAAATCACTATGATCGACAGAAAGATAAATTCTTAAAAAAGTAAATGCTTTTGTAATTAATCTGTATAATATGTTTTCCTAAATAAATAAAGTCACTGAAATCCTTTACTTTAAATAAATCAGTTAAGTCTTTAGAAGTTTTGGATTTCTGTATTTTGATTTGAATAACTAATCTAGCTGCACATAAACTAAATAAATCACAAATATAATTAATAAATTAACAGAACAGTGAATTTTTTAGGCTGCTTAATAATGCATCTACTTACAATATAGAAGATAACGGTACAGTACAAAACAGCCATATGGTACTAAAAAAAGGTAAATAAATTAAAACAAAGATGAAAGTAGTAATCTCTAAATCTGAGATTCTATTCAAAGCCAAACTTGTTGAGAAAACAAGTTTGGTTAAATTGGCTAAATTCAAGATAGTGATTAAACTATCTGAGAACTCACAAAATGTTTTCCATGAGCGGACTTATAATTAAAACTAAACATGTGTTTGTTCTCACAACTCTTCTTTGCGTTTGTAGTTTAGTCGAACGTTCTCTAATTTCCATATGCTAAATCCACCTTATAAACCAGCTATTGTTTAAAGCAACCCCATAAGGGCCTTTTCAGGTCAACGCATTGTGGCTTCAGTTAGTTTGCTTGTTCCTGCGAGCATGCTCTGCAAGTTATTAATCATCTTTTCAAATTGTTAAGTGTTTGTGGTTTCATTGGGTGGTTTCTCTTTTCTTGGAAAAAAAGTTAAACAGTGTACAAATAATGGGCCAGTAAGTCTATATAGTATATATATATATCAAAGAGATTTGTTCAACTTTTCCACTTTTCACACGTTGCAGTGCATTTTTTCCTATGCAATGACATTTCTGTGTAATGCCACAGTGAGGAGGCTGCTAAGATCTTATGTTTGCCTTTGGAGTTGAGATTGTTAATCAAATCTCATTGTATTTTTCATTTGCACCACCATGAACCTCGTTGACAACACAAAGACAAATACTACTATGGAAACCATTTCAACTTAGAGATCGCTTTGTACAAATTTGAGCTTCTTTGTTTAGATATTTAACATGAATTCCTCTTGCACTTGTTCCTTAAATGATCATTGCATGCATGTCGAGTTAACCACCGTGTGGTTTCCTTTTAATCGCTGGGATCACAAGTTGACAGAATGATTTTTTTTTTACAGCTCTGTATCACTGTAACGTATAAAAACTGACCATTTATAATAACTCAGCCGAGTGGTTTGTCAAAGTGTGGGTGTACGCATGGCTACGAGCTACGTCGTGACATTTTGGGGCTTCTCTGTGAGCACTTTTTGCAAAACACTTATCATATAGTCCTCCTTTAAACCACTGGACAGCATGAGTCTTTTATTCCCTTCAGGGAAATTAGCATCATATAGATGCTTAAATGTCACCTTGCACTACATTGGAAAGAGACAGCAAGCAGTTGTGCGAAGGGCTTCACCTTCCAGTAATATCAAGAATGTTTGCGCCCTCTAACCCCATACACACCCCACCCCCCTCTCGCATCACACTCCTAAGCAGCTGCTATCTCGTCACTGTCAGTTGAACAATCACCATCAGACTGCCTCACCAGAACCCAATGCTGACTCACTGAGGTGTTTCTGAGCAGGATAGCTAAGGTGACAAGCTCCGCTTTATGTAGTGGCAGATGCAACAGGTTTCATTGCAAGCGATGTTATCGATGTTTACATTTTTTCTGATGAAATACATTTGCCGTGCAAAGACGCCTTTGATACACCTACAAAAATACTGCTTAACTTTATGAACAAAGGGGTTTCGTATCGTTGTTTTGTTGAATGAATCAAAGTGTTACTGCACTAAACAAGATGCTCACTCAAACTGCAAAGTGATTAAAGTCTAGGTTAATATGAGTCGGCTTACGTTACCGCACTGGCGGTATGTGAGCAGTCGACTTCACAGGAACCACTAACAAGATGACTGATCCGTGCTGCAGGCATCAATGGCAAACTGTTACTGTACAGCCACAGAACCTTTTCACAGTAATCTGGGTGAGCAGGACTACCCGTCAGTGTTGTGGTTTGGAAGATGTGAACCAGAGGCTGGGGCTTGACACTTCTTTGTAATTTGTAGGTGAAGGAAGTGTGAGGGCTGCCTACGCCCCACTGACTGTCAGGTAAATGTCTGCTTGGGAACTGTGTCAAGGTTGCCTATTAATTGCTTTTACATACTGTCTGATTTGTATTAATGTTTTTAAGCGTTGAGGAATTACATGTGTTCGGCATGCCTTTATTAAGACATCAAAGAAAATCTACCCACAAGTGACAATAGCTGCAGGGTACTATTACTCATCGCTCTACTTTAAGTTCAAAAGAAACGTTAATCAGAAAAAAAAATCTTCGACACAGCCATAAAACCTAGTTGAAGGTTCTGCAAATCTTTGTTGATAGTTGGTTTCCCATGACGGACGTCTTATTTTTATAAGACAATGGATAGTAGCAACAATTCCTGGTATAAAAGGTCAAGAGAAACACAGATATAAGTAAAAGGATGACCTTTAACTGGTTCTTGCTTATACTGAACAATTCTTGAATCCCACCTGGATAATTAATCATCTTTATATTGTTTTTTTTTGTTTTCGTTTGGTTTTTTTTACAATTTTGATACGTGCCTCATAATGTCTAAAACCAGTTTTCATGTTAATATTTCAAAACATTTAGGTTTTATTATATATTTTTTTCTGGCTGACTACTTTTTACATTTCAGTTTGATTAAATATTACTCACCACAGCATTTTGGATTTTAAAACTCATTAACTGACAACATGATGAACTTGCAACTGAAAGGTCTTTAAAAAAAAAAATATATCCTACCTAAATGCAACTGAGATACCCTGTTTAAGAAAAATAAACACTTAGATTGAAAGTTTCGGAGCAAAAAACCCCACATTGAGGATAACATTGAACAAAATGTTAAAAACTTTCTTTGCCTAGTTAAATATTTCAGTAAAATAAATATTTGAGAATAAACTATCATAAATGGTATGTCTCTGTTTTGGTTTTACTTCTTGCCTTATCAACAGTTCATAGAAATTAATTAACATGGCGTTTACACTAGCTATAGTATAATAATTATATTAAAATCTCCTTAGTTACGTTAGACTTTGAAAATATATGTCGTTTCAGACTAAGGTGTTTTGGAGAACTTCAGGTGTTTACAAAGAGTAGACTTTCCTCACCAAAACTGCAAAATCATAAATTTTTAAGTTACATGATTGCATTGTCTAAAGGTCAAGTTCCTTCACCCTTTCTTGAACCAAACTCCGACATAACTATGTAATTAGGTATAAATGTGTTTCTTTTTTTTAAAACCTTTTTTCTTTTCTGTCATTTAAAACAAGGTAACAGAGTGATATTATCTCATGTTGCTTTTCCTGACGGAGGAAGTGAGATACAATTTTGGGTTCACAGAACTGACACTGTGGTTTAAGGAGTCACTGAAACTCCATGCCGAAAACTGAGAAATAAGCTTATCTCAAGCTTGGTCATGATATTAATCTATAAAGTTTTACTACCTAATGTTTTTTTTTACGTCAGTGTATAATAAAAATAAAAACGATGAGAAACAGAAGTGTTTGTGCAATTGCCTGTGCCAAGCCCTTGCTATATACCAGTGCACCGATTGCTTACTCCTATGAACGTTGTATATGCAAAAAACAAAAAAACAACAACAAAAAACAAAGTTGTATATGTACTTTAGGTTTCTTGTTCCAAAGAAATGTTACTCAAGACTTGAAATGGAAGAATAGCTGATTTTCCAGTGCGAGTAAGCCTTTAGGTTTCCCCTAATGACACCCCTTGTACAGTTGAAACCAGAAATTTACATACACTGTACAAGACACCGCAACAGTTTTTTCCCCTTTGGGTGCCTTTAAATTAGACTAGACCTTTTCTGTTTTAGGTCAGCCAGCCTTAATAAGATTATTCACATTTCAAACAGTAAGATTGCTGTGCTTTTAAACTCTTTGAGAAAGTCCATATAATAAATTAATAAAATTTTCAGTTTAATTCATAACATTTCAGTTACTGGAGGACCACGTGTGGATGTATTTTGAGGCAACACCAAACAGCTTCCTTGTGATTTAGAATATATCCGGAGAAGATCTGTTGACCGCAATAACCCCAAATGAACCTTATATAATCACATGCATGACCATAAAAATGTCATATCTTTGTACCTCAGGTGAGGTTACTGTTCCCTGGATATGATCAGAACTTGGTGCAAAATGTATGTACGTGTGGTGTGTTTGTGTCTACGAAAACTACAGCAAAACAGCTTGTAAACATGTAGGTCTGTAAGGAAGTGCCATTATTCACATTCTATTACTATCATATCACAATATATATTATTATTATTATTTCATTACTCCACTGACATAGATGGGAAGACTAATGTGTGAGGTAGAAACCAAAATTACAAAAGCAACATTTATAGTTATGAGGTTTATCCTTATTAGTCCCATAATCTGATTAAACTAATTGTATCATCACACAACTAAGTTACTTGCATAGAGGCCTAAGGACAATCAAGTCAATATTTTCAAATGAGCATCAGTCCGGTTGTCAGCCTCAGGGGGAAGTTGTTATTGGAATAAAAAGGGTGAGCGTGATTAAAGCAGAACACGCGTTTAATTTAGTTACAGGAGCTCTGCCAGCAGCAAAACTTACTTTGAGAAGCTGGTGCAAGGATATATTCAAATAATCAAAAAAGCAAATAATCATACAGAAGTAATATGATATTTGGTTCTTTTTGGATTCACTTAACCTGTTGTTCACTTTTTTTTGTAGTCGTCCAGCATACTGTTGCATCAATGCGTAATAATGAAAACCTCCATGGAAAGAAAAACTGAGGACTATGAGCCAAAATCAACAGACATAAACCCTCAAAATATATCATTTTATTTGTAATTTAAGTATGATCTACACAATGGATTTTTATAGAGATGTACTTGTGCTAAAACCCCGCCCAAAAAACCACCAATTTCACTTAAGGGGTCATTCACCTTTATTACACTTTTTTTTATGAACTTAACCAGTTGTTATTTGCCAGATTTCATTACAGTACGGTTACACAGGAACACTTTGCCAAATAAAGTATCTGATCCAAGAAGTCATGGAGCATGTCCTTGTTTAAAGGTCTTAATGAAAACAAAGAACAGCTATTTAAGTCGTAGTAGCAACATCCTAAGGAATCAATTTACATTGTTTCATAATGTTTCAATTTTGCAGCCTTTACACAAACAGACAATTTAATTGTGCTTAATTCCACTGCACGTCAATTAACTTTCACATTTCATCAGTGTCATCTACTTTCCACATAACGGGCTTCTAATTGCATGTGAATTGCATGACCCTCCATCCAACTGATTGTTACATAATAATAATTAAAAAAAATTACAGAATAGTTACATCCAAAACACAGCATTGTAAAAGGCATAATTCAGCAATTAAAACCTCAATAACATAGTTTATGTTTTATTATGGAGTAAAGAACAGACCAACAAAGAAGAAGTCTAGAATCCGAATCAGGATGTTTAAGTACAAATGTGACTTGAGTAACTAGAGTATACACCATGTTGGGTTTCGCTAAATGCTGGTAGGAAACCTTCGGTGGTTTGGGAAACACAGGCAAGCTTATTCTCATCT
>JAVLVB010001141.1:263475-285975 GCA_032876305.1 Orestias chungarensis
AAATCACACTCACCAAAAAAAAAAAAAAAAAGTTCTCCCCTCTCACCCACTTTCCTTAGGAGTGTTATTTCAAATTGGTAGCAGACATAAACAAATATGGCATTATATTTGCTAAAACATATAAATAAAAACCGACAGATTCCACAGTGTCACCTTTTTCTAATCAAGGTGACCAAAAATCAACTTTAGAGGCTGAAGGGAAACAAAATGACACACTACGCTGTAACAGTTAGTCAGAATTTTATAGGGACAATCCCTTTTTTTTTTTGACTCGCCTATTTAGAGTAGCAAGTTGGTCATAAATATAAAAAAACTACAATGAGTCATTCAGTTGAAAGCCTTTCTAAAAGGAGACCTATATAAAGCTAGTACAGACTACTATGATCCAGTGTTGATGAGTTTAAAGAGGTCAAATTGACCTATTAAAAAAGGAGAATATGACTATCATAACAGAGGTGTTTTTTTGTTTTTTTTGTCTAGATACTTCATATGGTGACCCAATACCATAGCTATGTCTTTTTTACACTTTACAGCTCTGTGCAGGACTCCCTCCGCTCAAACGTGAAAATAAATAGGCTGCTACACAAAGTGATGATGAGGCCACCAGTGGGAAGCAGTCCCCTTAAGTGTCGAAGTGCGCTAATCCTACTGACGTTCACTACAGGGAGGGGGGGAGAGATGCATTTAAATGAAAAGAGGGAGGAATCTCAACGTCTACTTCAAATACATTCAGAAAGTAGTTGCTGTGTCGTTTGTCTTGTGCTGGATTTTACAACAGTCCGTTTTCAATCAGCCATGTTAGGAAAATGTCTCTCCTTCTCATAACAGCACAATGTATTTATCGTTTCTTTTATTTAATTTTTTTTAAACATATTTTTCCGTTACACCGATGCAAATTAATCATAGAAACGTCTATCTAGTAGCAGTTAACGTCTTACGTTATTTACAGTGTCCATTTGGAACATTTTGGACTCTTCAAAAGCAATGACAGGAACAACACAAACAAAGAAGATACTGCAGCATCATACACCAAAGTTGTCATGCTTCAGTAAAATAAGACATGTGATTAATCTGCAGTAGTTATTTTTGAAAGCCAAATAATAAAATTGGCAGAATTCTATATATTCTGTGTATTATACCAAATGATTCCAGTTCAGACTAAATTTTTTTTTAAACCACCAGCTTATAGTGTTTCTGTAATTATTTGTGTTTTTTCTGTGTGTGTTTTTTACATTAAAGCCTGTTTGTCTTGTACATTCGAAACCTCCACATCTTTCCCGACGGTTGCCATAGTAACTCGTGGGAGGTAAGGTTTTAGCTCGGTTATCCGCTAGGCTGCCATTCACGCTCATCTACATAGATAAATCTAACCGTGGTACAATCTCAAAAAAAAAAAAACTACTAATGAAAAATTAATGCAAATAATAAAGCACTATGCACCATTCAAAACTCAGTTTCTAGTGAGGAGCAGCAGGTCAAGCCATGCCATGAGGGTGAAGTGGCTGTTTTTAACAATTATGAAATGTTGTACCTCTGCTTAACCAAAAAAGGAATATTTGACTACAATGGGCGATATAGGATTGTATTATATCTCGTTATCACATTAATTTGTGATTAACAGGTTATTGGGAAGCAACCCAGGACTTTATCAGGTAATTTTAATATGCAACACATCATGAATCCATCACAGGAAGTGAAGCTGGGACATCGCTTTAAGGACGAGTGGGGAGACGCATCAGGGGAGAGGGACAAAACGTGGTCAGGCATGACTTGCTGGTCGCCCCCAAAGGTTCAGTTCATCTGCTCAAAGAACTTGTAGGTGGGGTTCTCGTAGCCATGGTTTTGCATTTTATTGAGCTGCCTCTCCTCCGGTGTCAACATAGGGTCAACCTGCAGAGAAATAAACAAGAGCTTGAGTTATAATATCGAAGAAACATATGCAAAGGAAGCTCACGTAATTGAGCCGAAAAAGTGTTCATGTCATAAAAGGGAAAATGTTGAGATAAAGTATTTAGCTTTATGTACTAAACCATGGAAACACTTGGTAAAGCTATGAAAAAGGCTTTAGATTAACGTATTTTACCTTAGCAAATTTCTTTATGTTATTTTTTTACCCCACTGTAGCCATTGATACACATAATTGAAGTTTAATGAAGCTAATCTAATAATAACTTGGCAATTATGTTCCAAAGTTTTCGAGCCAATGAGTAAATTCCATTTTCCAGCAGCTTCATATAGTTTTTTCTAACAAAAAAATATATTCTTTAAAAATATAATAACTGCATCTGATGCAGCTAATATAATAAAGCATTGAACTCCTAGGAAATCATTTTTGGAAGTTTTTGTGCAGTCTGCAGTCAATAACAGGTTTAGATTGCCAATTTGATAAAAAGTGCTGCAATGCAGCGTGCCCTTCTTAAAAATTATTTGAAGAGCCACTGAAATAATTTTTTGTTTAACAATTTATTTATTATTCTATAACTTGTGTAAATCCACAATGTCACATATGAATAAATATGATTTAGTTAACCATGAAGTGGGATTTGCTAGATAGACTACTTAATACTATGACCCAGAATACCAGAAGTGAGCAGTGGTCTTCTGACCTGCATTTGTAACAAAATTAACAGCAAAATACTTATGATTCAAAGTCATTTATGGCAAATGACAACATTATCAGTTACATTAAAAATGGCCAAAAGTATTATGCAATTCGTGGGTTATCACTTCACCCATACCAACGGTACTATGCGTTACATAAAGAGACAGAAAATCCCACATTTTTACATAAACATGCCAAAACACTAAACTTAAAACCTAAATGAGAAAAAAACATTCAGTTGCATTTATTTTATGTAAATAATCAGGCTGCCAATAAGTATTGCAATCTTGTTTGTAAACAAGACTGAAGTTTGTCCTTAAGAAACAACAGCTATGTTTTTATACAATTGTCAGGCAAGGAAGTGGTCATGAGATCGCTGATGTCCCCTCTCTCTCTCTGCCTTGACAAGCTTGCCGCAGAAACGCTCGAAAATAAGTGTTTATCAGTGCTAATACGCAATTCGAACTAAATGTTTAAATACAGCCAGCATTTGCATTATGAGCCAATATTAACGCTTTTGTACAAACGTCTATAATGCTTTTAAGACATGAATCAGATACTGTACTGTTTAAACTAATTTGTATGCAGTCACAGTTGTGACTTTTAAAATCTCGATTAAAAAAAATATAGATCTTTTTTTCTCTCTGATGAGTCATTTTGAATTTACAAAATGCAATACTTCAAGGTATGAATAAAAGCCTTGATGGAAGCACTGCCACTATAACACGTAATAAAGCACGATTTTGCTGGGTCTGAACAATCTTAGTTTAGTAAAACAAAGATTGGATCTTATCGAATAGACAAACTAAAAGCGAGTTAGAGGAGTATTTTTTCCCAATAAGAGTAATCTACTTAAGTGTTTGTGGTTAAGATGTTGTAGTTTTTGGTCCCTTTACTGATAATATTTCATGTGAAACAGGTCTTCATTGTGCCCTTGTATATGATACAAAACTAGTATACTTAAACAAAAGCAAACAAGCATATTGAACCATCATTTATATGTTTAATGATTAGCTGGTAGCTTGACACTTTGATATTTTTCATCCAAACTAAGACAATGGAGTACAAATGCAGGTAAGATGCTGAGTATTTATAATATACATATAACTATGAGGGCAAATGCCTGGGTTAGGTCATACCTCCACAATGCCATGGCTAATAGTGCCGTACGGCTTTCTGCGCACCAACAGCAGGCTGATTACCATCACCATGGCAATAGCAACGGCCACCACTAGTAACCCAACCATGGCACCACGGTTAAACGTCTCCAGGGCATCGGGTTGCTTTAAAAGGAAGCAAAATGTATTCATTTTAATCAACAAAGACATTTTACATCTTTTTTATTTGTTGTTTAACATATAACAATAACAATATTTCAAAGGGGCAAAGAATGAGTCTCTGAAACAAGTTAATGTAGTCAGAGTTTAGCTGGTCTCTTGTGAACTACAAGTTGTTACGTTTAATCCATAAAAAAGTGTAATTTTGAGAAGTCACAATAAATAAATAAAAAATGGGGTTTGCCTAATTTTAAGTTTTCTTTGGTATAACTGAAGGCCTTGAATGAAGTAAAATACGTTGGACATGTGCAGACAGATGATGAGGACATTTACCATCAGCTTCATGTGTTATACGCCCAAGCTAATGTCCTGCCTCGGAAATGTGGATATTGTTCCAATCTAAACTTCTTTAGATTGTATTGGCCTTACGATGCGATCATAAAAAAAGCCAGCGTCAGAGACTAAAGGTGGCTTATAATGATGCATTGAGATTCTTGTTAGAGAAGCCCAGACAGCGCAGTGCTGGCGGACTGTTTGTGTCTATTAATGTCAGCTCTTTAATGGCTGCCTTAAGGAATGCTGCATATGCTTTTATTTGCCGACTAAATGAGTTCAAGAATAGATTTATTCTAATGTTAACAAAAACATAGTATATTAAGATATACCTCTGTATGTTGGAAAGATTGGTATGGCTCCCTTCTAAAAGATTAGGAGTTGTTTTATGTGTGTTGTACACTTATTTTCATTTTTCTGATATCATTGTCTGCCTTTTTGTTTGATTTGGACTTTAAGTCTGTAATAAAATCTATGTTTAATACAAAGACTCTTACTAGTTCATCTCTTGCAATCTCATTGGGCTTGACCACCTGCTTCAGCTCAGCGGAGGTGTTAATCTGTGAGAACAGAGATTTTTGTATAATTCAGAAAACTATACAGGAGCATCTCAACAAATCAAAATATCATTAAGAAGTTTCTTTTTTTTGTAATTCAATTGAAATTAGAATAATAATAAAAAATACATTCATCCTTCTCATAATAATCAGAAACATATGTAACTTTTACACTGTTGAAAGAAACGTTTTAAGTGGATATGCGAGGTCATTAACTGATCATCCCGAATAAATTCCAGATGGCAATGAGATTTCTCTTTGAACATATATAGAGAAAGACTTAAATGATCATCAGGTTACCTTTTCCTCATATTCGTAAGTAGGACCTCGCTCAGATGTGGTATAATCATACTCATCTTCTAGAAATATGAGAAAGAAAGAAAAAAAAAGACATTAAAAAACATAAAAGCTAAGGGAAAATGTCAAGATATATAAATGATGTTGAAATGAAGCTCACCTTTCCTATTAGACTGTAAATCTAAGAGAAAACAGCCAGAAGAGAGAGAAAAGCAATGTGCGAGAAGAAGACCATCATTTTACATTTCCACACAAAGTAAGAGAAAAACGAAAGGATTTTCGATACGTGGGTGTTTGAGTGAGTAATAAGCATGCAAGTACCGATGCGGGGAGGATAAGGGCGGTTCTGGAAGGCCCTCTCCTCCTCCTCCTCGTCGTCCTTCTCTTCCTCGCTCTCAGCTGGTACGAGCTCTTCAGTGGTGCGAGTCTCAGAGAAGGAAGTGGTCATGAGCTCGCTGATGTCCCCTCTCTCCGCCTTGACAAGCTCCTCTGAAGCGATGTACAAAAAACAGTGTTTATCAATGCTAATACGCAGTCCTGATGAAAGATTTAAATACAAATTATTGCATTTGAACATACTGCTCTGGTGATTTCTAAAACATGAATCAGATACTGTACTGCACACCCTGTTAAAATTATGTTGTGTGCAGTCACTGTTGTAACGTAATCTCAAAATTGTATTATTACCAATAATAGTTAAGTAAATGCCGTATACCTCTGATTTAATATTTGACAATTCGCCATGCTAACATTGTTAAAGTTAATTGATATTGATTTGTTTACTGGCATAAAAACTGTTTTTTAAGGACTGTCTACACATTTTCTTTCAGGTTTGAGGACGGGATAATTAGAAAGCTTAATACTACCCTGTTTTTTTTAATTCTAAAACCAGTAATGTATGTGTTAGACATTGATGTCTTGTTTGAAAAATTAGCATTGAACTCTCAACCTTCTGACCTAAAAATAAGAGAAGGTAGGTTTTCAAAGACTGATAACTCTTGAAGCAAAGCAGGGTTTGGCTTGCCATGAACCACAAGCTGCTGGAATAAACACTGTCATAGTCCAAAACAGAGATGGGCGTTAAGTTATTAAGAGACTAACATCAATAATAAATCAAAACAAATGACAATATTAAATATAAAAACCTACACATTTTATACCACCTGACCCACCCATCTACTAGACCTGGTTGTCCTTGCACTCACAGAGGTGAGGTAGAGTATACCCTGGAGATCCCAAGTCCAACACAGGAAAGAAATCACCATACGCTCGAAAAATATCATATCTTTTTAGTCCTTGATTTGTTTTTGTAGCCACTTTCAAACTGGAAAGTCTTGAGACTTTTAGCTGCCTCAAAAAAAATTGTACAAAACCACCAAAACACAAGAGTTTGTCCTAACGCGGCAATCACAGCGCCACTTTAGGAAAACACGGATGAGTTACTGAGATAACAAATTACACATTGAAGATGGATTCAGTCTTTACTGAACATGTAACATTTTAGCACAAAGGTGTAGCCTGACTGGCTGAACCTTTTCTTTGTCATAAAACAAAAAGCTCTCTGTGTTCTTTTTGGGTGTAAATGTGTTGTGAGCTACCAGTTCAGAAACCCCAGTGGGCCGGTTGTGTGGTTGAGCTGTCAGCTTACAACAGATCCGCTGCAAACTTAGTAAGAGAGCTGCTTTTGTTCCAGCCTAGAATGCCTTTACCGAACTGCAATCTGCGTGTGCTACAGCTGGGGTGTGGGGGGGTATTGGGTTTGTTTGTTTTAGATACAAGAGAGGTAACTATGATGGGCACTGTTTGCCACTGCTTTTCACTGCAAGAGAGATTGCTCCCCAAGAAAAACAACACTGCTCTTCTTGACTTAAAAGTATCTTGTTGAGAAAATATTTTAGGGTGAAAACATAACGATTGTGTCAGTTGGACAACAATGCCAGAAAACCTTTTTAGACAACTAAACATGAGGCCTTCTAACCTAAATACGTTGCATCACAATGAGCAGTTGTTCTGCAGCCAGCGAGATGATCTTCACATTCTCTCTACTCCACCTCAAATCCTCGGCTACGTGTTTGAAGAAGGGACACAAATCATGAATCCGACACGACAATGGCCCAAGAAACATGTCAAAATGGGGTTCCAATAAAGCCGGCTAAAATTAGGTTAAGACGTAAGTATTCTATACTTAAAAATCTGGGTCTGTGCCAGGAAACCAACCGGCCGAAATAAAGTAAAATATCCTGTCAGATTTGTGTCAGAAGGTTGTTGACAGCAACAGAAAAAAAGTATGCTGTGGTTCAACTTGCTAGGAGACGGACCAAATACTAGAGAAGGGTTTATTTACAATTGTTTTCACATAACCCCAATATGAGCGTTCAAATTTATGCTTAAAAAATGATTTGTGATTGTTATATAATAATTCTACATTAATAGAAAAGTTTTGATAAATTATTTATAGTCTAAAATTAATAAAACATTTATTTGCATTATGGGTGTATGTAATTTTATACGGGTTTTTTTTAATAAAGGCTGACCAGAAAAACGACGGTTTGTCTTACGAATGTCATCGTGCAGCTCCTCAGCTAATGTTGGATCCTTGTAAAGCAGAGCAAGACTTTGGTTCCTCCTCTCCTCAATAACATGGAGATGTGTGTACACCTGGAAAATGAAAGAAATACGATGTTTGCAAAAACAAAGGGTGAAAAAAAAAGATTTAATCTAGAACCAGTTGTCCCGACTAAGTTGTATTCAAAGCGGACAAAGATAGGCTTCAATCTCTCTCTATTACAGAATACACCGACAGACGTTTTGAAATTATAAACTCGACTGTCAAGGATGCAACTCTGTCAGAAGAAAGCCACCCTGCCTCCTAAATGTTCCCACCTGGAACTTCATCTGCTCAGCTTTCTGTGGGTCGACAGCCACGATATGCTGGTAGTGCCTCAGAGTGTGTCTGCGGTCCTTCTGCTCTGCGCCCATGTACCGTTTCAGTGCCTGCAGCACGCGCTCAGGCTGGAAAATAGACAGAACGGAAGCACTCAAGAAAAGCCAGGGCGGCTAAATAAAGAAACTCATCCATATCCTCCTTATAACATGAAATCTAAAACCGGCTTCAGATTATCATCAGGGTTCGCATTACACAAATCTCAATTTTCTGCACTTGCGTGCGCACTGGATGGATTTTACCTGAGGGGGATCAGATTGCACGGCCGTCAGGTAGTTCTCCAAGGCCAGACGACGGTTGTTGTTGAGAATGGCCTCGACTCTGGCGAGATGAGTCTCCACCAGCCTCTGCCTTTCTCCAGCTACCTGTTCCTCCAACATCTGCAGCAAAGACTGGAAATGCTGCAAGGCAGAAAAGCCAACATGCTGATAAACTCATGTGCAAGTGGAACGTGACTCCGCTCGGAGAAATGTTCACAATTGAACTAGAGAGAGCATAAAAATGTTCTACCTCGTTCATGGCCTGTCGATCTGGCTTTGGCAGGTTTTTGGATAGGTTGTCAGCCTCCGCCCATTCCTTCATAATCTGCCATAAAACAACACAAATTAACTTCATTGCTATAAAATTACCAAATTCTTACCAAAAGGTGCAAACTAAATACAAAAGTATTTATAAATTATAGGGCTGAAAATTGCGCCTAATATTAACTCAATAAATGAATGTAAAATAATTTGACTTTTATTCACACAAACGTAAACATTTGCATAATCACTACCTTTCTAAAATCTGTTTATTAAATTTACGGATAGCTACTTGAATAATAAAAAATTATTTTTTATTAATATGTTTTACTTGGCTTCAGCTTCTCCGAAAGCTGCTGGTTCACCTACACCACCCTTGCAAAAGTATACGTAGCATTAAACTTTGTCACATTTTGTCTTATTGCAAGTAAAGACAAAAGTGCATTTTGGGGGAATTCAATTGTTTTAACCTGAATTAGTGTAGAATTGTAAAGTGGAAGGCAAATTATACTAGCTTCTCTCATTTTTACCAATAAATTGCAAGATTTGATGCAAACACCTTAGCAACTCTTTACAAGTATGGCTTTATCAGCTTTGCACATCTACACAATGACAGGTTGAATATTGGCCAATAATTCCTCAAGTAATCCAGACAAAATTATAAGAGAAATAAGTACTACTTACACAATATCACACTCAACGACAGTCATATGTTTCTCAAGTAAACCCATACTTAAGATATCAATACATCAGGAGGAGAAGTTTAACCTTTTTTAATTCAGTTAGTAGAATTATATCTTTTTCTATACCTCAATATTGATTGGATAAAAACAAAAGATTTGTTTGATAACTTTCTCAGGCAACAATGGAACCATGATGTTGGAAATCTTACAAGGGAAGTGATCTACTAACTAATTTACTAAGTTGCATCATGAAAGCTGATGGGAGAGTGAAGCTAATTAAAAGTTTGCTTTAATCTGCCTTTTTCTTTTTTTTTTTTTCTCTCTTTGGCAGTGTCTCAACTGAAAAAATAAATGCTTTCAAAGATGTAAAAGGAATAGTGATGTAAGCATTGCAAACATTCAGACTATTACTTACTGACACTTATAGAAGGTCAGTGAGTAATAAAGTCTGCGGTGAAATCATTGATTAAAAATGACTATTCTGACACAAAAGAGTTAAATGCAGCCAGTTTTTATTTTACCTATTGTTTTTGCTTTTACCTTCTACATTTTATTTTATTGTTTTTCTTTCTTACTGATTAACAAAAGCATCCTTTTTCTTTACTGTAGAGGGAGCAGGACACTTTCTGTGAGAAGATTGTTGCAGAACTAATGTCCGGTCCTTTTCTGCCTCAGACCTCAGATTTCTAGATAAGTGGTTGTCAAGATGTCCAGCGGCTATTATTGCAATTTATTGTTTTATCCCTGTGGGCTCGACAATGAAGTGTGTGGTCCTCCCACACGCTTTTCTTATCAGCTCTGAACAACTTTCTTATATCTCCTAGGGAAAAGTATAACCACAGGATGATGCGGCCACCACCATGTGTGAGTGTGAGAGAGGATTGTGTTCAGCGTCACGCGAGGCATTTGTTTTCGACAACGCATACGATTCTTTATAGTGTACAAACCACGACTATCTTTTCCCCACAATGATGAGCCAGATTTACAAAGAACAGTAACGACAGTGGTGCAGTCCCTGCTACGTTCACTGTGGATCTTCTCCAGAGAGAACAATCGTCTATCAACACGAACGCAGGTCACGTGACATGCGGTCGCTCCTTTGAAACTCACATCATTGATGCGCTTCATCCTGCGCTCCTCCAGGTCCGTTTTGGCGCGCAGGAAGTTGGCATGCTCTGTGTCATCCACAGGCTTCTCAAAGTAAACGTCAACCCCATCTGTGGGCCGAGCTGTGGTGACTGGATGGGGACCACAGGAAACATATTGTTAGTGGCTGCATGAGCAAGACAATAATTACCCCTTTATTAAAAGGACAGTATACATGTATTCATTAGGCAGACCAACAACTGAACACTGCTTTTCTTTGGATTCTGGACCTTAGACCTACAGAAGTTGCCTAAAATGGAGAGCCATAAAATACGGTTTCCTTTAACCTAGTTTTGATTTGCAGTGAAGAGGCTTGAAGTCTTTTATTTTTCTAAAATCAGGTTTCATGATTAAGGTCAAAGCAAAATAGTCCCAGAGTCCAAGGGCTTTTGCTTTCACTTTTAGATTAAATTCAAATCTTACCAAAAAACTAATAATAATAATCCTGTTTCATAACTTAACAGTAATGGGGTTTTTTTCTGCGTTGCCCGAGCAGCAAGCATGATTCAGTACATCGAATTACCCTCCTGAAATTGATCTGATTGGATATTTTATATGGCGTGGTTAACTCTGTATTTTCTGTGCTCACACACAAGCATCAAGTCAGCTGTGGCCTTGCTGTGGTTGTGAATGTATGTTATGCACCAGATTAAAGTGAAAGACTTTCACATTAACATTTGTTGAGGCAAGGGGGGTTAGAAAACGCTGATGGGAAGCTGAACTGGAGGGAAATCAATTTCCAAATACACATGCGTGCATACGTAGTATGCACCAGTGCACGCCACACATGCGTTCTAGAGTGCTGCGCTATGCATCGGAACGGCAGCTACAGGGACGATGCATTGTGTAGGAGTGACGCCGAGAGCTATTTTTGCGGTGCTTTTCTCAGTCACAGCTCCCGCTTCTGTATATGTTTCAGACACACAAGAGCATGAAGTAATTACTCACAGCTCTCTCCTTTGACCAGAGGGGCAGAGGTGGTGGGTTTGTGGCTTTTGTCGTAGTCAAAGGAATCCAAGTAGTCAGATGTCTGGTAAGGTCCCATCTCAAAAGGGTATTCGTACTCCTCCCGGTCTTTCACAGCTGTTGTCTCTTCTTCTTCTTCTTCCTCTTCTTCTGCCTCATCGTCGTTGATGTCATCCTCGTCCTCCTCCTCCTCTTCATCCACCACTTCGTCATCCTCCTCCTCCATGTCGGCCTCATCTATGTCCGTTTCAGGAGAGGGGCTCACAGTGGGGGCCATCATCTTGGTGCTGTGGAGAATAGTTAATTCCAATCACTCCGAATGGGACTGGTTTCTGAAACGGCAACCATGAAACGGTTCCACAGAGTCATCTTACAACGAGCCGAGGTTTCCGACAGTCTGAGACGCGATTGTCTGAGGGCCGTCCTTTTCCTCTGTCTCTCCTTTCCCGTTTGAGCTGCTCCTGCCTGGGCAGCAGACGTATTCGACGCCCCGAAAATGACCTCCACATGGCAGCAGCATCCCGTAGCTGTGGAGCTCGAGATTCTCTGCCGTGCATTCCTAACAACACAGGCACAGGGATATGCTCAGCATGAGGACTCCTTGCAGAAACATTAAAGTTGTGCTGAGATATTAATAAGCATGTTTAATTTCCTAAAGCAGCATCTATGCTCTTTGAACTTTTTTACATTTTGTCACAGTACAACCACATACCCCAAGTTCTATGCAACAAACCACCAAGAGGTAGCAAACAGTTGTAAAGTGAAAGCAAAATGTCCATTTTTATAATTATTTGCAGATAAAAATCACCGCAATAGGCTCATGCTGCTAGAGGATGTAGTGAAGCACTTTTCCTACTTTATTCTTCTACTATGCCACAAATACCACTATTTTCTGTTATTTTAACTAACTTTATGCTTTCACTGTTGTTTTTTCCCCCCCATAACAGCTACACATGGGCTGATGTTCTGCTGGCTGTGATACCTTCCTGGAGCAAAGGTCTCTAACATTGAAATTACTCCTGGATACGAGCTTCTGTTTCTTTTCTGTCTGTCTTCTCTAACCCGAGCCCATCATGGCAGATGGCTGCTCGTTGTTTGCGATGAGCCAGGCTGCTGTAGATTTCTTCCTGAAAGTTTTTTCTCTTTCTGATGTTGGTACATGCTTCCTCAATATGAATTACGTGGTTGTCCAGGAAGGGTGATCTTTGTAAACCTATTCAATCCATCATTCCAAATTGGCATAATTACAAACCTACCCCCACATTGCAACAGGCAAAAAGCGCATTAATCACCCAAGAGGCCCATCGTAACTCTGAGCAAGCTTCCGTTGTAGATGACTGAACATACCATCTCAAGAGTGAAACATGACGGTGACAGAATCATGCGGTATGAATACATTTTTTTATGAGTGATAGGAAAATAACTTAGAGCTCACTCAAAGACAACTTAATCCAATTAGAGAAGATTCCGGGGGTTACACCTTTCACAGGGTGAAAAACACTTGATATTCAGGTGGAGGTTCACCTTCTAGCAGGGCAAACCTAACCACACCATCAGAGCTTCAATGAAAGAGTTTAGATCAAAGCGTGTTGGTGTGTTAGAAAAGACGCGGTCAAAGTCAAAAAACGAAGTCAAATTGAAAATGCGTGGAAAGACTTGAACGATGTTCACCAATGCTTTCCATCCATCCTAATTGAGCGTTTTTTTAAATTTTATTTTATGTATTTTTTTAAGAATCTACAAATTTGTTAGTCAAGACAAGTGAAAGAGTCACAGCTTGACTTGTTTAGCAAGCCATAGTTTTACTTCCGCAAAATCTAAGAAAAGTACATTTAGGGTTAATCGTTGCAATATGACGAAATATATAAAAAATTCTTTACGGTGTATAAGTAATTTTAAAACTAATTAGTAAGAGCTAATTTGTTTTCAGTAAATGAAACATCCAAAGAGAAATGAGATGTGATGGAGAGTTAATTAAACCCTGCCAACTAAGTGCTCTGCAGTAATTCTCTCAGGAGGGCTGAAGGTTTTTTTTTATTTTTTTTTTATTCTGTAATGGCTGCAGATACACAAAAGGAAAACAACCACACAGGTTTCAAAGCTTTCTACTTCAACCGTGAATGCACAAGAATGACCAAAACACGACTTGTTCATACCTCTTTGGCAATGTTGTGCCAGTAGACGTAACTCTCACAGATGTTCATCTGCTCCTGGTGGAGAAAGCGACATCTGTCGGGTACCAGCAGGGCCTCGCTCACATACTCGCCCTCTGCAGCAGAAGAACGTGAATGTAAGACTGGAATAAAAAGAGTAGCCTAAATAACTCATGAACTTTCTCTTAAGCAAATTTCATGTAACATTTTTTAAATAAAGATCATGAAATAAATAGACATTTTGTTTAATTAATGTTTACATTACTTAGAACATTTTATAAGTTGCTTAAGACTTACAAAAAAGAAAAGAAAAAAGGAAACAACGAAATCAGCCCGTACATTGGAAATAAATCAAAAGTGCTGCTGTGCACTTTACCTCTAATCAATGTTTAACCATTGTTAGCTTATCTGGCCCCCTAGTGGCTTCTAGCAGATACGGCATCTAAAAAACATCTACATGACACACTAAAATTGACGTATACATGCAGTGCAGCTTTGATAATCCCAACGACCCAACAAGCTTGCATTCCATCAACTTGTTTGTATAGCTGTGCTTTCGAGCAACATTAATGTTAGAGATTATGTTACGTTGTTAACTGTCCAACTACATTTGGCATTGGTGCATTCAGGTGTACACACAGATTATTGCAATATCTACTTTTGTTTCCAGAAATTACAACACAGATATTGTTGTCAAAGCTCTCCCTGCTAAGTAAACGTGGGTTTAAATGACAAAACCGTGATCTAATGAAGCATAAAGGTCAGAAAGGCAGTAAAATTTATGTACAACATACAAATTAATATAAACAACTAAGGATGTATTGATATAAAACAATACATCTTTGTTAAATTTCATGCCCTAAAGATGGTTCTTTCTTACCCAGACAGCGGTATGGCAGGACGATAGAGGTGTGCGTCTGACAGTGGCCCAATCCTTTCTTACACCAGGCCTGGAAGGTTACGGGTCTTTTAGACTCCTCTATGTGCGAGATCGGAAGCCCTGGATACATCTGAACGGGTACGGGTGCATGCAAAGACGCCAAACACACAGAAACTGGTTGGTAGTTGGACAGAACAGTGGGGATTCAGACAAGGAAACCTTTTTTATAGTATGTGGTAGAAGATCGTTTTAGGGAGGAGGACAAAGAAGAGGCAGAAAACTGACAGGGAAAACATTCATGCAGCAGATTATATAAATATATTTTTTCCTCTTTGTTTTAAATACTAGGAAATGCTCCCTATAAGTATATCATAATGAACATTTCAACATTTTAAATTTTATTCTCACTTAAAATGCTAGAAATGTCAATTGTTAGAAATCATTTAATAGTGGCATGCATGTAAACAGCTCAGTCTAGATACAAGCTTCAATGCCATCTGACAGAATGCTAAGGATAAAAGCAAGGCTTCGTGTTATAGCCTCTGCAGATGCATTATGTGTCAGATAATCCAATTAGAGGCCTTTCGGCTCTATGGATGCCATCTGTAGTGGACACGCCTGTTTTGGCCTCCAGGTGGCGCCTGTGTTGCCTTTGCTGTTTGGATTAACATTGTTACAGGAGGATTGTTCGAGGAGCATGAGTGACTTTAATAACACAAACAAGTAAAGGGGAAGAAGGACGGTGGCACAGATGAAATATTGTCATATTTCAGGAGACTGCCATTTCTTTACTCTATAAAAAAAACCCAAGACACATAAAATTTAACCAGTGTGTGTGATTTATACAATATGGTTCAAAACATTCCTGTTCAGATTCCCTACCTCTTGACAGTAAGACAGGATTTTGTTGGGCTCTTTGAAGCACCCAGGGCGGCCCTGAGGATCCGGCTCCCACTGCCCTGTCTGTAGGTTCATGTGCAAGAGCTGTCGGCCACAGAACATGGCAATCTGTGGCTCAGCCATCTGGGCACCCGGCCCATTCACCTCGGCCATGGCAATAGCCTGGAGAGCAGAGGGGAAGAGAAGAGAGAAAGGGTTAACGCTGACACCTGTGAATATGAAGCTGATTCAGGGTGCTAATTCCCAGACTATCTGACCTCTGGAAAAATTATGAACTGCAGTCAAATGGAGTGTATGAGGAAGGCTTTAAAAACAGTTAGGAATGCACTAACTGGGGACCAGCCATTTAAAAACGACATTTTGTAATAAATGACATTCTCATACTAGATACCAGTATGCACAGCCAACAGTGCTCTTCACTTTGTATGGTTTATTGATTTTTCTGTATTATTAATGAAATCCAGTTGTATGAAAATTATGTTTTTTACTGTCACAAAAACAAACAGAAACTGCTGCTGAAAGGATTGCTCTGCAGAGGCTGGTTAAGCCTGCACAGAGGACTGCGTGTGCAGCCTTCCCTCCTCCTTGGACCTCTACGCATCACGATGCAGGGAGAGGATCACGGCGGACTCCACCCATCCTGCACACAGGCTCTTCCAGCCCCTCCTTTCAGGCAGACAACAGAGAAAAATTCATAGCAAAGACCACAAGGTTCAGAAACCCGTTTCTACCGAGCAGCTTCCAGACTGCTGAACTCGGGCTGCACTCAATGGACTAAATACAGCCCATCCTACGTTTAACTTATTTATATATCTAAATTTATGTATTTTTATTTTTTTTGGCAAATGTAAATGTAAGGTTCTTAATTACTTACCTTTTGGGCTCTAATCCAAATGTCCATGGTTATGATGTATTTTCTACTTATGTGATGATTAGTGTCGGTATGAGACTGAGTTCATGAATGTGTTTACATCAAACTACCTACCAAAGACCGTGAGAGAGAGCAGATAGGGGGAAGCCTAGAGGAACTAGCAACTGTTTGTGTGTTTGAGCCTTCAGCATCTGTCTGTTATGGAAAATGCTGGATTTGTACATGTTGGGTAGCCTTCAGGAAAATGTAATTGTTAAGGTAAAGTTTTATATTCCAAAAACTAAAAAATAAAATGAAGACTGCTATTTTAGTAATGCATAACAGTGCTAAACACTAACAGGTGAAAACGTGTAGAATGAAGCTATTGATGAGAATTTAATAATTATTTCTTTTATTTTGCGTAATTGGCTATAATCGGAGACTGACAGGTCAGAGACTCAAAAACCCCATATGTTTCCAATTATTTAACATTAAAAGGGTACATGTGCACAGCAAAGACTGTTCCCATCCACCCCTTTCTTCTGCTCTCCTCCCCTGGCCTTGTAGGAAGCTGGTATTGATCGTGTGAGACGATGCCTCTCCTTGGGGGGAGGGCTCAAGGGAGCCAACACAGAGGAACAAACATCAACTAGGTCCTGGAGTCAGGTGTTAATACAAGCTCATTGACCGATGCGCCACTTCACTACATAAACACACAGCACAAGGACAGAGCGAGGCAGGGGAGGAATAAAGGAAAGGAGGGACAGGGCGGCTCTATAAACAAAAAACACAAGGACACACTCTAATTTAACGGACAAAACAGAGTTTCCATAGAGCCTTCGGTGTCACGACAATACAGCATGTTTAACAAGGGATGCAGCGACTACTTAAAAAAAACAACAAAGCATTTGAAAATATCTGAGTGAGTTTCTGTGGTACAAAAGCCTTCATGTTAGAGAATATGTTACGTTGTTAACTGTCCAACCCTGAAATTTTCCTCCCCCAAAAACAAACAAGCAAAAAAAAGAAGGGATCCCGCATCGCCCAGAGCGAGTGTTCGACTCGTGTCCTTTTCATTCAGCCTGACAGACAGAGAGATAGCCCTGCTGACGATAGACAAGAGACACGCGGTGCCAATTAGAAGCAAAGAAGCCCACGGGGGAAGAAATTGGGGAGAAGAAACATGGGAGAGTGACGTACGATCAAAGGAAAAGCCCTGCTTGAGCCGAAGCGAGCCTAAGTGTTTGAAGTTTTAATTAAAATGTATACAGGATGAAATAAATATTAAACACCCTGCGAGTAAATGTACAATAAATACAATGAGCCCTCAGCTGTCTATGCATTCTAATTACACTAAAAGGAGTTTGTGTTTCTGCATGCCTTAGCAGATTTCTGCTTTTTTAAAACCACAGATTTCATAAAAAAAGCAACCAAACCACTGTTTCCCAAAGGATATAAAGGATTTTTTGGGGTTTAAGGTTGCATAATCTCTTTTGTAACACTTATAAAAGTGGATGTTCGTACAGTTGTTGTTGATTTGATAATTTTTAAAACCACTTCTTGCTATATGTCTACTATACAGGCAAAGTTTACTTCCTCTGCATTGAGTAAGACAAATGATTTTCATCCTTTTTCTTCTATTTTTAAAGCAATGCGATGTATTAATCCATTCGGCAGCTCCTGACACAGGTTATATTTGAAATGCAATTAATATTAGTTTAATTTCCAGTTGGTTACAATGGCTTTCTGTTTGTCCTTCAAAGTTGTGTTAATGCCTCACTTATCCTGTCATACTTCTACTTTCAACCTCTGAATTGCTCATCAATGTTGTATTTTATTGCGTGTTTGTTCAGTTTCTTTGTTCCGTTTCCCCATCTTGTTTATTGGAGTACTCTGTCATCCACCTGTCTCCAGTGTGTTCTGCATCTGGGTCATCGCCGTCATTCGCACCAATTCTTGACAGATTGGGTTTGTTATTGACTCGGTTGAATTGGATCTTCGGGCCACACGCTGAATTGAAACATGAGCACAGTGTGCTGTCTCCGTCTATTAGGCGCAACATAATTTTCAATATTTCATAACCAGTTGGAAATTGTGCTTTGCTCTGCTTGTATAACACCATGTAGTTGACTTTTCTTGCTGATATGCGGATGACTGATTGAAAAAATAATAAAAAAAACATAAATTCTGAAACAAATGTAATATTCTCCAAAAGTTTTTTTCTTAAATTTATCAAAATGTTAGTAGTACAGGTAAATACACTGGGTTACAAAACAAAGGCTTTCATTTTGGCAAATTCAATTATCTTCAAGATTCATAATTTAAATTCCAGCTTCCAATTATTTTTTTTTATTGTTTGAGGACACCAAGGAGCCAGCTCAAGGAACATTTCTGTGCGGCTTAACATGTCTGTCCACTGGCCTAATGCCTCTCTGCATCAGAGAAGGTCAGTGCCACAAAAACAAATAAATAAAAAATAAATAAGCTTCCTGATATTTGAGAAGATAACACAGCACCTTCATCTCTCTCATTCTGCCAGCTCCTTACTACTGCACTTGCAGAAAATCAATGCTGAGCGACTGCAACTGTATCGCCACCTTTTCCCGGAATCAATAGCAGTCCATCAGGAGCCCGAAACCCTGACCTCCAGTCCAGTCCTGTGAGGCTAGATTGGAGGCCTCAAGCCAGATCGGGAACAAGATTAGCTCCCCTCGGAGGTGATTGCCTGGGTTATCACAATTTCTAAAAGAAATACTGTACATGTGCTTGTTTTACTCAGTAATTCTCCAATGAGGCACACACGCGAGTGGCTGCCTTTTCAGTAGCTCCATTGTATTGTGTTGTTTTAAGAGTTTTAGATAGTTAATTTCTCTCTGGGATCAATGAAGTATCTATCTAGCGACCTATCTATCTAATGTGGGAAGTCCTGTTTGGGAACCTTTAGTTCTAACAGTCATAATCATTAACAGATTGCAATGTTTTTTTGTTTTTTTTAAAAGTCTGTTATACATCACTCGAAGTAGAATGTCCAGACTTTGAATTTTGAAGTAAAGGGAACTGAAGTAAGTTGCTGTAGTATGCTGTAAGAATCTGCTAATACTCAGCTTAACTTTTAGCTTATGTTTGTCAAACTCACTTTGAAATAATTATTGGAAAAAAAAACACATGAAAAAAAAGATGGAGAAAAGTCCAGCTAAGTGAAAAATTAACAAAAATGCAGCCAACCTAGCAACAAAAAACAAGATGCACCCATCCAAAACACTGTGGCCAATTCCTGATCTCTTTGTTTTCCTCTGACCGGCAACTTTGATTTAGTTTAATTTCTATCTAATAACTAATCAAATGAAAGGTCTTGGATTATGTAGTTACTCACACTTGCAATAAGAATGAATAGTTAATTATCTTAATTAGGTTTAATTCTTTGTTATTACTCTGTTATAAAACATCCATGCTTCTACAGTAGATGTTGGACTTAACTGCCGGTACACCGTCATCAGTTATAGAGTAATAATAAAAACAATATTTATTTTGTTAACCTTACTTAGCTTAATGCATGATCATCATTGTTTATGTGAGGAGTTGAGGCGGCTGCAGTGTAAGAGTGACAGCATTCCTGCTCCTATTAAGGAAAAAAAGTAAATTGAACAGCGATCTAATTAGCAATTATGCACAGTTAGTGAACTTAGTTCTACTTAACTAAAAGCAGGCAGAGGTTAACAAATTAAATGAGTAAAACAAAGAAACATAGCCAAACTCTTGTTTAACCTTTCGGGTATCTTCTGGAAGTTTGGCTCTATCCTGTTTTCTTGCTGCCTGAATGAAAAGGATTCTGTTGACATTTAGATAGTTAGATTTTAGTTGTAACCGCTATGTCTGTGCTCTCTGTAGGATGATTCTTTACTATTCAGATTTTAATGTTTCTGACCAGCCTCTGATTGTAAAACTACCATTTTTTTGGGGAAGGTTTTGCAATCAAAAATAGAAAAGTTAACAAAAGAAAAGCTAGAACCCTACTTCTGGAGACCAGAGTAAAACATGTGAACACACCTGCAAAGCCAATTTCCACAAGTTAGATAGGTACAAAACACCTCAGCATCAAGGGCAGAAGCTACCTGGCAGAGATGGAGAATGGGATTAGAGCCCAGACAGATCCACAGAGATAAAATTAAAAAAATCTTGCCAATTTTTATCAACATGGAAAGCTGGGATCAAAAATTAACAAAGGTACATTTAAAACTAGAGAATGACAACTTAAGAATGTTTTTTTTTGTGATAAAGTTTTTGAGGAGTTTATAGATTGGTTCAAGAAAGAAAGCATCAATGTAAAATGCTTGGAATATGCTGGGGGGTTTTCAGAGACTTCTACCGTGTTGCTACCCCACAATCCTGAGCTCCACCCAACAGCCTGTAGTGCTGATGAGGCTGAAAAGGACGACAACTCAGTACGCTGACAGCTCCCACTGCAGGGAAGACTGCATCATTAATAAAAACCCGGTGATATATGGGGAGACATATCAATTGGATTTCAGCCTTTTCAATATTTTTCTTTTCTTTTTTTCCTTAGTTCCCCTCTTTGTCTGCTATGCTTTTTAAGATCCACTGCATACTGACTACTGCCTTTATTTGATGATGACAAAAACACACTGCACCAGCAGTCGGGGAACTGATAGTTCATATCTAAAGATGACATTTTTACAGATATTTGTCTTGTCGAGGAAATGACGCTGCCAAGCAAAGCACTAAAAAATTAACAGATATGATCAGCTGCAAGCCGAACATAAATTTTCACATCAGTCAGAATTGAGTTTTGGTCAGGCTGGTGAAATTGCATGTTCCTCTTGGTCTAATTAAAATTTCAGCACCTGTTTATCCCTTATGTTGCAGTATGACTTCATCCTCCGTAATGATGCAATCTATCGGCACTGGCGAGCAAGCCAAGAGCAAAGGATTCAGAGCAGGGGGAGCCCACCCGTCATTTGTCACATTTTACAAGCTGCTCTCAGGCTGTATGTTGAAGAACTGACACACACAGTCCAAGCAGATGTAGTGTGTTTAAATAAAGATGTTCTGGCAGCAACACGCGTGTCATTTGTTAGGCCCAGTTGGAAAACTTCAATATCACAAATATCCTACAAATAAGAGCCCGACTGATATGGGATTTTGGAAGCTGATACGATACGATTCAAAAATCGATATCCGATACATTACCAATGTCCAATAATTTCCGATATCCAATATATATTGGCCATAATGTACTTTCCAAGGGTAGTTCAACTTCAATTGTTGTAAAAACCTAAATATGATTCAAGACTAAGAATTAGGTACACAATAGAAGACTACAGCAACTTTAATCTGAACAATATCAACATAAGCATATAAATGCAAATAATTTAAAAAAAGAGAAAACTGTCAACACAATGGTAATAAATGGAAAGAAAAATTGTAAACTATGTTGTAGAAAAAGGCAAACCGTAAACACAATGACAAATAAAAAAAGCCAAACGTGTGCAAACTGTGCTTAATTATTGTAGTGGAAATAAATATTTCAAAAAAAGTTTGTTTAATTTCTAATACTAAACATGTATAAAACAACATTTCTGGGTTAGTTTATCGCAAACAATACTAAAACAACGAAACCCCTGCACCTTTCTCAGTGTTGGTATTCTTATTTCAATACTGCCAGCTTCAAAATATTTTAAAATGCTACTATGTTAGCTAAAAGTAGCGCATACTAAACTGGCCTGCTCTGGTCTAAGTACCCTTACAGCAAGTTTCCACAGGATGTTTGCTGCCATGGAGCACTAAGTGTAGCGTTATAGAGTTTTACAAAGTCACAGCTTATCATCTTCAAAGTCAACGTTTCTTTTCTTATGTCCGCTACCTGCAGCAAGAGCGCTGCGCGGTGGCAAAAAAATAAATAAAAATATCGGCCATATCTGCAACATTTTGGACAATGCCGATTAATGGACCAGACAGCAATATTGGTCCAATATATCGGTCGAGCTCTACTACAAATTGCAAATGTGTAAATAAGTGTTTAATTTTTAAGCTAAACACTCGACATTGAGGTGTCCTAACATTTTAATCAACTGGCGCAGCATGTTTGTTGGTGGTGTCTTTTCTCTACATTGCCCTAAAAAATTGCTTTTTACCAGAGCAATTCACATATATTCAGCTGCATCATTTAGTCTCTAAAAATATTCACAAATAGGTCTTTAATATGCATTATGGACTCCTTGCACAAACATTCAAAGATTTCTTGAACTTGTGTTTGCAGCACAGATGGCTGAATAGTGGGTGTCTTCCTGCTTGTGAGTTCCTTCTTTGCTTTCTCTTTCTTTCTTTTTTCTCCTGTCCCCTGCCTCCTCCCAAGGCTGAACTCAAGCACTCC
>JAVLVB010001141.1:288475-330025 GCA_032876305.1 Orestias chungarensis
AGGCATTTTAATACCAAACTGCGGGAGCCCACAGATGTAATTTCAAGCTGAATGTCTACCTCGGGGGATTGAAGGAATCAAAAGCTTAAAGGAGATTTGAGGCCTATTTGAATCATCCTTACATCAATACAATTGACACTGAATCATGGATTTTTTCTGTTGTCTGACTAAGAGGCTCAGGCAAATAACTACGTAAATACATACGTAAATACATACAAAAAGGTGGAATAATGCAGGTGCAGTAACAATCTTCACGTTGCGGTAAACTGAGGTGATTGTTCGGGCATTACATTGGATTTACAAATATACTTCTGTTGTTTATACATTCAAAATCTCTTCATTTTATTGTATTTAACAATTATGCAAATACACAAACGTACCTTACGTTTTGTATTTTCTCCCGAGTTGACAGCTTCCAAATGGTTTTAATGAAATGTCATAGATTGTTATTTTATTTTTATCCCAGAATGCAACAAAATGAGAGCACAGATGTCTCATTATAGCTCTTGTTCTCTGATCTGATGTTAGGAACTAGTGACCATAGAAGCCAAAAAGTAGTATATATTATATACTAAATGTATTTACATTTTCAGTGCAAACAGAGATGTACTTTATTAGTCTCTAAAC
Source organism: Orestias chungarensis (assembly GCA_032876305.1). Lineage (NCBI taxonomy): Eukaryota > Metazoa > Chordata > Actinopteri > Cyprinodontiformes > Cyprinodontidae > Orestias > Orestias chungarensis. The sequence continues at coordinate 289,103 of JAVLVB010001141.1, forward strand.
CTGGTAAAAGGTTTACGCTATGTGCTTGAGCAGGACGACTTTATTATTTGCTTGCTTTTCAAAACACAGACAAATTCTAGTTGAATATGTTTCGAGACATTACTAAATGGGTTGTGTAGGTCCAAATATAATCTTTAACTGTTGACATAAGTTTACGCTAACATTTACAGAAAAATCAACAAAGGTATTACTAACTGGACATAAAATAAACCTTCTTCAAGACAGTGTCCAGTCCTAAGCTTTCTAGAAAATATCTGGTGTGATGTAACTAGACAAGAGGAATCTGTATTATTTATAGAGTGAGCAGAGGAATAGTTCAAAATGGCTCTCAGTAGGCTTAGTGGTTCCCTATAAGTGAGAGAGTATTAATAGTAGATAGCTAATACAATGTACATGATTTAGCAAAATGTCGGTACATTGCAAGGCCTTTGAACCATCTTAACCAGGAATGTCTTTAAGTATGACTCACAGAGGTTGACCTATAAGGGTGGGTTTGACTAGGACACATTCAATTGTTGAACAACTACATCTTTAGCATTTCTAGGGTAACATAAGTGTCATATTTCATGAAAATGCATTACCATAAAGATATAAATTGAGTAAGCACATGTATGCTAAATGCTAGGGGTAAAGAAGGGGAGTAGAAGGGGCTGGAATGGTGATGTGTATTCAAAACAAATGTTTTATGTATCAGTCCAAGGGGCAAATTGAGTCAGGGACATGGTAATTTAGTGATAAAAACAAAATGTGAATATCCATTCTTTAGTTGTTAACAATAGCAATTCTAAAGAGAGAGTAGTGTTTTCTTTGACATTTGGTTTAAGAGTCAAATGTAAAACATATGATAAAAAATGCTGCAATACATTTAGAGCTGGGATGCAGCATGACCAGGTGTTAAAACAGCATTAGGAACTTTCCAGGTTTAAATTGATTGGCTTATTTTTAAATTCCAAAGAGGGCATGTTTGGACTAAAATGTATTAATTTATACACTTAAAAGAAATGGTGCCTTTCAGTTGAGCCTCAGAGAAATAACATCAGTGATATCCAAGCCTTCCTGTCTCTCAGAGAGATTCCCTTTCCCACTGTTGCTTTCGAAAACGTAGTAATGAATGAAATGAATTAAAAATTTGTATGATGTCTAAGCAGTATAACATAGTTTTTAAATCAATATTACCACACATTTAAGCAGTTAAAACATTTGATACATGTCAAATACAACATTCATGTAAACTTTAGTGCCATTTATTGACTGGGTTTATGGACGTAAAATACATATATATTTTTTATATAAATATAACCAAAGTCTACAGAATAGTGCCCTGGGAAGTAAAAACGCACTATAACTATACCAAAAACAAATAATGGCTAATTATTTGAATTATTTTAAGATGCATAAATACCCTTTATGTTAATCCCTGCTTACTCGTGTAGTTATGGACAGATTTACTCACCTTCTCACTCATATCTGTAACTGTGACATAACTTCTCAAAGCTAAACCTGACAATGGTTAAAACGTAGAAACGGTTTTGGGTATATTACGGTGCTTGCACCCATCTTGGGAACATATTTCCACAATGATCTGACAAAATAAAACAGGAGGCCAGTTTGTGTAGCCTGGTCCCCGGCAACTGCATGAACACATTGAAGGCACAACCTCTTCTGCACAGGGCAGTCAAAGACAATATTGCACAGCACCTTTGGCCCATTGCTTGCAAATTAATGAACAGCAGAGTAAACAGATGATGCTGGATGATTGGGGGACACCCAGAAGAAACCAACCAGCGCCATGGAAAAGTGACAAATAGCTTTAAACATGAAGTTGTGTAAAAAACTTCAAAATGTGTCTCTTCATCTGATTTACTTGTAAGTACATAAACACACATTGTTTTTTTCCCCATCCTTCCTCCTAGCACCATCACTTGGCCACCAAGTGTGGTTGTCATGGTAACACCACCCACAGGAGCTGGATACCTTCCCTGTTACCGTAGCAACTGGTTCCCTACAGGATTTCAAGCATGTCGCAATCTCTCCTGCTTATTAGGAATCAACCTCTCCACCTATGTTCCTCTCTCACATGGTAGTATCAGCGTACATAGGGTGGGTTCAGCATCTGGTTACTTATTACTGAGCGTTTCGTGTCACCGCTTGCTATGGACCAATTTAAAATATATGCATAACACAAGGACAGCTAAGCTGTGCCTATTTTTTTCTTTCTTAGAAGATAAAAGCTTCAACAACTTTACACAAGATGGCAATGTGCAAGTCAAAAGCCAAAAAATTGTACTAAACAAAATTAGGGATAACAATTGACAAGCATCTGGGCAGTAGCCATTAGATAAAAGCGTTATTAGATTTGATAAAATATACAAAAAATACCACATATTCCAACATTCTTAAATAGCATCTGAGTCACTCACATCCAACAACAATCAAACATAGATTTTACTTAATTTTGAGATTAGATTAGATTACATGTACATACCATAATGAGGCATTCTTTGAGATAACTAAGACACAGGAACACACCAGGAGAAATAGCAATTGAAACCGAAAAAGTGATCTGTTGTGATATTAAAACAATAATTTAAGGCAGGGATGGCCAAGAGCCTGTGTCCTGCACCATTTAGATGTATCTCCAACACAGCTGAATCAAATGACTAAATCACCCCCTCAGCAGCAGTCAAGTACTCTAGAGTCCTGCTAAGAATCTGATTACTTGAATCAGGTGTGTTGAACCAGATACTCATCTAAAAGTTATGGAAGACAAGCACAGAAATTGCCCACCACTGGTCTAAAGCATGTAAGTATCACTATTAACTTAGTCTGCTGTTATAAATGTAAGATAATATTCTTAAGACCCAGATAAAAACAGGTGTGCTTTTAAATTTGAAACTGTTTATCAAGGGGGAGACTCCTGTTTTGAAGAGAGTTCCCCTGTCATGTTGACAGTGTTTAATTACAATGTATATGTAATACACCTTAAATTGTAAGCTGCTTAATATTTTTGTATGTATTTGTTCTGAAAACATCAAATTAACTCTAAACAGTATTATCTTTCTAAGTACACAAAGTAAAAACTTAGATGTGTGGTGTCAAAATGCCAATGTCTAGTCTCCACATTTAACCAATATGGGATCCCACTTATGATCTGAGGGCTGTTTTTTGTGGTCGTTTCTGGCTGCCAAGTGAGGCTTTAAAAATATAGAGCCTCCCTTGCTACCCATACCTGAATCGTTTATGGATTTCTGAGGTGTTATATACATTCTTAAGCTAAACATGACTGACGGGGGTGTAATGAGTGAAAGGGAACATATACACAGACCACAAATCATTACCCAAACAAAAACAAGCAAACAAACACAACAGCGGAGCCCAAAAACTAGCTGCTACTAGATCGCTCCTGAAGCAATGAATTATACTTGTGGAGATATAATTAGTGGAAAGCAGACCAAAGACAGAAATGTATGCAGCATGAAAAATAAAATAAATAAATAAATAAAATTAGGCAAAACTTGATGTTATTATTAAACAGATCGGCACAATTAAAGTATTGTGATCTCTATAGTGTGTGATTGCGCGTGAGCATGCGGAAATTTTGATGTTGGTCTTACATGGATTTTTACTCAGCCATGTGTACAGAGGGGCCACTGCCACCCCCCTCCAGGAGCCCAGAGGGACCACAAGGTCCAGGACACCGGGGTTACGCAAGAGCACAGAGATCAGACAGCCCACTGCAGAGCAGTGGGAAGGGCAGAGGACACCCAGGCCCAGACCGATCCACATTCATACATGCTTATTCACTTACACACTCACTCAAGGTAGGGATGAGGGGCTTGGCAGTTGGGTGACCAGCCTCTGGTGCTGCCCAGATATATATATATTATACAATGATTACAGATTTTTGTCTTTTCCTAAAAGTACTGCAAGATCTTGTTTTCGTGGAGCACAGCTGTCTCACTAGCTGGTATAATTACTACCCCCAAATATGGAGACATAAATAATTGATTAAAAATATCTATCGTATAGACAAAAATGTCAACGGTATTTTCCTTGCTTATATGAACCCTTATTTCAATTCTAGTGAGGGGCAAAACTAGGGACAGCTAGATTGCTTAAGTGTCTAACATTCTCCCTCATTCATCGCTGGAACATGACATCAAGCTGCTAAAACTACAGGCAGTGAAAAATAAAATGTTGAATTTTTAAAGGTTAAAAAATGATGATATCATGGCGACTGCACCCATCAAATATGCAGAGAGCATTTCGGTGGAGTATGTCACATTATCAGTCATAATAAAACGTTTCAACACATCCCTGTGAAATGCAGGTTTGCTACAATCAGATCTAATTATATCAAATTTTTCACCTGACTGATCAAGTTATACTTCATTAGACAATGGCAACACATCTATAAAGTTGAAAGATCAACTGGTGAGAAAAGAAAGGACTTTTCTTAAAATGTTGAGATTGAGTTATTAAAAAACAAGTGTTATAATGCATATATCTTGCAGTTTCCTTTAAAGAAAAACACCACAAACCCTAAGGTGTTTAAATATCATGGCATTGCAAAAAAGATTTAATCCCTGATTAAAATAATGCTGTAGCTGCAGAATTCGAAGGCTTTTGACCAAGGTCACTCTTCAACTAAAACGTTAATACAGGCTCGATTTAGAGTTTGCAACAGATTAAACATTAGTGTTATCTCATTTCCTCTGGCTAAAACATCCCCATAGAAAGGTCGGTTGACAGGAAAATGGTTTAATCTTTGAGTCAATCTACAAAAATGACCACTTAGCAGAGCCTGGAAAGTCTATTTATCCAAACTGCTTTTTGTTTTCAAGCCAAATTGTATAGATTTCTTTTAGCCATGGAAGCTTAACCAACAAAACAGCAATTCGGTCTCTTTATTCTTCAGCATACTGCACTACAAGCTCAGGTCTTAAAAGTAGGCATGTTTGTTTAGGCAAGTAGGCCAAATCCGATGCGTTGGGTACATTTTGTCTCAAGGGAGGGTATGAGACGATTGAGGCATACTCAGGGAAAGCTACCCCAAAATAAACAACCTTTCTAAACATCCTTAAACTTACAGAGCTGCCTAAAAATAGTTATTAAAAAATAAACATATTTTAAACAGTTGAAGTAATTCTATCTTAATATAAGAAAATGTATTTAAATTTTAAAAGCAAAATATTTGCTCATTTGCTCCTTTTTTTTCTTTTCATAAAATGTTTTCATAAGTTCTGTGATGATATGTTGACTTAAGGCTTGTTGAATGACACCTCTGTCTGGATCCCTTTAACCGGCACTAAGCGTGTTCCACACAAAACAAATGTGATGACTGCTTTACGGCATACGACACGCCCCCCCGTTTCTTATTTTCATCATATGAAATTTGATTTACCACAATTAGAATCATTACCTCATCGCTATTCATCCTTCACACAGCCAGTGGAAACGGTTATGTTCTTCAATCCAACTGCAGGCAACGGAGCGTTTTTTTTTTTTAAACTTAGCACATGTAGTAAGGGGCAAAGGTTACAGTGAAAACATTAAAGCCAAATGTCATGTAGTTGTGGGAAACCTAATAGTAAAAGGATCTTCAACGTTGAAGTGGCGTGACCGATAACTGTCACATATTAACCTTTTAAGAGGTACACAGCTACATTTTACACATTAACAGTACAATTCAATTGTATAAAAAGGACAAAGCAACAAAAAACTGTTTATTGTATGAGGTCACTTTCAAAAAAGAGGCTTGGTCTGTACTATTTTCATCTTGGATCGCAATCTGTATGTAACTTCATCACTCTCTTAAATTAAAATCAAAGTTTAAAAATATAATTTTTTGGGGCTCTTAAATACATTCATTGTTGATCCCACAGTATACAGGAGATGCAGTAGAAGTTAGACCTCTGAAATTAACCGAAAAGGAAGAAGCTGAGATGACGGGTAGGGAAAAAAACAAACAAGGAGGGGTTGTCATGAATTATTCAAGAACAATCTTATACACTGAGACAAAGTAGAAAGATGTCACTGCCCACTGAGAGCGGCTGAGGCGGACTGAGAAGCAGCCCCCGTGTAGGGAGGGGGTAACGAGGGGTTTTGGGATGTACCAGTGTAGAAAAGAGGATGTAGGGACAGACATGGTGAGGCGGAACAAGGAGGGAGAGTTTCAAGCAGGAAGCGGGTGGATTTTCCTTTGTGTCTAATGTAGAGAAAGGTTGAGGAGTGGACACTGCTGGCAAAGAAGGGGGCAGGGTAAATTAAAAAAAATACAAATGGGAAGAAGAGAGAAACGGTGGATTTCTGAGTGCTGAGAGGGGTGTGTGACAAGTGCTGACGCCAAATCATCAAGCTAGAGCCAAGGCTTTTGCAGAGCTTTCAATAATTGATGCAACTTCTGCAGCGTGACATATTTTTAAAGCAGCAAGCTTGCAGTGAATCTCCTCCTTCTGAGACGCCTGCCAATAAAAATTATAATCTGTTTGTTATGAAGTTTTTTATTTCTAAATGCAATCAATGGTAAAACAATTGAATTTAATGTGTCGCAGACATGTTTATAAATCAGGTGGTTTGTCTGTCTGTGTGCATAAAAATTCTACCAACAAAATTTTATGAAACTTGCATGGTTAATTAAAACATAAAGAATTAAAGCCCTGCTTTGGCTGAAGTATTCATTTTTCTACTGCTCAGAAACACGGAATGGGAAAAATTGGAAAGAGGGACCAGAATAAAAAAGCATACATTACAGACAAAATGGCTGCATCTTACAGCAGAACAATATTAAACCCAATTCCCCTGGAGGCCTGGAGGAAACAAATTTATGTTATTGCATGCCTTTTATTGCATGGCTTTAAAAAACCTGCGTTGGACTGGCCACCTGTCCTGGGTGTACGCCCGCCTCTCACCCATTGTGAGCTGGAGATGGGCACCAGCAGACCCCTGCGACCCCAAAAGGGTAAGCGAATATAGATGGATGGATGGATGGATGACTAAAAAAACTTTATTTTCAATCAATCCTAATCACACTAATTTTTGCAAACATGCATTAGTTTGGTCTATTAAATCCTATATGTTGTTATTTTTTCCTACTAATCCAATACTTTACAGCTTTTGACAAACAGGCATTGTTACTTCATATCATAGATCATACATTGCAGCAGTTGGTTGCAGGTTGGAACATGGTCTAAAAAAGCTGCTTTGCTTTGATGTCTTACGTTTGTAGCTTGACATAAGAGTGTTCTTAATTTCCTCAGTCTAAAATATGTGTGGGTGACATACGTGATTTGAGCTACTCATGACTTAAAAGTTAAAAAGATATCAAAGCTATAAATGAAATCGATTAATAATTTTCAGTGCAACCATCAACACAGATTAACATACTAATTATTATTCTTTAATTTAGAAATGTTAACCCTATTAAGATAAAAAAATATTGGACAGTAGAGAGCCAATCTCTGCAGGTTGCACCTGACCTCTGGAGGCTAAATGCTTTTAAACATTGTTCAATGTAGACTGTCCTATGTATTTTTAATACTCTCAGGATCTACAGTGATTAGGTCACTTTATGCTATATTAGTTTACAGCCACACTCCCCACTGTGGCATTTGTTCAAGCAATGAATAATCCACATTTTTTTTCCATACTAAGTGCTTTTTAAGCTTGATTTAAGGCTACAGTTCTACACTAACTACTATTTGTTACTCAGTACATATTTTCACTGACATCTTTGCATATGAGAAAAGTACAGGAAGATCTTGACAGTTCAAATACAATATTAAACTCAACACCATTCCTTCTGGGAAAGAGGCAAGCATTCAAATCTAAAGCAAAGGCTGAAGGGTGGCAGATAACTTGCAGCATAAAGACAAATATAGTTCTGCAAAATAATATATGCAACCTTAGAGATTTTGTTCTTTCTTTTCAGTCATTTCATAGGTTAAAATGCTGCAGAGGATATTTAACAGACTTAACCATTCTATACTCTGACAAGGTCACTCCAAATTTTTATTTTTTATTTTTTAGATTTGAGATTTTCTGGTGTGGTTTTGACTGTTTTCATTGTGCATAATCAAAATGTAATTTAGCTATATGTCTGAAACTGATGGCCAGTAATTTTGCTCTAGGATTTTCAGGTGGGGAGCAAAATTAATTGTTTCACCGTTTATTTCAAGTTCTCCGGGTCCTCGAGCAAAAAAACAGCTGAATGTAACTCTACAAGCACTAACTGGTTAAATGCCTGTTGGTATGAAATTAATGCTGTTCACTTTTATACAGTAATAAGACCACGGCAGAAAGAGAAAGGGCTTAACATGTTAGGACGTTGCTCTGTTTCATCCTCTTGGAGTTTTGTACAATGTTACAAAATCAAGATCAAACATTGGTACTCTTAATATAATGTTAAAGCATTTTTGGTTAGGATATAGTGTGCGATCTAATCTGTATAAGAACGTTACATAAGGTATTTAATTTTGATTATTAATTAAATTGATGGGTCTATGTAGGCCCAGCTTTTCCTTAATGTAGATTAAAGTTTTAAAATTGTTTGTCTTTTAAATGGAGCTGTGCCATAAAAATAATGACTATTTCATTTATTTTCTATGGTGAGACTGTCCAGAATACAAGATATGGTAGTCTCAATAAACTAAATAACCCAAATGATCCCGATAGTGCTGTCAGGAAGAAAAAAAGATTTCGCAATCAAGCTCCACATCGATTGTACTCTCTCCTGGATGTTAAACTGTCTGTTTGGCAGGAGCAATCCCACCCCCTCCCATTCACCATATCTGTACCAGGCCTCAATCTCTTTCACTGTCCTGACATATCCTCAACATGTAGGAAAAGTGTTATCATCCTACTGCAGATGTCTCATAAACAGGGGAGAGGGGGGGGTCTCTTAAACCCATACTGGCTGCAAAAGGACTAAGCAGCTTGTTCCTTCCTTGACTTTACAGAAACACTGTCCATTAGGCTTAGAGGGGCAACCATGCCTGGTGAGAGGACCTTCAGCGACATACCCTACTCACAAAAAGTTTTGAATCGTGTTGAATTTCAGGATGAGGCCAAAATACATTCAAACTTTAACAGGTGAACTTAATGTGACCTTCTCTAAGCTTTTGAATGCACCTGTCAAACTGTTAAATGTTTCAGTACTTTTTGCACATTTTGCTGTTCTCTAACGAGGAGCTTAACTGCAAAAGTCACAACAGGTGTTTGATCCTCGAGTGGACCAAAACATGTCCTGGTTCAATTACAGCTGGTGTTTAAACAGTCGTCTTCATCAGGCTGTTCAAATTGTGACATCATGAGACCAAAACGACACCTAACAATGGATCAACAGTACCTGGCCATTGCAAGAGTTACAGAAAGGCGTAGAAGTGGATGTCGTTTGGCCACATCCCATGCTGATGACCACTACATTGTAAACAATGCCCTGAGAAACCGGATGATGAATGCCTCTCAACTCCAGGCACGTTTAAGAGAGGTGAGAGACACCCAAGTGTAATGTCAGACCATTCGAAACCATTTACATCAGCGTGTTCTGCTGCAAGACGACCTGCAAGGGTACCTGACCACACCAGCAGGCATGGGCCAGGGAGCATTTACGCTGGACGAGGGACCAGTGGGCCTCAGTGCTGTTCTCTGATGAAAGTCGATTCACGTTGAGCAGAAATGATGACCACCAACGATGTTGGAGACGTCAAGGAGAGCGCTATGCATCAGCCACTGTTGTCACCAGACGAGCTTTTGGTGGTGGCGGTGTCACAGTGTGGGCAGGTGTGTCCAGTCTGTATAGAACTGCCCTACACTTTGTGATTGGTACAGTGACAAGCCCATACTACCTGAATAACATCATTAATCCAGTGATTGTGCCCCTATATGAAACAACACAGGCCTAATTTCATCTTCATGGACGACAATGCTCCAGCTCATCGGGGTCGCATCATCAGGCAACGGCTGTTGGAGACTGGTGTCCCTCAAATGGAGTGGCCTGCACTTTCTCCAGACCTGAATCCCATTGAAAACCTGTGAGATCAACTGAGTCACCGTTTAGAGGCTCAAAACTCTGCACCCCAAAACCTCAATGACCTGAGGGCTGCCCTTTAAGAAGAGTGGGATGCCCTGCCTCAGCAGACAATAAGTCGACTTGTGAACAGCATGAGACGTCGTTGTCACGCCGTAATTGATGCTCAAGGGCACATGATGAGTTATTGAGAAGTTGACATTTTTTGTTGTGGCGTACACACCATTGTTGCTAACTTTTGTTTCAACAAATTGTTTGAAATGAGGAAATCACCAGGGCATCTTTCTACCTAAATGTCCTACTTTGGTGATATGTTATCACTGTAGCGTTAACTTTTTACATTTTCCACAAATTTCACCCGAAAGCCAAATATCCCAAACTTTTTGTGAGTAGTGTATATGTCGCACACGCTATGAAAAAAGCGTTGCAAGCCGTTTTTTCTTTTCTACTAGGAGCAGTAAAGCCATGTCACGCCACTACGCTACATGGTGGTTGTAGTCCAGCGGTGCCCAATACGTCGATCGAGAGAGGAGTGCACGTAGATCGCAGGGCATTAAAGGAAGTAGATGGTCGCATCCATCCATGTGTTTGTTTTTTGATTCCCAAGCGCACTCTACATTAGGTTTGCGTTAGCTGCCTTAGAAGAAATCTGATTACTCAAACAAGGAGTGTGAGATGGTTTATGTTCGCATCACTCAAGATGTAAAACCCATGAACAAGCTAGTTGGGCAGCTGAAACAAAGTCATGCAGTTGGTTGAAAGTGTTGAAAACAGACATATTTTGGGAATACTAATGGTTAGTAGCAGAGAAGGCTGCTCAATGGAAGAATTTGAACCGAGTCAGGAAGCAGCAAAATGGTTGTCTGCTTCCAGGGCTCCCAAGTCTCACGCATTCTCAGTACGTTCTCCCGCTCACACGCCACACATGATATTTCTTACACTGAGAAATTGCCTGTCTCCGAAAGAATCAAAGGTAGACCACTGTGCACTAGTATAGCGGTCTTCAATTAATGACCAAGCAGAAAATCAGAAAATAGAATTCCTCAGCAGTGAAGTGTTGGCCGCGAACGATACAGCTCCAAGAGCCGGCTGTTTGAAGTAAATGACGAGAGCCAACTCCTGATTGGGTGCCGATTAATTGTGTAACGGTCAGAAATAATTTTTACTTGTAAAAAAGTTACATTATGTTTACAAGTTAAATAACTTTGTTACACATGCTCAATTTTTTTTCACAACTAAAAATATTTTTTACAAGTATAATATTTTTACAGTACGCTGAAAGGTGGGAAAATAAGCACAGCATAAAAAGGACTTATATTTGGACACATTTCAAAATAATTGACAATTTAAAAGATGAGTTAAGACCAGGGGTGCCCACACTTTTCAGGCTTGTGAGCTACTTAAAAGATGACCAATCCCAAATAATATACCAACAAAAAAAGCCTAAATATATATTATCTGTTTTATTTTATATTATATATTTTATTTTATACTATTTAATTTTTGAATAATATAAAATAAATGGGCACTGTGCAATTTTTTGTCCTAAAAATAATTATTTGAATTTTAAATCATTTAAATTTCAAAAATTCTTTATTGTATATTTTGTGCTTTTAGGATGAATATATGTATATGTATATTTTGATTGAACTTAATTTACATCTATCAGTGATTCTTGAAAGGTGGAACGGAACATGCCTGTTGGATGAAGTAGAATTTTAATAAAATATACAAAAACTATAATTTCATCAACTAACTGAAAAAAACTAGCTATGTCAGCACAACAATGTATGATTTTTATGGTGTTTGATTTATTTTTTTGATTTGAAATTATGTGTGTGGACAATATCTGTAAAAGCCTTTGTCCTGGAGCAGATATCAATACATTACAATAGTTTAAAGAAATTAAAAGAATAAAAAAATAAAATCTCATAAATATTAAATATAACTATTTAAATAAATAATTCAAAATGTATCCATAAATGTAATAAAATATCATGTTTATGTCTTTTCCAATCTTAATTGAAATTGTATCCTGAGAGTTTGTCAACTCCGTCAGACATTATAAAATTTTGAATAAATCAGCCATTATTGGGGAAATCAAAAACTCTTAGGACCTCTTTGCCACTTCTTTGTTCTTCTTTTAGCTAGGAGGGCTACCAAGCTCCTTGATAATTTACAAAATTCTGACCAATTTTTCTGAAAAAAATGCTTACTTTTGATACATTGCAAAGAACTTAAGGAACTGATTAACTACATTTTACACACCATTCGATATTACTTTTGGTGATGAATTCATTTAATTGAGACATTTTCGCCACAGTGTCAAAACAGTCGCCAACAGACTTGCTGGAAGTGTTACATCACACACAAACATACGTATGCTTGCATACATTCCTTAACACGTTCTCACACTTATGTGTTAAATACATGTACAGTAATATGAATAAATTAAACTGTTATTCTTTTCGCAATTTCACAGACAAACATGTTTCTACGTAAATATTCAAATTGCGTTTTGATCGTATGCATTACTCCTTTTTGTCAGTGTGTTAAAGTATTCATGAGCATTACTTTTGTTTGTTTTTTGTCAGGATAAGACCTCATCTGGGGAAGGATGTAAAAACAATTCCTGCAAGATCTAATATAAAGGTGTGTACTTTGAGTTTGGCAACATTTTGTCTAATTTTAAAGAAATAAAGAAAGTTCTTGAGTTGCCCCTTAGTGTTGATGGAGTCAACTAATAAAGACTTACCAATTGGCTAGCTGACAAAATTCACCTAAATGCACTGCTTTCAAATCTTTTGTGTGGCTACTCTGTACAGAAGAAATCCACAGTTTACATAGATTTATCAGAAACAAAGAGCTCTACAACAGACTACATCTGCATAATACGAAATATTTGTTTGATTCAACTCTTTATCATATGCTACCTTCGCAGATTTAGTCAGTGGGTGTCCAGGATTTCAAGGTAATCCCATTTATTACTTTATAATGATTATCCAACAATATACACCTGCCAGGTGGTGTTCTTTTGCCCACCATGACAAATGACAACTCAAACTAATAACCTATAAGCTATTCATGGTTTGCTGTAAGGAAATATGCTTTTATAAATCCCATGAATATCTACAAGCTAGGTCACTTGGGGTATTTGTATTGTAAATAGAGAAAATGGTTTAACAGACAGCTTTAACATGCATATACACAAGTGAATTAAACTACACGGGGGATTTGCACACATTTATAGACCTGTCTCTTTACAATTAAGTAAAATACATTAAAAATTAAGGGAAAAAAACTGAGGCTAAAGTTTAAATACATTTGTTTGAAATACTTTGTAGGCTTGAAATGGAAGTAACAAGAGATAGAATGACAATGTGTAACTAATTGATGAAGGGATGTGCTGACCCAGATCCCTACCAAACAGTTTGGAGCAAATATAATATCCAAAATTTCTCCCCATCAGCATACCCTGCATGTGCCTTGGTTCATTTTACTAATTTGTTTGTCACCTCGTTTGCTACGCAGCAACTAAATCTTTTCTTTCCTGCAGCAGCCTGTAGCACTCATTTCATAATGACTCTGCAAGATCTAATCCAGATCCCGTGTGTGTGTGCTGCACCAGAAAAAAAATAAATAAATAAAAGAGAGGAAGCTAGATAAAGAGAACAGGAGGTAAACATTTAAAGCTGTAAAATAGTACATTTTATGCCCACTGGCACACACAAGATGAAGAATACAGAGCCCGTGGAAAACCATTGGTGGAACCTGATTATCACAAAAATTAATTGAGTGTAAGGCATTGTGTTTGTGTGTGTGTGTGTCTGTGTGGTTGTATGTGTGTCTGTGAGCAGAGAACAAGATCTGGTTGTCCTTATCTCTTTTCCCGTCCAGTTTTTCTACAGAAAAACAAAATCCTCTTTGTTACTGCCCTAAAAAGCAAATGGAAAGTGGGATGTGCATGAATCTGAATGGATCTACTCCAACATACAGGCCTGAAACTCTTCATCCAGCGGTATTGAGTTAGTGGCAGAGTCGGGATGGGCTTAATGGTCTTCCTATTTATATCTAATCTTTAACTGTGCTAAGATGTGTTGTTGCACACTTTTTATTGCTCCTATTTCTCACACAAATGCTCCTATTGCGCACAAATAAACTGTTGTTTTGTTTATGCTGTTGGGACAGAGGTTGAGTAGTTTTAACCAAAGATTGGATGTAAAATGATGAATCAGTTCGATTTAAGGAGGTACTAGAAAGAGTCTCATTGTTCTTCACCACCACTTTAAACTAAACATCAATCTAATCAGGTTTCTCTCTAATTCCACTGAATTAATAGGAAATAAAACATGGTCGATTCCATGATGCAATACTTGAGAATGCGTTTTTGACCGAACTGACTTAACTGGTGAAGAAGTGTAAAGACAGTAAGAAGCTACATTTATGTTGAATTATATATCAAAAACATATTTTGCATATCACTTATTTTGCAATCCAGGTTATGAGTCTGGACAGTTGTGTTTAATAAACCTAGGTCTGGTTTGACCCAAACAACTAAGTAGTGAGTGGTGTTGTTTTTAACTAAGTACATTTTAAAATAGTATTTTAATAATATTTTCCAGTCATTTCTCTGTATTAAACCTGTAGCTATTTGGATTTTATTTCCTTGTTTAATCCAGTAGTCCATGTTGCCCTAGTTATTTGTGCTCAAATCACAGCTCTGTTATATATTTTTTGTTAAATACAGAACTTAACCAGATACCTGTGGAGCATTCCAAATATTTAAATGCATTGTTTTAGCACAAAACAACTACAAATTAAAAGAAATTGACATTTCATACAGTCCCAATTGTAGTAAATATTGTATTTAAAAAACAAACAAACAAAAAACATCCTTCTGGTGGGCGGATAATATCACCACAAACTGTTATATTCCAATTAGCAAAACTGTTCAGTAAAAAAAAAAAAATGCTTTTAAAATCCATTTCATGCACAAATGGCAAAATAGAAACCTATTATATAAGCTTTTCATGGATACAGCAAATACATGCACAAAAATTATCAATACCAGATAATAGTCTTTTATGGTGATGCCTTTTATTTAAGAAAACAATAGCAACATCCTGACTAGAATGTTTTTTAAAATCATGTATTAACAAGCAGGTTTTAGCAGGGGATTGTTCTGCTGTACAGAATGATGTATTATTTTTTACACTGTGCAGCTTTAGGGTAAACCATTGAAGATAATTCAATTTTGGATGAAATAGTGCTTAGATTCCTACCAACAAGCAAACATGCTTTTGAACTGCAGCTGGAAGTACTCTATGCAATGTTTGCATTTCGCGCTCATGTCTATGTGGATTTTATTCAGGTGCTCCACTTTCTCTATGCAAACAATCTGTCAACGTGCACATGGGACTGAGGATGAAGAAGGTTGTAATAATTAGGGGTGTTAGGAGATCTTGTGACAGGAGAAAAAAATAATCTAAAAAGAACCTTAAATATTTCTAAACAAAGTCAAATCTGTCTCTTCGAAGGCTGTTAACAAATGGCTTCATCTGGAGAAGCAAATGTAAACTGCTATTAGGAACACTAGAAGTAAGGCTGGGAACGCTCAAGAGGACAGAATGTATCTATACTCTAGATGCATATAAATTACAATGTAAAACTGTACTACAATAGGTTAAGGCTGGTTTAACATGCCTATTACAGAGAATATGATCATTTTTTTAGGCACCTCAGGTCCAGAGAGCTACCAGCCTATAGTCATGTGTAGAGAGCTTAACAACATTATTTAAAAAAAAGTGTAAAAGTAATAAAAGCCTTTGTCGATTTTCACGACTGTCATGTTTTTGAGACGGGAAATATTTAAACTCTAAGAAAGGTAATAAAGAAACTGAACTCTATTGGAATTGACCCATTCCAATAGAGCAACAACCCACTCGGTTTTGGCAAATCCTTTATTTGTTAAAAATGGAAAGGGAAAGATTTTTTTTCAAAAAAAACAAAAACATTTTTAAATGCAGAAATATAAAAATTGATTAACACAATTTTGGATTTGTTGTTAGCCTTTGACACTAATAACAAAATGAATCAACTGGTGATGCGTCAACATCTGTATCATTTCAATGTCAGGGATTTTTAACATATGGGCATCAGTCTGATAAGTTAATTTGGACCGATATTAACAAACAATGTTTTTTCCATCCTGTTGCCGTTTGTGTATGCGTTTCTTGAAGGGGAGGGGGTTGGCAATGTGTTGTTTGTCCAGTTACGCTACAGCCTACATGGAGTGTAGGGTGTTTAACAAAAGCAGAGAAGCAATGTAGGTGACAGGGTTGCTTTTTCAAGGTGTCAAAATGTTTGGGTGATATATGTGATATCTATGATATCTTTAAATATTGGTAAACACCATTAATAGCAGTTTTAATATTAGATGATTTTTCTATCGGTGATTTCCTTCTGGTTCAACAACAAAAACAAAAAAAAGTAGAATAAGCAGAAACAAATTCAAATAAAAATAATGAAAGGAACATTATGAAAAAGAGGAAAATATCCATAATACTAATACATCATGCCAATTAATAGATATAATATATATTTACGAAATAAAGTTGCTACAATACATTTTAGCAACATTAAGTAGTAATGGAACCTACCTCAAATCAAAGAATGACTCAATGAATATGAATGAATAAAGTAACTGACTAGCAAGAGTATCTGCATCTAACCCACTCAATTAAACAGGTACCACACAATATTATCCTTCTGCCTCATGACTGTATCAGGTCAGGCAACCATCAGAATAGATTTTCTATCACACAGTGTGATATATGATCCACATTACTCATTCCTATAAAGGATATGCCCAAAGGTTGCACATATTTAAAGAGGTTTTTACTTTCCATTGCTGTCATTCGGCACTGTACGACTTCAAATGCAGTCGTGAGGGAGGTCGAATCCGTGACCTTTTGTGTCAGGAACACAAATCCTCGGTGCATCAATCAGCTAAATGCTTTGAGTGCTGATCCTTTTGTTTTAGCTGAGGCTGCAGGAAAGCGTCAGCATGGTAAATGACATAGGAATCTGTCTTTTTAACCGAAGACGTCACAGGAAAAAAAAAAGAAAAGAATTACACTAAATGTGTACCCAGGATGTCAGGCATGTTCTGGAAGCTGATTCTAATGCGTCGCCGCATTTTGGGAACTTTAAAAAAAGAAAATCAAAACAAATGTGTCCCTCTGCCTCTTTTACTTGAATTAATGTTGAACAAATTAAAAGAAGTTGACAGTTGTATTGAGACTAATACCACACTGTAATCCAACCAGCCAACCCTCTCACTGCGTAATCTTCAGTGTAAACCTTCACAGGTCTCCTCGTATGAAGCTAAAGCCCATTCCTCAGCATAGCGGTAATCCCACTAAGGCTCTTAGAGAGAAGTGATTTTTCTTTTTCCAGAACGAAAGGAGGAGGGTTTATGACTATTACAGACCTACTGCAGAACATGGCTAATAATTAAGGATCTCGCAAATCAACTTTGGAGCTCGGTGCGTTGCAGAAATCGCAAGCAGGAGCTGTAGAAAAAGATCTTCTTCTATCCGGCATTCCACATTTACTTACCCTGATGTTCCAACATGCCTTTTTAATATTTACAACTAAACCTCCATAACCAAAAATATGTTGTTGAAAGTCAAAATAAATAGAAAAAAGTGAGCCTTATAGTATGTGATATACAGTACGTTCTCTAAATACTTGCTGCTTTTGCATAAGCTACTGCGACAATTCACTCTAAAAAACTATCCATGGACCTAGTAAATGTGACAGTAACATATAAGTTTGTATAAACTGCTCAATATCATTATGATGAATATTTGACTTGACTACACAAAAGGTCATTAGTACAACTTCAACAGGAATCTGTTAGAGAAATATACATACATAAATTAACTTTATTTATTCTAAATAAATGTGTATTTTACTTACAGATTACAAAGTTTAAATATATATAATAATCACTGCATGTTTCAATAATTTTTCTGAGAACACACTACTAACAGAAATTAGTCTTAATAAGCATAAATATTATAGAATTCAACTACATTTTATTTGAGACGTAGCTTAACTAATAAAATCATCAGACGATGAGAGCAGACTTTAAAATTGCTTGAGGGTATTCTTTATAAGAGTCATTAGTTAAAGACGCCAGACATGAGTTGACAAACATTACTATTTCGAAGAGGTTATTCGATGTTAAAGCTAGCTTAGCTAGTTACTTTACCCTGTTACCAACTTTACACTATTTGAAGTTATGGCTTCTGTGACACATGGTGCCCGAACATTTAATGTGTAACTACACCCCGTTTTCTGCACATCTCAAGTTGGAAGCAGGTTTGTGAACATTTCGTTCTGCCAAGTTAGTGGTACCTTATCAAACAGGTTTACTTTTTCCACAATATTAAGTTATTTATTTAGTTCACAATGAAGGATTTTATTTAATTATTTATTTCATGATGGAGTTTTATTTTATTTAGTGACGCTCTTGTTTTGTAATGATACTTTACTATTTCAGCTTCTTTTATTTCAAAAACCCCTTTTTCATTTAAAGGTCTTTTTATTTCATATTTGTATATTCAAATGAGGGGGCGGAGTCTTATTGTAAATTTAACCCTTTCCTTTTTTGTCTTTTCTTCTTCTTTTTTTTTCTTCTTCAGGTCAACGCTGAGTTCCAGAGAATTACCACTGTAAATCTTGAGGCCAAATTCATGTTCATGTTAGACCACTAAACCCCTAAACTCCTTGCCATCTTTCAAGCCAAGAAAGGTAAAGCTGGAGAGAGACATCGCACAGAAATGAACATTCTACTTCAGGTATTTCAGTTTACTCCTCTGCTACTCCGCACCTATCTTATCAACCACTCTGTTCTCTTCCAAACCTAATTTACTTCTCCAATAGCTGACTCCTCTGTACTTTTCCATTCAACACAAGATCACATGCCTCATGCAACGTTTATTCCAACACATTTATTCCTCCGTCTTTCTCTTCTTTATATGCAACATACACTCTTTTGCTCCTCTACCTATCTGCCTACCACACTTTTATCTTTCATTCATTTTCCCCCTGTTTCAATGTGTGTATATTTTGAGTAGACTTTTAAAAAATATCACATGGCAAACATGACTTCAAGGTTGATCAAACCAGATAAGGGCTGAACGATATAATGAATTTTAACAGAAATTGCATTGTTTTACCAACTGTTTTACTAAATTTTGTTTAATTTTTTTCAGTGTTATCAAATCTGTAATAATTTAAGTAAAAAAGGCCAACGTGCACTGAGGAGAGTGACCGTGATCTTGTCAGCTGTTTGAATAAATTTTCTCTTTAACAGAGTAGCACCAGCGTTGAAACAACCAGAGAAGTTGTCATACGATGCCTCTGATCACTTGGGTGAAGATGTGGGTACCTTAGTCAAGGAGTTTGAGGTGAGTGCAACAAATCACTGTCAGTATTCTCCCTACAGTAATCTGGTTTCTGCTGAATACATAGTCAGCTATAACGCTTTGACTCCAGTTGACTAAATGTTTTAGAGACCTCTATGACTTGAATGAATGATAATATGTACAGATATATTCATTATGGTGAAGTTGGTATTATCATTGTTATTATTGTTGTTATTATTATGTGTCTGTTAACGTCATTCAAATTTGTAACATGCTAGTTAAAACAAAAAACAACTTATAACATGACATATGGTGATTTATCATCCTGCCTGCTATAACCAGTTTCCTTTACAATGTCTACAGAATGATGGTGATTCAGGAATCAATGTGGACAAAGAGCTGGCAACAGAGACGATGGCTCTGTATCTTGTGCACGATGGAAAACTCCGGCATGTAGGGATTGCCATTGACGGTTCCATCGTGCTCAACAACCTTGGGGATCTCAGCAGAGCATGCTGCTACTTGCTTGGACTAACTTATGTCTTGGACCTCAAATACCCCAAAAGTCCAAAATACATTTTAGAAGTATTTTAAAAGATGCTAATTGAAGTGGATGCTGGATACTTGTCAACAAAGGTGCAACAACTAAAAAACAATATTATGATATAGTTGTCTGTGGGATTGATGAACACAGAAGACACTCATAACCAGATTTAGATGAGCCCAGGTATAAGTTATCAATGTGCTTAGTGTGAACATCTTCCCTTGCAACCCCTTAATATGCGACCTTAACATAAATATTTTTCAGGGCTATTTGGCAAAAAGAATTTTAGTTTAGGGTTTGACCTTTGTTATCCTAAATTTCCTTTCCTTTCCCTTCTATTTTGTTGCTGTTGGTTGTTTCCTCATATATTGAGTAATAAAACAGACAAACATGTTGATGGGGTTAAATATTTGTGGTGATGGATAAGGAAACAGTTAAACCCCTCTGTTGTTGGGATACAGCTCCAGTTTTTTTTTAGAGAGAGAATTGAACTTTCTGTATTACGTATGCATATACTGCAATTATTTTATCTTCTTTGGGAAGAATGTTTTAAAATAACATTTTCATGTTTTGTGAGATCTTGGTCATATTTACTGAATATCCTCAAATCAAATACATCCATGAATTAAGTTTAAAAAAATCTGTTAATACAATAAATCTTTTTAGTGAGTCATTAACAAATTTGTAATTACCTCCTACAAATCTTTTCAATTATATTTACTTAATTTCTTCAGTGCTTTCTCCTCAAGTTTTCAATATGGTTTACATAGTATTTCAGTTAAAGTTACTCAATTTATTTGGTTTTTGTGCCAAGTCCATTTTTTTCAGATGTAATAGAAAATATTATTTAGATTTACTCATTACTTGTGTTTTCTTTTAACAGACTTGAGAGCTTTCATATCAACTCAATATTTTTAAATGTAAAAATGTTTCACTGATTGAATTAAGTAATGTGCAGTATTATTTTTCTGAGTGTAGAGCAAGGCTTAGAGAAGCCTTTTTATGTGGACTTTATGTCTGGACAGTTTGCCTGCCAATTCAGCATAGTGATACCATGGGTTTAATAAAGCAAACATTGGTACACTGCATGGGTGGCTGCATCTCGATCTTTCTTCCAAAAAGTTAAGATGGGGTGTACAGTTGTAAGCATTGTTAGTCTGCAGTGAGACGATCCTGGGAAACCCTTCCTGTACAATTTATCACAGAAGTATCATCATGGGCATGTGTGCAGAAGGAATATTTGGTGTGCAGCCAAAACCCACACTGTTCCTGCCGAATCAGATATTCAACTACTTGGTGGATGCCCCTCTCCAGAACCCCTGACCTTACCAGATAGGCTAAAGATTGTGATCTCTCTCTAATGTTAACACAACATGCTGGAGCCTCACCCTCCATAGTTTACCAATCCAGGGAGCGACTAATGATGTCCAGACTAATATTCCAGAGGGAGGCGAACCAATACAACCCCACAATATTCCATGCCACCAAAGAGCTTTATATCCACCTCAGTAACTCCAGATATTAGAGGCCTTCAACTGAAATCCCTAGACTCCACTTCCACACGGGAAAATATACTGATTGGGATCAAGGAAGGTCTAAGAAGAGCACTGCCCACCAACTCACAACATCACAAGTTGAGGCATTGGCTGCTTCTGAGTCCCGACACCATGAAGCCCTAGTAGGATGTTTCCTTCAACTTGACAGCCTCCCTTACTGTGGATGTCCATCAGCAGGTCCTAAGGCTTGTGCGGCTGAGACATGATAAAAGTGGAGAAAAAAGGGTCAAGTTCATTAGACTGAGTCTGCTGTTAATACTCATGGGAAAATGTGGGCTCGGTAGCAGCTGGTGGCTCAATGATCTGTCCTCCCCCCATTCCACCTATTGACGCAGACAGATGACACTAAATCTCAGGTTCGCATCCCTGAATCACGCCCAAGCAATACACACTTCACGCAGCCTGCTGGTCTACATCCACGATCGCTATAGGATTCAACATCCTTTTAAGAACTAGATATGTATGATTCCATCATGTGGAAAAAGCAGCAAGACTCAGAGAAAAGCGGATTTCATCCACTGACAGGGCCAGATGGGATGTAATGACATGGGATTTGATTTCCATCTCTTCACAGAGCAAAACATTTTTTTTATAAAAAAAAAAACAGGCCTCTGATATCAGATGCAGGCCCAGACTTGACGCAGCAAGCAGAAATGTACAGTTCATCCCATCCTTATGGACCAGACCGTGAACAGCACTAGATGGTAAACCTTCAGTTTTATTCCCTCACGCTCCTCTGTTGCTCTTGAACACACCTGGTCCAGTTTGCATTTCCAAATAAAGATCAGACGAGCACAAACATTGATAGTGGAAAGGAAACAGTTGTTTAAAACACACTGACAAAACAAAAAAAACAAGAAAACAATCTCACATGGACAATCGGAGAAATACATGGAGGCAGGACTCGCAGTGCGCTGTTATCATTTACCCAGATTGAGATGCTCTTACCTCGACGTTTTCCAAGACGCAATAGGACAATACAGCCACCAGGACGGGAACTGCGGTATGCCCCATTATTTTTTTTTCTCGCCTTTTTCCTCTGTGCCGTTTTATTTATTACTACTGTTATTGTTAAGTTGTGTAATATGTTATTTCTGTCTCCAGCATAAGGCCGTCTGGTCACGTCGGCGCTCGGTCGTCAGCGGACTGACTGCGTTATCTCCTGCGTCCTCCTCCTACCGCTGCTCGCTCTCGCCAGCGGGCTCTCCTATGGCAGCCTGAGCTGTTATGGGGATGAAAACTGGGAGGAGGAACCAAGCCCTGTTTCTGCGGGTGTTTGTTGGAGACTTCACTGAGGGCGACCCTTAGGTGACTTAGTAAACAGTGACATCTGGTGGACATGGCTGGATAATGCACAACTAAAAACTGAAGACTGATCAATTCTTATTAATTAATGCTTGTGATGAAGCTGTGTTCTACCTAGCATTTGTTTTCCCATCCATCCATCCATCCATCCATCCATCCATCCATCCATCCATCCATCCATCCATCCATCATATACCAAGGTCCTTATCAAGAAATAATACCGACCTTGTTATCAGGTTATGCGTATTGCTTGGCCTTCAACTTAAACATTGAACAGCCTCCAACCTATACAATTGCCTTGAACAAGACTCAAGGAATAGATTAAGCTTTTCAAAAATAATAATATTAACAAAGAAGATTTGCATCAGTCTGATGCAAATATAGGCATAGGTTACTAAAAAAAAAACGAAATTACATTTTAAACCCCTATATAATGTGCAACAGCACATCACACACGGAGAAATTAGATCATTTAAAACTTTTGTAAGCATTTAAAAAATAAATTATGTTAAGAAGAGAACATTTTTCACAATTGTTTTTGCCAAAAAACTGATTTACCATAACATCTATTGTTGTGTTGATGCAGATAGCCACTTCCTTGAGTTTAAACTTGAGGGTGCTCAAGATAGATTTGATCTGGTCCTTCTGAAAATTTGAAGCTATTGTTCACCTGCCTCAGCTTTTCAGCTCTATCAGTACAAAAATACCAAACATAACATAATCGCTGAGGCAGGATCTCACTGTAACATTATCATTTTATACAAAATCAGCTTTTATACTTTGACCTAATAGACTGAAGTTTTTTTTTTTTTTTTGTGGGATGTACATAAAAACAATAGGGTGTAGCTGCATGATCACTTCACTTGATCAATACAGGAGACCTTCTTAACTGAGTCACAGAAAATCAACAAAGAGACAGGGGACCCAGACGACAAGCAATGTCTCAGAACTAATTGATGGGAGGGACAACAAAACCACATGCTAATACTGAACAGACAAGGAAAATAAATCATAAATATGCTAAAAAAATCTTGTCACTGTATGTAATTAACTTTTATTTTCTATATGGTCTGAAAAAATAAATGACTTAAATTGAAATTAAATGTGCTGCTGTCCTTATTTGTATGTCTCTTTATTGTTCTAGCAGGTTTTTGCCAGGTAATTTCTGGTTGTACCAGAATGTTCATCCTGTTGAACCGGTTCCTTTAAACTGTGGCATTTAACATGCAATACACCTGGATGAGTGAACTCCTTAAAGTGAACATTGAATGCAGTTTGATGCTTTCCTCTCTGCATCTGAACATTTCTGAATTGGATGCTACACTAACTTTCTGTTGAAATACACTATTTTGAATTGAATATGAGAATTGTCCTTGCTTTATTGTGTTTACCTTAATATATATTATCAATTTTTCAGATTTAAATAGTCACCCATCCATACTTTGTCTGTCTTTTTTCTATTAAACTTGATTTTTGTACACATTTACCACCTACTTTTACTTTACCACAAATCTTAGAAATTGACTATTTTAAACCTCATCAAGTGCGCTAAAGAATAAAATAAGAAATTAAACTTAATCAGGATCAAAATTAGAATGAACAATGGTTGGTATAATTTTATTTATAAACTATAAATGTCTGCTGTATAGTTTTAAAGTAGCAACCACTCCACTTACAATTTATGCATTTCTTTCTAACTTTACTAATTTTTGTAATAATTGACACACTTAAGAAATCCGAGGGTATATTTGTTTTGAAAAAGATCAACATAGGAAAAATAGACATTATGTTTTTTTGTTTTTTTTGTGTGGTTTGTTTGTTTTTTGTCATATTACCTTAAAATGCAACAACAACAATAATAATAATAATAATAATAATAAAAGGATAAGGAATCAAATGTGTCTAATAAACAAATAAACAATGAAAGGCAAACTAAAATCTATATTCATTTAAAAACCCTTATTTTTGTGTCAGGGAGGAATTCCTGTCAGGTTGGCTGCAGGTGATGTGGGCGGGGCTTATATATAAGCGTGAGGAAGGGCAGTTCCAGGTGCTCTACTCTCGGTTCCTTGACACGGAAAGACATTTTTATCCGCCTCTGAAGAACTGTGTTTTTATATTTACGGACCATTTTTAAAATCTTTTTACCCCTTTTATTTATTGCTTGAACGCCTCGTTGGACGCGAGACTGAGGAGGGAGAGATGAGTTCTGCCAGATATCATGTAAGTTTGTCGCAGACGTCATCAAATTGTCACTATGTATGACAGAACAAAACACACAAAAAAAAACTTTAAACACACATTAAACTAAACTGTATCTTCTTTTTTTTTGGTACTTTTAATTACTCGCATTATTCATTAATAAGCTAAATAGGATTAAATGTTAGTGACCCACACAGTTTCAGCCAATATGTATTTGTGTCTGACAAGTTATTTTTCATTTTTCGAGACACTTCTTTAGTCTCCAAAATGTGATTTCTTCACGTTAAAGTAACTTCCTTGTGGTTTAGTTTAAAGAAAATTAAATGCTCTGACAGGTTTGGATTGCTTTGTAAGTTTTTTGGGGGAGGATTAATAACACAAGTTCTCATCCATCCATCCCCCTGCTAGTTTCTTAAGGTCAGACTAAATGAGAGGATCTCTCTCTCTGGAGAGCTGGAGCAGCTTCAGCTTAGCTTTGTGTAGATATGGGTGGGAAACGTTTTGATCTGTTTGCTCGGAACCTCCTGTTTTGAGTGATCGCAATATTTCGTCACGCACATCGCCAGCCGTTCTTCTAGTCTTGTAAGAAAACTAAAAGACTAACAGCTGATTTCAAATGCCCTCTCTTCAGGTCTTATCATATTCTCTGTATGGTTTGGTTATGGACATGGAGGTTAGTATTTAAATAAATAATAGATTTTGGAGGTTTCTCCTATTGAAAGAGTTTGTAATGATCCCTTTTTAGTTTTGTTGTTGCTAGGCCTGTCACGATAACACATTTTGCTGAGCGATTAATTGTCTCAGAAATTATTGCGATGAACGATAATATTGTTGGAGACCATTTTAAATTGATATAACGATAATGACAAAATATTGCAACTATGTGCTGTCAAAGATCAATACACTTTATTTTCAAATGAACACTTGAATCCGAAACTGGTTCACAAAATAAACAAAACCACCAAAAAACATGAATAAATGGACTCTCAGTGTCTTTTAACAAAAAATGCACTTGAATAAAAACTAAACATTAAAACAAAATGGGAAATAAAAACTACATCCATCCAAAAAAGGGATTTAAGAACTCTGTATGCCAATCTCCGTTTGTGATATGTATGTTTCCCCGTGGATTTCGTACTGTCCTTTAATATTAAAGGGCAGCATTTCTGTAGCAATTAAGTGAACTACACTGTCTGTGAGCGCGCACCACTTTGCGGCGTCCTTTTTGTATGTTTGCCGTCGAGTAATTGCTTCACAGATGGTGGACTGTCGGGAACTTGAAGACGGAGATGGCCTACATTTTTTGCCCAGCTGAGAAAACTGAATTGGATGGTTGCTCTTTCGGTGCATGTACAAGTTGGTTGTATTGCTGCTCTTCGTTGCTACCGTTTTACCGCGTGTGCGGAGAGAAGCGAAGCGAAGCGGCGCGGCAAATAGACACAGGGGAAACAGTATCTGACGGGGAAACGCGACTCGACGGAACACCGGCTTGCAAAGCTCCAGCGGTTCGCCTCGAAAATGCTCCGAAACCCTCCCACACTGGTGCAGTTTCGTTCAACTTTGTAACCAGTTCTAGTTTGAGGCAGTTCCGGTAGCTAGTGTTTCTTAAGCATGCTAATTGAGCTTAAACGCTGGAGAAGTACAAGATGGCACAACGCCCTTGATTTATTAGTTACCCCATCCCTCACGCTGAGAAATTGAGAAAGGGAGGGGCGATTGGAGATTTAAGGCTTTTTGTCATCCAGTGTCAAAATTGGAAAAGGCTGGTAAAAACGATAAAGCTGATAAGTGAAAATGATCGAACTCATTTTAATTATCGTACGATTAATTGATTTATCGTTTATTGCGACAGGCCTACCTGTTGCATACCGCCATGTTAAGATACGATACAGGAAATGTATCAAAAAAGATAAATCCATATATATTTGGATTTTTTGTTTTGTTTTAGTCTCATCCAACACAAAACACACAGTTCCAGTTAAAGGCCTATGAAATCCACAAATTTACCTTTGTTATCTTTTTGAATTTTATTTCATTGTTTTAATCCCAAGCAAACAGTTGGCATTTACATAGGGTCTAATGGTATAGAGACTTGATGACACCAGGATGCCATTCTTTGCTACAGTTCTCCAGCCCTGACCTTTTCATTTATTTTATGTTCCTTACAATCCTACTCACTGTCTGGTTGCTAGTTAAAAATCGGTCCTTATCTATTCTGGTACCCAGTGGCAAAAAAAGACTGAATATGGACGTGTAATATCTAAAACCCGTTTAAAAAACAAAAGAAGTGATTATTGTTTTGTTTAAGCTTTAAACTTTATGTTTATTTCATTGAGCAAACATGATTTAAAAAAACATGGAAGGTGGAGTTTAATATAAACTGAAATATATACTGTAACCTCTCCTAAAATGGGATACTAAAGCGTGTACAGGCAAAGTCAGGTTCAAACTCTTTCCTAGAACTTTTTACGTGCTTCTAAGAAAGTCGGTGAGTGCCGTTCATGCACTCAAAGCAGTGTCTTGTTTCTGTTGTTCTGCTACACAGTAGTTTGGTGTGGCGACGGTGGCAAACCTGCAGGAGATTCAAAAGTATATAACTATAATAAATGCACTTACAAAAAATAAAAATCAATAAACATCAAAACACTGATACTAATCATGAATCAAGACATTCAGAGATTTAAGAATTTATGGTTTGAAAGCTGGTAAAATTATCTCTTTAAAAGTGCCAGGTTCATACGAAGATTTCCCAGCTATACAGAGCAGAGTGATATAGCACTGTTCCCATGACCTACCCGTTGGAAGCTGCTGCTGGGCATTAAAGGAGTTAACTGGCTAATATCTGCTTTTTGTGCTCGTATTATTGTTTCATAGGAAACAGAAACACTGTAAGCTATTCCGCACAATCATCTGAAAGACACTTTTTTAAATTCTGCAAGTAGTCATCCCTTTTTTTATAGTTCATTCAATCAAAATTAAAACAATATTAGGTTCCTTACAATTACCCAGTCTAAGACTCAACATTCCATATTACTTTAGCAGTTGCATGAATACATGTTTCAGTTCAAAGATGTGTTTTCTTTCTTTTTTTTAATTTTTTTTATACAGGAAAACTATTGCCAAAGCGAAATTTCCTTTTACTTTAATATTTGATTTGTTGCATAAAACGTAGGGAGTTTTTGACACAGACAATATGAATGCTGTGATTAACGTGTTGAGACGGGTCCCCGTTTATTTGGTGACCTATCGGGTAGATAATCATTAATCCAAGATTGCTCTTTTTCTGTTCCCTTTGCCTCCCAGATTTTAAAACCAGCTTCATTGCTGACTCCAAAATATAAAGTTAACATTTTATTAGTGACATTTCTTATCCATTACAATCTTTGTTGTTTTAAATTTATCTTGTTACAATCTTCTCTCTTCTTATTAAATGCACATCTGGAAAGTTAAAGAAAGTAAAATAAAAAATACAGATAAAAACATGCTTAAACTGCTATTGCGGAGTTTTTTTTTTTGGTGATGTTTTAAATTTCTTTAAGTTGTACTGTTTTCTGTACAGTGAAAGTGCTTATTCTGACTTATTTAAACATATAACCAGTTTTTTTGAAGGCCTGGGAGTCATAACTGTCACTTTAGCAATCAGGAGTTTAAAACGGTTGGGATGTTCTCTTCTTCAGCACCTAGGACTTAAAGTGCAACAAGTTCAGGACAGTCTGCCGTAGTTGTCGGGCGCAAGTGGGTGTGACCTAAAAAGTAAACATATTTCAGATGATAAATGTCAACACCATTTATGTCCGTACTTGTAGTTTTTTTCCTATCAAAATTTACAGTAGTGCTACATTTTGCATTAGATATCAACATGTTCAAGTACGTTATATTCACAACCTTTTGTAGTTTTGTCCTAAATGATCTCTTTATGAGAGCTTGGATTCCCTACATCTTTCAATAAATGTAGGAAGAATGTGTTTTCTCTCTTGTATTAACTTAATTGCATCTCAAAATATCCAAATTATTTTTAACATTCTCATGTGGGATCACCAACAGTTGTGTAAAGCCATGTTAAAAACCACACAAAAAAACGTATCAGGTGTGTTGAAAGAGTTGTTTGTGGAAAAACTAATGATGAAGCAAGCAGTCGAGCCACATGTCACGTGGTAGCTTTGGTTTTAGCTTTATACCTTCCAACATAACCCAGAGGTTTTGCTTTTAAGGTTTCTCACAGCTACAAAATATTTTAATCTGAACCTTAGCCATGAATTATAGAGGTGTAGCATATCTGACAACTGTTTGTTTACATGAGTTGCACACCCAAGAAACAAGAAATAAAAAACAAGAGGCATCATTGCTGTTGTGTGAAATTGGGTAGAAGAAAATACTTGGAAAATGCGTGCGCGTGTGTGTATGTGTGGGGGAGGGGGTGCTAAACAGAGTCATGTATAATACCAAGAACAAAAAACGGAAGCAGTTTATTGGAATTTGGAAGGCTCTGTCGATTGGGTGGATCTAGATCATCTTTGTTCTCTGGTGTGTAAATACAGGTTACGGCTTAGGAAATCCCTATGGATCAACTGTCAAGTCATGCAATCAAGTCATGCAAGATTGAGCCTCTGTTTAAAATGGATTCAGAGATTTTTCCGCTTGGAAATTTGCTAAAATAGACGCTTTAGGGATTTTCAAGCGCTCTGACTGATATAAACTGGGGAGATCCCCAATGTACTGCCGCCTAACATTATGAGGTCTGCAAATTACTATATTGTTTAATATTGCAGCGACAATTTCAGCTGCAATAACTATACCATTAGAATTGTCTTCACTCTTCTTTTTGTCACGCATTACTGTGTTGCTTTGACAGTGAGAAACCTAGCAGTAGGCCTTGTAGTGTTATTATATTGCCCAATTATGAAGGACATTAAAGGGAATGTTGAGGTGACATAACAGCCAACAAGCAGAGACAGAAACGGTGGAAAATCGGGTTTAAATTAAATCTTAAGTAAGCCTATAGGCTTCTCCAGCCTTTCTTATACATTTTTCTTGAGATTAATAAAACCCGTGGTTATGTGACTAACCTTTACATTTCTGTCACATTGCCATGATTCCTACTGGGTTCAATTATCAAGTATGCCAGATCAGTGAATCCTAATCGGTGACGATGGCATGGAATAGTTTAACGTACATCATTAGATTATTGCGACAAAAACCTGAGGTTCAAGTGCATCTCTTTTTGTTTTTGTTTTTTAGTAGTACTTTGCAGACACCTTTTTCTTTAGATATGTGGAAAAAAAATAAATTCCAAAATTATATTGTAAAGGATGATGATGGTTTTTCTGTAGGCTTGTACATTTGCACCACATCATTGACATAATTTAACAGTGTTGCTTAAAAATAATAATAATCAACTTTATTTGCCAGGTACATACAGTACATGTAATTAATTTGTTTTAGTGTAATTACACCGAGGTAGCCATTTGCGGCGCCAGGTAGGCAAAGGGTCTTGCCAAAGGACCCACAGTGGATCTTGTGGTGTATTCGCCCTGGGCTGGATTCCTGTTAGTCATCGATTTTTCTACCATTTATGATTTTTTTTCTTTTTTTTTTAGAGCTTGTAGCAATCCATTCCCAAAAAAAAAAAATCTCTGTGCAATAATTAGATTACTTTTTGCGAAACAGTGTGTTAAGTTGTATCCTTAAATATGGATGAATACATATGGGTGTCAAGGATTTAGTTTACTAAGAGGTATTGAAAAATTAAGTATTATTTTCCTTCCAGATGTAAATACTTTAGCAACGCACAACACATGCCTGTTTAAACTCATGGAAGATAGACAATTTGTTTGGCTGGCTGGGTTGTGGTTGTGAGGTATAAACTTAAAGTTTCAATTCTTAGGCAGTTCAAGAGTTGTAATTTTAAGTAGTGAATATTATGGAACAAAGTTTTCAAAGCATTACACTTTACAAGGCTTAATACTGTTTTAAATGGCACAGACATATTACACCAGAACAATGTTGAAGGTTTACCTATTTTTCACATTTCAGAGTCAACTTTATTTAGTGAGCACAAGACAAACACTTGTGACTAAAGGGCTGCAAATCAAGAACAATTAAAAAGATGTTAGTTCAATAAAAAATAAACTAAAATACTTAAATGGTTTAAACAGGCACCTAAATAAAAGCAAAATTAAATTTTGTACAAGTATTAGCATGTCACAGCATGTGAAACCTGAATGAGAATGTTGAAACATCGAAGACATTTGCAGCAATCCAGGGCAAGCTTTACTTTAACTTGTTAGACTTGTTAGACCGTGCAGCGACGCTCGGATAGCACTGGCTACAACTCTGTGGCTCAAGTTGACATGTTGTGAAACATGAATAGTTTTTTTGTGGGGTGGGCTGTTGTGTACTCTTTAGAAGTAAGTGACCCTTTTGGGAGGATGGTTGCCAGAATTTACTTATGGGATGGTGTGTGTCTTTGGAGAAGTGAAGAATGGGATATGATGAAGCACGTGTAATAGTATAATTAAGCTGTGATCAGGGTGATTGATAGGGAAGAAACTTAGGGCACTTGCTGACCCCTTATCTAATGATTCTCCTCATTCTGCCCCATGATTGCTGTTACAGATTCCAATTAGAGAGCATGTGTAGAAGCCTGAACTGGGCACAAATGGACCTTAATTGCCATGAGTTATCATCTAAGCTCAAGTAATTGAGCCCCAATCTTAAGGAGCAGCACATCTGACAAATTGATTTAGTACCAAAGTGATTCTCCATCCCTAATGGCACTCTGACTTCTTCACTCGTGGGCTGCAGTCACTGAATTCATTGCGTGTTGATTACTGAGCAGCCAAAACCGTTTTTTCTCTCAATCTACCCAATCGAGTAAATACAAACGCCACCTTAAAGCGCTTCTTAAAGCACCATGCCTGTATTTTTTCCGGGCTTTTCACTTAGCTGTCATCCAGTCCTTAGATGTGGTGCTTGTTGCAATGCAGTTATGAGGGTGGTTTTCGTCAGTGTTGCAGAACAAGTTTTCTCAAAAAGCATACCAAGTGTCCTGTCTGAGCTTGCCCTTCTTAGGAAGTAGAACAAGGTGTGTCGCATAACAACAGCTTGGTCCAGGCGTAAAACTGAAGTTTCCTCAATTACACTACGTTTGTCTCTGTACAGACTCTTTATGATAATGCTTTAACAAGTTCCAGAGTGTACCCAAGCTGATGAATCGTTTCATTTACTAATTGATACATAATAGATTTTTAAAGTCAGAGGCAAAATGATAATTTTGGCAACAAACATGAATATTAAAGTGTCCGAAAAACAGAATTTAATAATATTTACAAAGAAACTCCATACAAAAATCTGAGAAGTACCTGAAGATTGTGCCAGAGTTTTTGGAGGGCTATAAATGTCTGTAACCAACAAGGGATTAGACAATTTCACTACAGACATATACAGTTCAAATGTGTAGGTAGCTGTCTGAAGAAATCAACATTTAAAAAACACAACGGCCAGTCCCCTTACTCTCCCCATTCAATGCGCTGCTGTAAAAACAACAGCTTGTTTGGTGGAGCTCTAGGAGCTTGATCTTCTCACCTGGTTTCAGCCAGGTTTAAGTCAAGCCCCCAAAATCCAACGCATGCAATTTAGAAAAGCTGTTTAAAATATGCGTTCTGTACAATAACCCTAGTAGTAATAAGAGCCGCATGAATCAGACATAATATAGTCTGTTTAGGCTAAAACGTGTGAGAAGAGATTCTTCATAGTTTAAGGACCCTTACACAATGATGGGAGGGGAACAGGGAGCCGGTGTCTCATGCAGGATGCCATGTCCAATGACAGTAGAAGTAGTAAAAGATGAAGATATCCTAGGTAAATACAGACTGTAGTTATTGTGTTATGAGTTAATTCATGTGAAAATATCTATTAAAACTAACTTAGACCATAGTGAAAATATACCTGCCGGCTTTATTCTTAAACACCATTTTGTCTAACTAGCAGACCCTGATTTATGCCAAACATCTAAGAAAAATAAATTAAGCAAATAAAACCCGCGTCACAACACGAGAAGGCTAAAACATTGTTAAAGGAAACACCTCTTGCTTTTTATTACAAAGCCACTGTTAGGGCTTTTGGTCTCCAGTGAAAGCTGTTGAGAGCAATCATCTACGAAAACATGTAATGGTGACGAACTTTCATACTGGTCTGCGTAAGATGGCAATTATGGCCTTATCAATTATCAGGCATAGTAAGTCCCACAAAAAATACTTTCAAAAAGCCAATCCAATTTTATTTACATTTCACATAAGGTCCAGAACAAGATCAAAAGTGGTTCAGACCTTTTGTGTAGCAGTGGGGGGTCTATCTTAGTGATTCAACAATGAGAGAGAGACGGGGCACAGATGATCATCCATGGAAAAGTTTTAGAAAAACCACTACTAAGCAAAACAAGAGAAAAATGGCCCATATCTTGTTTGCCAGCACATATTTGGATCATCTCTAAGATTCCTAATAAGACAAACAGTTGAACTTTTTAAAAGGTGTGCATCCTTCATACCAACAATCAAATGTTGATGCGATGGATGGAGCTATGAATTATTCATTCTGGCAATACATTTATATAGAGAAAGTCCAGCTCCAGGAAACAACAAAACTAGGCTTTTGGATAGGATCATTCAAAGTCCAGTCTTCATTTAAATTTCCATTGGAATGACACCAAAATGCATTTTAATTGCATTATATTGTTATGTACATGTATATATATATTTTCAATATTCTTCCTCCATCAGGGCCAGAATGGTCAACAAGAGCAAGTAGTTTTCTTAACAAACAAAGAGAAGAAGTCATCAAAGAAGACTGGGATCGTGATTGCCGTAGTTGTGGCGTTCCTTGCCCTCTTTGCTGTTGCAGGATTCCTCATTTGGTACTTTGTCTGTAAGTAGCAACAACTGATTTCCTAATTTATTCAGTGAAGTAGACATTAAGGGACACCACATGTTTGGAGGTTCAGTGGAAGTCCCTGCGCTTGCAGCACAGATCTGCTTAATAGAAATAAGAGATTTGTATATTTACATTAAAGGCATTTCTTCCTGCCGAGGACAAGGCACAATATTACAAAGTGAAAAGTGGAATCGTTAACACTTGCTGTGTAGGCAGTGCTCTTTGATATGGTAGTGTAAGAGTGGCATGTTTGGACTTTAATTTCCCATTAGTGTTAGTCTATTTGACAGCTCTGGCGTTCTCCTTTTAATAATGCAGAAGAAAAAAAATGTCATGAGCCGTGGCACAGTCTTCTTGTCATTTACAGAGGCTGATAAAAAGGCCTCTGAAGTCTCCATAAACACCATCTTGATTCAAGTGGTTGTTTTTAATTGCCTTGAGAGCCAAACTGTCTCCACAGCATGAGATTGTGCTATAAAGCTTAAGGACTGCACTTCAAGACTCCGTTTAAAAAGTTTACTCTTTTAATAATTTTCAGCCATCTTATAGTTTGCTCTCTGTCGATGACACAATTCACCTTCTTCTGTATTCATCCTCTCAGTTAGCGAAGATTCCAGCTCCAGACTAGGTATGCTACAAAATCCATCAGTGCAGCTTTTCAGTGGTCATATGAAGCTGCCGAGTGTGAGTTATGACCAAACCCTGGAGGACACGAAAAGCCACGGGTTTTCCAATTTATCTGCAAAACTGGAAACTCTTGTGAGTATGACATGCAGATTGTGTCTTATTCTTATTCTGTTTTACACATTGCTGCTGCTTTTTAACGCCTTACCTTCAGTCGTCCTCTCTCTGAAAAGATTACCTTTGAATGTCATTAGCAAGTGCTTTCTAAAATGTCCCTCTTATTGCAAAATACGTTCCTTAAGGTGCCTCTGAGTGTGTGCAGGAACTAAACTCAGTAAATTCCTTAAGTAATTCCCTGCACAACATTTGAGGCAGAGATGTGACACCACTCCTGAGCTTGTAGATCCCAAAAGTCCATCGCTCATACCCTTTGAGCACATTTTCGTCAGTAAATAATATTACAGATCACTGAGACTGACATGCAGACATGAAGAGGAAGTTGTGGGAAGATGAATAGATAATTATTTAAACACATTTTCGTGCTCAATATTTGCATCTAGTATACAAAAAACAATTGTAATGAAGGTTGCTTACTGAAAGTAAATAATACGTGGAAAGGTTTGAGTATGATGGCGAGACATGGTAAAGGTATCTTCTTTTCTGCTTAAACACTTTCTTTTTTGTTTTAATTTACACTCTCAAAGTGCCTGCTTAGGAAGGTCTGAAAAACAGTGCTGCATTTTATTTCATCTTTTTCTTTTGCAAACAAGCTAGGCAAGCTCAGATTGGGAGACATTTTTTTTTGTCCAACAAATTTTACATGCCCCATACTTTATATATATATACACACTTGTCAATACAAAATGTTAGTTAGCTAACCAAAATACTACTAAAAGTAGAAAAATGCATCTGTGAATACATGCATATCCACCCATTAGTCCTGTCTGTGCCCGTCGGCAGCAATCATTGGGTGAGCGTCAACGAACACCCTGCACAATTGCCATTGTTATGACTATAATATGTTTTTCATTACTGTTGTGTTATACTTAAAACTCCAACCAACATGCCATTAATATTGTTACCAAAAACTTTTTAGCATTAAGAAAAGGGAAGCACTTTAGTCGCATAACACAGAGAAAATGATTTACCTGACATAAAACGTTTAATCCCCAGCTGTCTCTCGAATTAACGATGCTATAAGTTTATGTTTTACTCTGTATTTTCTTTTGTTTTATCAATCGTTTAAATGCACAGGAAAATACCTCTCAACAATATGTACTCTGTTAGTAGTCTGTAATCAAAATTTGATTTTATTTAAAGCTTAAATTACCTTTTAAACCGATTGACCGTTTAATCTTTAGTATTTTCTCCTTTATAGCCTGAAAATCAATACGTAAGGGCAAAATGAGGTTACAGAGCTGTTACTGTTTTTAAGAACCCTTGCTTACCTTGATATTAAAAAAACCTACATAATGATCTGTTGTATTTGTACATTTAAAATGAGTTGCACCGTTTGTTTTTAATATATATATTTTTTGATACAGTTGGGTAACTACTACCAGAATGATCCTCTTCTCACCAAGTATTATACAAAATCTATAGTCACTGCCTTCAGGTAAGACACTCCCTTTTCCAAATACCTAATGCTCAGAGGTAGTGCAATTTCAACATGAGTACTAACAAATGCGTATTTCAAGTGGGAAACCTTTTTATGATTTCCTCCTCTAGGTTGCTTTAAACTGGAATGTTTTGGGTCTGGTTTTCAAAAAAGGTCTCATTAACTGTTTCTTTTGATCTCTATTCCACAGCGAAGGAGTTACAGCCTATTACTGGTCCCAGTTTGATATCCCAGTCACCGACCTGGAGATTGTGCCAGAGTTTTCAGAGGAACGTGTTTTGGATTCACTAGAAAAAGGCATGGACTCCCCCAGCACTAGGACAAACTTAGACGACATCAGGGTCACGGAAATCACTGCTTCACGTAAGTACCCTCAGCTCAAGGTGTGTGTGTAACTGTGTGTGTGGGGGGGGGATCATTCAAGAAATCTTTTAGATGTTAGCTTTTACTGGCTTCAGTTTATTACATTGAGCAATCAGAAATCATAGCATGTTGTGAATGAAGACCTAAATAAGGCCGTTGTTATGAATAATCATTGTTGGTTTTCTTTTCATCAATATCCGAGTGGCCTACACTGTGCTGTGTTGATAAGATGATAACGGATAAGTCAGACCTGTCTCAGTATGTGCTGCGTCTGAGATTGCTCATTTTACGCCGCTTGGATCATTTAATGATATTAGCTGGGTCCCTGGGCTTCTTTGAGAGAGCCATTTTTCCTCCTCCTCAGCACTCGCCTTGTATTTGTCGACATTCTGGCCGTCAGCTGAGCGCTGGCCCTTGTGACTCTGTGGTTTTTGCTTCTCTTTAAAATAATATCTGTTGGTAAAATTGTGATGTTGCTGTCCCAGATAGTTAGACAGAGATGTACGACTTGCTGCTGTAGGGCAAGGTGAGATGGAGCAGAAAGAGATACGCACCATCACCATTTCCTTTAACCGCAGGGAAATGAAACAGAAAATGTGCAACCCAAATATTTTAGACTCATACATCAAATTCTATCAGCATCATGACTTTGGGGACCCATTCTTACCTCTTTCCTCTTGTTTTCTGGTCACCCCGCCAAAACATCTCCATCTCCAGTCACAGATGCTCGTATGGCCAGGGAACCAACGGGTAAGTACAGTATGTCCTGTTTCAATCACCTGCTGCTGTAATTTTCCATCTGGCTAAATGCTCACCCTCCAGCCAGTCTGTAACAAATGACGGGCCTGTCCTGTACTGCATAGGCATTGTTCTTATCAACAATTGCTTTCCTTGTACCAGCCAGTTTAAGTGCTTTACCATAATAGCTATATGGCTAAATATAAGATCATTGCGAAGTCTTGTTTTATAATTCCAGAGGATTGCAAAATCATTGTTTGCATTATTAAAAATGGATAAAACATTGTTTTCCAGTTTTAAAATAATTTTTCTTATGTCTGTGTCTAAGAACTTCCTTTATTGTAGCAATATTCTGTCTATTCACAGATAATTGTTTCTTCCGTCTGGAAGCAGATGAGACTGATCAAAAATTTTCGTCCCCCGGTTTCCCTGAAAAATACCCCTCCAAGTCTTACTGTCAATGGCAGATCAGAGCGTCAGAGGAGAACACCATTTTGCTCAATTTTTTATTTTTTCACATTGAGGATGACTGCACCAATGAATTTGTGTCTATTTTTGATTCTCTGAGTCCAGATGATTCTCAGGCCATAACAGTGTAAGTAGAATTGAACATTTTTTGATCTTTTGGGAAATGTGCTGGGTATACCAACAGTATTAAGAATCCAGGTATTTTTTTAAAAGTATTTAGATAGATTTACAAATGTCTGGTCAACCTTCAAGACCTCCTCAGTTTGCACTTGTCATCTGGTATGGCAACCAGCGGACTGCCGGTTGGTTATCGGTGGTGATGGAGGTCATCCTCTAAAAACACCCTTAGACTTTTGTTGTGTCTGTGAGATCTGCTTATAAAGAACAGATCCCGACGGACCAAGCTCGGAATCATGAGGAGCGTTTTTCGTTTTGTTTTTGTTTTCTGGAACAGGCCATGAATGTTCTCTTCGTCATTTCCTATACTTATGTAAACGATACTCTCATTATAGATGGTTTTGCTTAATCCTCTTTGTTATATCCGGTTATGACAGAGATTGTTTCATGTTCGGGTTTTGTTTCATGGCCTTCAACCAGAATGTTTGTTGTTTATTTTGCCTAGAAGAGCAGGGACTTTGTATTTGCCTAAAATGTTGCACAGGGATTTAGGAATAAAATTTGTTTTTATTTGGGTTGAACTTGTTCCCCTTCATTGCTTTTGTTGTGGTTTTGTGATTACACTTATTATTATTATTATTTTTTTCTTCTAAGGCCTTCTGCGATATGCAGAAGGCCTTTTATTGTCAGCTTTCACGCCCTCAGTAAGTCTAAGTTGACTCAGAAAAACCTCTCCTTTCAGATCTATGATAGGTGCTAACTTGAATCTGACTAAACCACACAGTGTAATTGCATTTTCTCTGTGGGGGAAGCCGTTTTTTTTATTTATGAATCCATCAGATCCTGAATGCAACACCAGTTGTAGCCGCGGGCAATTTTAAACTCAGAAACAGATGCCAAACAAATACGGCGTTTCCAAATGATGCATAAAATTCTCTATAACGTTATTGAGCGATGGACTTTATTCAAGGCGACATAGGGTTTATGAGAGCCATAATGCAATACTCTATAATGAAATTATTCTACAGAAGGTAAATTTATTGCTGCTTTTGTAGCATCACTTAAATCATCGTAGCGTTTCCTTTGGCATTGTTCAAACATTTTGTTTGTTAATTTAATAAATGTTTGACTTACAACCTCCACCTAAGCAATTTTCTATTAGGGCTGAATCTACCCATTTTCTTATCTGACAGGTCGTCTATTAATTTTCACTCA
Organism: Orestias chungarensis; assembly: GCA_032876305.1. Taxonomy (NCBI): domain Eukaryota; kingdom Metazoa; phylum Chordata; class Actinopteri; order Cyprinodontiformes; family Cyprinodontidae; genus Orestias; species Orestias chungarensis. Next base: position 328,245 of record JAVLVB010001141.1, read on the forward strand.
ATTTAATGTTTATTTCAATGTGCTGGTCTTTTAATCCTCCTGAAAAAAAAGACACGTACAGTACACGTACAGATGAACTCTTTTCAGTAAATGCACTGAGCATTGAGTAATTTCTTAATGATTGCTTTTTGGAATTCAGTTGGAATCTGTTATTACTGATCTGTTTTCCCTCATTTCCACAGACAATGTGGCCAAAGGCCTCCCTCTAACCCGCTGAGTGTTGTATCCTCCGGTAACATAATGCTGATTAACTTCATTGCTGACTCATTAGTCCAGAGCCCAGGCTTTGAGGCACAGTACAAAATCCTACCCAAGGCTCAAGGTAAAGTTGACACATTCATTTTGCTTGGCATAGTCCGTTTTAATCGGTTACAATTTTGGGAAAAAATACTTAATTATTATTGTATGCAGTTATTCCTATAGATCTTTCAATTAAAAATACCAGCTGTAGGTTTATACATTTTATACTTTATTTTATATATATATATATATATATATATATATATATATATATATATATATATATATATATATATATATATATATATATATATATATATATACACAAAATTGGAAGCAGTTTACATGTTTAAAACTGTATACTATATCACGTCTTATTTACGTTTACGTATACATTTTTGTTTAGTGTTTGTCCATTTGGTCCTCTAAAAGATTTCTGTTTGTTTTAAAACTGTTTTATATTACGATTATGTTTATGCAATTTTATGTAGCAGATGCTTTTATCCAAAGCGTTTTACAAAGTAGACACAATGTTAAACCAAACCTAAGATTCAGTGGTGACAGTGTAGCGTGAAGTACGGGTAAGGATAGGAGATGCTCTTTGAAGAGATGGGTCTTAAAGAGTTTCTTGAAGATAGACAGGGACACTGCAATTTGTAGGCTAGCATCATGGACTTGAATTTGATGCAGGCGGCCAGGAGTAACCAGTGAAGCTCAATGAACAGAGGAGTGACATGAGACTTTTTAGGCTGATTGAAGAGCATTTGTGAGGGTTTTTCCGTACAAGCTGGGACGCCAGTAAAGAGTGCGTTGCAATAGTCAAGGCGGGAGATAACCATAGACTGAACCAGGAGCTGGATAGCATGTGGGGTAAGGTATGGCTTTATCTTTCTTATGTTTAGTAAGAAAGATACAAGATCGAGAAACAGAGGCAACATGATCTTTAAAGGTCAGCTGGTCATCAATCATGACACCCAAGTTTCTTGCTGCTTTTGATGGAGTCAGAGACAGGGGTCCAGTCTGGACGTGAATATTGGGCTATATAGTTGGTTTGGCTAAAAAACTAGCAGATATTTTATTTAAAGTATCAAACTACTAATTGGTGAATCGTTCTGGTCAGTTATTCAGTCATAGAGTACTCTTTACACCTAACCCCCTTTTTATGTTTGAGAGGTTTTCCTGAGCTACTAATTTTTAAAGGAATATAATTGTGAAGTTATTGTAATCTTGAGTACATACTACTCTTAGATTTGGGCTCTTAGACATAATCGTCACTTGAAAGGCAAAGTCTATAACTTGAAAACCAAAACACTGGTAACTAAAATTCTAATCTCAATATCTGCTGTAAAAAGGAATGTGTTGAATTTTGTTAAATTATTTTTATTTTAAAAATATGAAAAATTGCATAAAGTTTACTAAGTCAAAAAAATTTTAAACACATTTACTTTCCATGGTTATCAAGAATCTGATGGAAGCCAGTGCCATAGATTTTTAAAAAGGAAAGACAATAATAATAATGATGATGATGATGATGAGGATGA
>JAVLVB010001141.1:330125-357817 GCA_032876305.1 Orestias chungarensis
CCTCCCACTTCTTTGCACCCTCTCTCTCTTACATCTTTAACTTGCTATGAGAGAAAATGCTGAGGCAGCACTGTCAAAGCCGTGCTGTTCAGTACCTCTTCTATCTTCATCTGTCAGACTGTTGTTGCTGCTGCGGCTTGAGCTGAGCTGCAGGGTTTAGTGTGTAGGTATTTTTGCGTGTGCTTCTGGGAGCTGTATGCAGGTGGATACGACTACATTTGTACACCCACAAAGCACTTAGTGTTTTAGCCATCGTGCTGCACTTAGATATAGTGGCATATGTCTGTCTCTCTGTGTAGGTGACACACTTGCCTAATAATGCTGCTACAACTGAATCGCATGCAATGTTCTGCCACAGGTCTCTGCAGGGAACAAGATACGTGTAAGGTTCAACATGTTCCGCATGAAAGAGCCAGGCGTAGATGCTCGCAAGTGTCACAAAGACTATGTGGAAATCATGGGCAAGAGGTAACTCTTGATTTACTGGTCTATAAATGTATTTCAATGTCAGGTGGTACTGGAGACCCAGCTAAAAGCACAAAACTAGGACCTGCGATCCCACTGCTACTACCAGAAACTCACATATATATAGTGCAAAATACACATGATTAAACCTTTTCTCATTCTGACATTATAAGTATGTTTTATAATTTTCTTTACATTCAGATGCAGTCCATTGGTACTTGAATACAAGTTGTGGTCCTTTTTTGATTTCCAGTTGTTTTAAACTTTTATTTTTGGGACTGTAGATATGTACAAATTCTGATAAGCAGCTGTTAATAAGCAGTAGTGTGAGAAGTGTTCACTTGCATTATTCAAGTAGAAGTATAGATATTTGGGTTTAAATATACTTCTGTTGAAGTGTCAACTCAAGCATTTTACCTAAGTAAAAGTGTAAAAGTACTGGTTTCAAAACTACTTAAAGTATAAGGGTAAAAGTAATTAAGGGAAAAAATGCCATTAAGGACAAAAACTTAGAACAGACCACAGTGCACACATACTGCTCCACCCACCTCCCCCAAAAACAAAATATTTCAAAAGGCCATAATGAGTTATGTTACACAAAAATCTTACAAATTTTAACCTGGTGCTGCTCGGTTGGGACATTTTTTGCATGTTCGTACTGCACAGGAGTGATGACTTGCTTAAAAACAAATTGGATATCTGAATAGTAAAAGTGTATACTTCTCAACCAACCACATTCCAATTCGCTCTATTCGGATGGCCCGATTTGTATGGATAGTTTTTTTGTTTTATTTATTTATTTTTTATGATGAAAAGCTTAATGAAAACAAGCCGAAATGATATGAGAGTAAAGAGGCTATTTTTAAAATTTAATAAGTAGAAAGTACAGATAATTTTGTTAAAATGTAAGGAGTAGAAGTAAAAAGTTGGCTGATAACTAATTACTCCAGTAAAATATAGATAATTAAAGATTTCCAAAAAGTAAGGTAACAAGGTATTTGTACTTAGTTACATGACACCTGGTTGTTGGGCAGTATTTTTCTATGATCTACACATTTATGATTACTATAATTCATATTCCTTTTTTATATTGAAGGAATGGCTAACATATATTTACTATTGAGTCATTTTTAATTCTCATTTAAATCATTGATTACCAAATGCCAATATGTGAATTATTAGAAGTACAAGTGTTGGTGCTGCATACAATTTTGCTCTGGCAAAAAAAATTCTATAGTTAAACTCAGTCCTTCTGAGTTTTGATTATTTACCAATCACAATACACGAATATTTTCTTTTGGTGACCCATTGGCCCTGTGGGTTGTTAAATATAAAGTAACACTAATTCAAACAAAACTGTATTAACCTTAACTTATTCATGTGCTTCGGATGTTTCCGTGTAATGTTAAACACAGGCTCAGTATACACTAATGGGGCCTTTGAATATATTGTCCAAATTCTTTCATCCTAAATATTTATGTGATCCAATCCAACCACCTTTTGCACTAATGTTTTCTGTGTCTCAGATATTGTGGGGAAATGTCATCTTTGGCTCTGACCAGTGATTCTGATGTTGTGGAGGTGACCTTTCACTCGGATGAGTCTTATACTGACAAAGGCTTCAATGTTAGTTACAGCGCCTACAATCCTTCTGACCGTAAGTTGAGTCTTGTATTTGTCGCCCACATATGCAACGGAATTTGCAAGACAGCCGAATTGTTACACCATGACAGTGACACTCTTATCTTACCATTATAGTGCCAACAAAGGGATTAATTTTGTGCTTTAAAAGACAAAAAAATGTACTGGCTTATTGACTATAAAGTTACAGCAGTTTGCATATACAAACTTAAAGACTGCCGAAGTGAAATACAAGAGGCGGGCTAATTAGTAGGGAAATTGTTTACTGGTTCTATTTGTAGCTGTAAGACTTGAGCGCACCTCATGCTCTTATGTGTGCTCTCTGTTTAATTGAAATTGATTTAGAATTGTCCTGATTTGCTTTTTTGATGCCTGCTGTGAACATACTGCAACGGTCCTCTCAATTACTTTGTCATCACTTTATGCCCCTTTCCTCTGCCTTTGTGAGCAGCATGCCCTGACAAGTTTGCATGTAACAATGGTTTATGCATTGAAAAAAATCAACGGTGTGACGGCTGGAATGACTGCGGGGACTTGAGCGATGAGAGAAACTGCAGTAAGTTGATCTGGCAAGATTATTTTTCTTCCTCCCCTTAATCAACTTATCTCCCCTCCCACTCCCTTTCCATGCCCACCCCTCATTTCTTAAAAATAAATGGTTTATTTTAAAACCATGCTTTATAATGGCCCTCTTGCTGAGAGTCACGTGAGAAGATGGATACCAATCTCATCTCTGCCTGGTAAGTGTTGCCAGCAGCCAGTTAGCTTAGCTCAGCAAAACGAGTTGGGAGCAGGGGGAAACACTTAGCCAGCATCTGTCCTGAGATAACGAAATCCGAGGAGCATAAAAATGACAAGCTGTGGTTTTACGAGCCAGATCATATCTTATCTTCTCCTCAGCGCCACGCATCCAGACTCCAGGAAATGATTTAGTCTTAATGGCCAAGAAATAAAGCACAACTTACCAAAGGTGGACTTTTTTTTTTTATATATATTTTTTTTTACTCTGAACAATTTGAATTAAACAATTATAACAAGTTACATGGGGATTACTGAGGGATTTTTGTTATCTTCAAACGAGGCCCGACCTTCCTAATTTTGCAAAAGTTTAGTTTGCAAAGCAGCTAAAGCTCTGCAGCCAAAAGCGGTTTTTGTTGATGTAAATGAATTTATTTGTGCACTTTCTATATTAATATATGTCAAAATTTTCTTTCTTTCAGTGTGCAGTGACGATCAGTTTCAATGCAGTAATGGTTTGTGCAAAGCAAAAATGTTTGTGTGTGATCGTTCCAATGACTGTGGAGATGGAAGCGATGAGAAGAATTGCTGTAAGTATTCTTCTACCCCTCTATGATCCAGATCTATCTAAGGCACCCTACTTCACACCTGACAAAGACCGCCACTAACATTGGAAATCAAGCCCAGTGTGGGTGGTTTCTGTAGAAACAATGAGATATCTACTGCTTTGTAAAAAGAGCGTAATGTGTTCCCCATTACATTTCATACAGCGTAGAACTGTTTTAAGCTGGCAAGAAACATTCATGAGACTCTATGAGAGGTTAATTAGCAAACTGATGGTATATTTAGGCTGTAAATGCAGCCTAAACTAGCCTACTAGCATCACTTTCGGTTTATTGATGACTCCTATCTAACATGCTCCTATATGGCTTTAACAGACATATTATAGGAGCATTGGCTACCCTTGCCTCATTCCTAGGTGAAGGCCTAATCATGCCAGCACCAAGCTGATGGTACACAACGTACATAATCATTATCATGGTCTTTTTGGCACAGCTGCTGTACAAATTGCATCTGTTGACTGATTTGACTACATCAAAAAGGATGTTAAGGTGCAAATAGTCTTGTAATCACAGAGAACACAAACCTACAAATTGTTTATCTCATGCTTTATTGTTCGTGGTTAAAAAGCCTTTTTAAAGATGCAGGTACGTCATGTAAAGGATAAATCCTGTCTGCTCAATACCAGGGGTCAAAACACAGAGTAGGGGCTCCTAGGATTTATATTACCGTTATCCAAATGTACAATATGCAAAAACATAAGAGCCAGCTGATCTGCAGTGTGCAGCAACAGCCACTGCTGCATCATTCTATCAACGGCAGAAAACTTTGTTCGTGCTGGTGTTTTTTTCCCAGCAGGTTTTAAAAATGTATATATAAGCAGTTGGAATGATTTGATAAAAAAAAAAAAAAAAAAAAACTTTATTTTTAGACCAAACTTTCAAAAATCAGTTGCCTGCTATGGCCACTGATGATTGTGTAAAGTCAATGATCCCAAAGCTGTGTACATACATATATCTAATACTTGCAAGAAAAATAAAATACAGAACTAAAGTCTTTCTTTGCTGTAGCCCTATTGTCTCTTTGTCTTTTAATATAATTTCCCTCCAAACTTGTTTTGTTGACAGCCGGTTGTGAGTCAAACGAGTGGAGGTGTGGTAATGGAAATTGCCTTCCTTCTGATGTTGTCTGCAACGGTTTAAAGGACTGTGTAGATGGAAGCGATGAGACCTCATGCGAAATCTGTAAGCGGACCACCATTTTTCAAACCATTTTTAACCAACTTATGCAATTTCCACCTCACCTCTTTTTTTTTTTTTTTCATTCCCCACTTCTCTTCACTATTCATCAATTTCCCCCTAATTCTCCTCTTCCAGTTGCAGATTTAGATTTTCACTTCTGTGAATAAGGAGGCATATTAGCCCGTGATCCCAATCAATACACCCAATCAATGCAATCTGCTGCTCAATCATTACATTGTTCATAGGAGCCTCACTCTGAAGCCTTACTGATTGCATAGTATTTCGCCGATTAAGAGTGTGTTGTCACTTTGGGTCCCGTCTCCATGCTCTTTTACAGCCCGAAGTTTGTGCCATGACTACAGCTTTACATGCGACAGCGGGGCCTGTGTCAACAAGGTGAATGCTGAATGTGACCGTGACAGCGACTGTGATGATAACTCGGATGAAGCCTGGTGTGGTGAGAAAATTTTACATTTCTCTTCCCGTGCCCACTTAAAAAAACAAAATAATAATTCAAACGGCTGAAGCTGGGTTTAATGTTGTCACTGTTGTTCAGTGGAATGGGGTGGGGGGGGTTCTGGTCTGCATTTTATTTTCTTTAGCAAAAATCACTGTGTATGTTATTAAGAATTAATAACTAGAATTAACTGCAATGGCTGGCATCATTTTAGTGTTGAGTGAACGCAATCTAATTTTCAGCTTCACCCCCCATTCCCACCCCCATCTCTTCTTGAATTTCAGATTGCGGCACCAGGCCTTACAAGCTAAATCGAATTGTAGGGGGGCAGAACGCTGAAACTGGGGAGTGGCCCTGGCAGGTCAGCCTTCACTTCCTCAGGTCCAGCCACGTTTGTGGCGCCTCGGTCATCTCAGATAGGTGGCTTCTGTCCGCCGCTCACTGTTTCAAAGTTCCCAACTCCCCAGAGTGAGTCACAGATCTCTTGTACTTACAGGCATGTTTACATGAGCAGCCTGTTGGTGGTGCACTAACCTTGCTGTTCAACCTGAGCACAGCCATAATACAACCATTTATTACAACTATTCAGATTTTTTTCCCAGGCATTTGTGTACAATGTACACACATACACATACAACGAGATAATCAATCAATGCTTAAAAATCATGATGCGTTCAGTATTATTTTGATACATTAATCATGTTCATACAACTTTTGTAATGGATTCATTTTAAAATATAATGTGAGTGAGTTTCAGGTCAGGCTTGGACTGTTAATCTTATTTAAAGGTGGTTTGAGTTGATGTAGGCAGGAGTTAAAGTAAATTTTGCAAAGAAGATGAGAGTTAGGGAGCTATAACATTTTAATGTTTAGATGAATTTCACTGCAAAATGCTTTTGCAAGGCACTACAAGTAGGACAGGGATTTACCTAGCTTTTCTCATGCTTTCACAGCCACTCTGTTACAGCCAACTGGATAACCTACAGTGGTTTGCAGTCCCAGTATAAAATGGAGGATGCTCAGATGCGTAAAGTGAAGAGGATCATCACTCACCCAGATTACAACCATATGACCAGTGATAATGACGTTGCACTGCTAGAGCTCAGCGAGAAGCTGGAGTTCAGCAACACTGTCCAACCGATCTGCCTCCCCGCAACCTCTCATGTGTTCCATGCAGGAATGCCTTGCTGGGTCACCGGCTGGGGCTTAACTCGAGAAGGAGGTAAAAGTTTAGTATTATTATTAATATTTGCAGCTTTGAAAAGTACTTTGTACTGTGCTTAAAGGTTTCTCCCATCTTGTTTTCTGATCTCATTCATGGAAACTATTTTTCTTTAAATCAAACTCTGGCTTCCTTGGGAAATCTTCTAAACCTTCATTTGTGACCCCTAATCCGGGCTAATAACACTTTTGATCCTGGCCACAAACATGAAGCCTCTGACCTCTTTGGTACTGCTTTTACAGGTTTTTCAGCAGTTACACTGCAGAAGGCTTCAGTGAAAATCATCAATGACACCGTGTGTGCCAGGGTAATGGAAGGCATGATCACTTCTAGGATGCTCTGCAGTGGATTCTTGTCGGGAGGAGTGGACGCGTGTCAGGTGAGACCGTGCAATATTCTCCACAGGAAAGAAAAGGGAGAGGTTGTCACACAATTGTTATCGATATGCCCTCACACCTGAACCCAATCTAATGATTTAACTTGCCCACATGTGGCGCTCACCAGGGAGACTCTGGGGGCCCCCTGTCATGCTTCGAGGAGAGTGGCAAGTGGTTTCAGGCTGGCATTGTGAGCTGGGGTGAGGGATGTGCCCGTCGGAACAAGCCCGGAGTCTACACTCGTGTCACCAAGTTCAGAGCATGGATCAAAAAGGAAACGGACATTTGATGATGAAGATTATGTTTGGAACAGGAGTGGGGAATATCAGAGCGCTACAAAAATGCTGGAGATGGAACATTTTGGTCTGATTCAGACAGAGTCTCTTTGAGTGTTCTCTATTTAACAGGCCACTAAGCATACTGTTGCATGGGGCCTTGCTGTTCACATGAATGACTTTAAGCACTTTATTTGGTTGCCGACCTCCCACAGGAACTCCACAGACTCGAGTTTTGTACGCTTCCTAAACATGTTTCTTAGCAGCAGGTCATGCTGGCATCTATTCAAGCAATACTTAACTGATGGATACACTGCACAGTATATCCAAAAAATGAAACATGTATGAATTGGGAATGCTTTTTCTCCAAATTGTTGTTTGATTTGATTTAACATTTTAAACATTTTACTTAGCTTTTTAAGAATAGATATATATTTTTTTAAATGTACAGTTTATGACTTTTGTATCTAAACTGCTTTGAGCTCCCATTTGGACAGGGTGTAAATGTTCCACTGTTCTTTTACAGCTTTAGAATAATATGTCAAAATTAAACTACACATTTAAGAGAAAAGCAGATGCAGCCAATGAGGGATAAATGTGCCAGGACCATTTATGTACAGTGAGTTTCATGTTAAGCGAGGAATGTATAAATACTAGGAGCGGGCTGGAATGGAAAGCAGAAATTGCAGTAAACGATCTAAAATCCATCTGATTTGCTTGAATATTGCTTGGATTATATATTTTTACAGTCCAGGTTTTCCTGTCTTTATATGTTCATTATTTTTGTCCAAACTTTAAAATGATTTTGCAAGATATAAATTTCTGGGTTGGTAAAGGTGAATGATCACAAGTCCATGACTAAAGCTCAGGACAATGGGTGTTTTTTGTGACAGGCGTTAGGAATATTTCTACTCAAGGCCAATTCCTTTTATGATCTGAATTCCTTTTATGATCTGAATTCCTTTTGGATTATAAACTAGTAAAACCAAACGTGTGAATGTGTATTCCTTACAATAACAAAAAGTATTTGGGAGGACAATTGACAGGTTGGTGTTTAATTGTCTTTTTAAAGGACATTGCCTGTGAATTAAAGCAAATATTTCCATCTTTGTCTTGTTGATTGCGTTTTACTGACATGAAACTCAAATTTCTTACAATATTTAAAGTTTATTTATATGCAAGAACCTGGTTAATAAACCCCTTTTATTTGATGGTTGAGATTTAAATGGATCACCTCCTTTACTTGTCTTTAATGTGGTCTTGTTTAGCAGATTATGTCGTACATAATAAATGCATGTGTTGGGAGACCTCATGCTTCTCACAGTGGAATTGTAATGAGGATGTACCTCTCCTCCTTGTTGTGAGCAGCGTGCATACCTGAGGAACAGTGGTGACAAGACGAGCTCATATTGTCGAATGATGCCTTCCTTTGTCACAGCTCTATCTTATTACCCTACCAAATGGGTATGTTGACTTCAGGAGCTGGATACACGTATAGTTGGGGTGGTGGGGCATCTACTGTCTCATCTGTCTTCATTAAAATCACACCAGCAGTGGGAGAATTGGAAAATCCACATTGACGAGGCTGCTAGTTTATGTATTTATCACTTTTGCTACACGGAAAGCTTTGTTGATGTGAGGCTTTGGCTGAATAACTTCCAGGATTCACTCGACCATGCGTCTTTATTGGAAATGGTTTTATTTAAATATAAATATGTGTACAAAGGTACAAGCAACAATAGCTCATTTCTAGCAAATAAAATTCTTAATACATTAATGTAAGAATGAACATACAAATGAAAATTAGTTGTGTTTGACCGAAAGAAAATTAGTATTTTAACCACATTTGATGATTAAACAACTCCAATGTGAAATTGTTTGACAGCCACAAAAGGAAAAAAAAGACAGATTACACATGTATATAAAGATACTTTACAATAGAGCAGCTCATAAGCTGTACTTTAAGGCTTATATAAAATATAAAAATAAAAGACAAGTGATGATGATGGCATCCTCTCTTACTGCAACATTTTGTTCTCTCATCCGGCTGCCCTGGTACTAACTCGCAGAGATAAATGGCAGTACGGTAAACATCCAGGTAGTGAAACGCAATGGGATCCGGTGTGGAGAATCCGATATGCTCTTAACATGAAATGGAGAAGAATATAAATGCAGACATTTTCGTCACAAGACACATCGTTTGCATGCAACAGAGAGAGAGATAGAGCAAAAGCTGTTTTTACAGATGCGCAGTGTTTCAGGGTAGTACTGGTTCTTGTAAACATGTTGAGACAATTCCATTGAGTTGTAAGACTTTTCAGTTGTTCTCATTAGAACCAAACATTGATGCATCCCTTATCCCGTTTGAACCTCCAGAAGTTGACGTTCAACTGTAAGGTTTTAAGATTGCCAACATTTTTAGTCAACACCGCTTTTGATTGTTGTTTTTTTAGATCCTACTATTCATTTTACAATCAGTAAACATAGTTGTTCTTTTTCTTCAAGGGTTGGCCCAATTATTTCCCCTTCAAAGTTATTTCCATTTTTGGGATTTCCTGGCCTACCTTTGTCCATCTTGTACAACATAGTTAACATATACTGTACGCACACATTTTCCTTGCATTTCCATGTTATCCGCCCATGAACAACAAATCTATGTCCAAAACATGCCATGTGAGGGACGTTCTAGGGACACAGCTTTCATATATATTCCACCAGTGGTTACTCTTCATAAAGTAGACTACCTGCAGGTCAGTACAGCTAGCCTGTTGTGCAGAGTAGGATAAGCCCGTCTTTGTAAGTAGCTGTCTTTTGTTAATGATAGACACCGATGTGCTTAGAATTGCTTTCGCATGCCGACAATACACCAAATGACAGTCAACAAAAGGCTGTTCATATTTTTTTTTCTTGTTTCGTAAAGATGTTTTAGCTTTATGATTTCTTTCCCAGTATTGAGCTCATTACCATTTAGTTCTGACTCGAGGTTAAGTACTGGAATGCAGGTTAAGGGATATCCCAAGTGAGATGTGGCCTTGTTCCAGTTTGGCCCCTTTTATGTTCATACAATTAGATTTTACATCTTGGCATCCATCACCGGGGAGATTGGTAATCCCATGGCCTTTATCATGACTGTCCAAACACATCCTTGCAGGACCGTGTGAGTAACTAAACTGTCTTTTCCTGTTAGTTCTACTCACGTTTTCTGTTTTGTTTTTGTAACATGTTTTCTTTTGTCCTGTCAGACATGAGTCTGCATGCGTTGAGTCTGCCGGCCATAGTCAGACTGCTGGGAGGAGACTTGAGAGGACGCGTAGGACAAGCGGGACGAGCTAGACACCTTGCTGGCCTGATCTGATTGGTCATATGCATCAACCTTCTCATATGAAGCTGGCTTGACGTAGTTGGTGAAGGCACGGCTGTAAGTGGCTGGAAGGTAGGCTGAGCTGCTGTATAGGGGATCAGTGGGATATATGCTTGCTGGTTGGGTGGGTGACTGCGGCTGCTGCTGCTGCTGTTGCTGCTGCTGCTGGGCTGGCGGCTGCTGTTCGTACGAAGATCGACTCACAGTATTAGTGGCATATCGATGGGAGAACTCATAGATACGAGGCTGGGTACCATGCTGGCCATACATGGGGCTTGGGGAAGGCAGCTGTGATGGGGTGTAGACTGGCCTGGAGTTTGGCACATACTCGGAGAAGCCACTGTTGCGTATGTGACGATCGTCGTGGCCATGGACATTGTAATATCCGTTGGTGGGGTCCTAAGATGAAGATGGAGGAATTAGAAATCAGGAATGTCAAGTAATGTGGAAAGGTTGAAAAAACAAAAATATATACAATGCAAAAATATTACCACTTTTGCTTAGTTTGGCTCATTAGAACCACAAACTTCCTCACATGCTATCAGGATTTCACGTGGTAGCACCTTTGCAACCTGCATTATGTCTTTATCTAAAAAATGGATGTGTCACAAGCACCTACTCAACATGGCTTGGTTCTGTTATTGGAGATTTACACTAGAATTGTGTGTCAGAAGAATATCAGACAGTGACTAAAAAGGATTGGAGTCACTGGTTGCATTACAACTGGGAAAGGGACTTTAAAAAATTTCCTTTCCAGACCACTAAACTGTGGAGAGTTACTATGGACATCTTGCCTGGTTTGACTGCTTTTCTTAGTCACCTATTGGAACAGTTGGACACCGAAAGCAGTGTCTTGTAAAAAAATAATTAGTTTGCTCTGTCATCTTGATACTAATGTTTTCTACCAAACCTATGAGGCCTTCTGCAAACTTCTGTAGTGATGCAAATATTAAATACACGAAGATGAATTTGCTAATCAAGTGATTTTTATTAGGGTAACAGAATAACTGGGACAGAATACAAATGCACATAATATTTCTAAGACTTTTGCCAGCAAAAAATAAAAATACGATTCATGATCACTATCTGTTGTCGGCTTATGAGACAGAATCCCGCATAAATTACTGAAAGTTTTGGTTGCAACATGATGTAATGTGTATGACAGACATAAACACTTTTGCAAGACACTCAGCTATACTGAAGATGTATTTTCAAGTGTTTTAAGTTTTACCTTTATGTCCGATCTTTCATCGTCCTCCTCCTCCAGGAGGTCACTGTGTTCTGTGCGAGATGTCCCTGGAGACTCACTGCTGTTGGGAGCCTGAGGGAAGACCAAGCATTTCTAAAGAATTACAAGAACGAACAAGACCTTGCTTGAATAGGAACAAAAGGAAGGCTTGAAGTTTCTGCTTCAATGTTAATGTAACCTCAGTCTTTCTAGCTCCCATCACTGTCTGACGCACTGAGAAGCTAAAATAAAAATCAGACTCACCATTGGTTCTTTGACATCCTCCTCATCATCATTACCACGGGTAGCATTGTGATCACTGTGAACAATCTGAACTCTGATATCACTCTTGGATAGTCGAGTACATCTTTTACCTGTGGGAATTGGGAAAAAAAAGTTTTACCAGACACATCATGGGAAATTTGGCAGACAAATTTACATATTTGATTTTTAAGAGCAAGATAAAACTGCGAGCTAAAAATTCTTTGATTTGAAGAATTTCCTATCTAGCCCATACTGACCGTTGAGCTCACCTTTGCCTGTATGTCGGCAGCAGAGGGAAACCAGTGTGATGACACAGATAAGCAGGACACAACCTCCACCTACTGCTCCTCCAACAATTAGCAGCATAGGGAGGGCCTCTGTGTTAGAAGAGGAAAGGTGTATATGGGGGGAAAAAAAGAGCATATTTGAGTGTCAAAAATGTGGACAGCAAAAGGGGAAAATTAAATGAAAAAACTAAAACACTTCATTCATTTCCTTTGTTAATTATTTATATCCACCATAGTTATAATCCATATACAGTGTGCCTCAGTCCTCTAACAGCTTTTGTAGCATATGCTCATGTGGACACTTTGGCATCTTGCAGCATGGCTATTGTCTCTAATCTCTCTGATGGAAGGGTAACAAGATCTGACATGCAATGAAGCAATAGATAGTAATCTAATTAGAAATTCCAGGAGATACCGCTGCCACTTTCTCTGGAGACTCCCATACTGCTACATTATTGTACATTACTGTCGAGCAGCTTACTTTTTGCCGTTTGCAGCAGCAAAGGTTACCACTGGCACTACTGAAGTGGTACAGCTGTTTAATTTTAAAACTTTACTGATATTCTTATGGGATTGTGATGACGATTATGATCTGAACCACAAACACATTTGGCTTGTAATTGATATCAAGTTTACGGGGCACACATAATCAATAATGTAGCCATCCACTGAATAAATTATATGAATTTGAACACTATAATTAGGACAGCAACAACTAGTGGCACAATTTTCTCCTAATTCAGCCCATTCTCATAGCAGGGATTGGCCATATCATAGTAACCTGTCATATTAATATATTTTCTCATTGTTTAACTTAGTCTATGAAAGTGACTAGAGAACAAATACAAGCTAAGAGTCCTGCAGCACAGCTAACTGTTGCTAGAAGCTATACAAGTAATTGTTTAATGTTAAACTAACCAAAGCAAAAAAAAAAAGAAAAGGTAAAAATCATAACTTATTTAGTTTGGTCAATAACCTGTAGTACTTCTAGTTTTGTGTGTTGTTACTAAGCATATTGGTTGTATTTTGTTAATTATGATTTACTATAATTCTCTGATGCAAGTCCAAGCTGCCACTAATTAGAGGATGGTAACACACCCAAATCATAAATAATTGGTCCTGATGAAGTTCATCCAATCTTATCTTGGCTTGGTTTAGTTTCGCTTGGCTCGTTTAATCCTGTTATATCTATAAGACCTTTGAAAATCATACAAGAGAAAAAGAAATCTCAAAAACGTTTCTCGTTAATGTGTTGGTATTGCAGCACAGCTTACCAAAGGCAGCAGAAAAGTCGCAATGCAAAACGTTGTCATTGCCACAAAATGTCGTGATTTATTTGTTATTTACAGACCCCATTTTGGAAGATAGCTATTGTAATGACCTCATTATGATGATTTTAATGTTGGTGTTGCTCAGAATCTGACTTTCATATCAGCAGTTGTCTATCATGAAAAAAAATTCCCTACAGCTGCAAGCCATCTGCTTCCAGTACTTACAAGAGGAACAAATCACATGCCTGAAACTAGATATTGATAATTTCAGTTTATGTACAAATCAGGGTTACCATTTTAACGCAAACAGCAGCTAGAAAAAGCAGGATAAAGAATCATTGCTGCAAATGTGAAAGCCACATTTTTTTATTTTTGTAGTAATGATATTCTATTGGTTTTGTATTGAGAACACGGAGCATGACTGATTTATTTTGGTACATATGAGCCACCGTGATGAAAGCTCCAATAATTATAAGATGGTAAATCTAACAGCAAAAACCTAACATCTTTATAATGGGTATTTACGTACAAGCTTAGATAAGGAAGGATGCACAGTGGCTGTTCAGCTTGTTACCTTTGTTGAGCTATTTCTTCTCATGTGATTTATGAGGCTTAACTATTTCAATATAGCTTTAAAGTTTTACTTAAAGCTGCTGTCAGTGTTTACCTTGCTCCTTTA
Source organism: Orestias chungarensis (assembly GCA_032876305.1). NCBI lineage: Eukaryota > Metazoa > Chordata > Actinopteri > Cyprinodontiformes > Cyprinodontidae > Orestias > Orestias chungarensis. The sequence goes on from JAVLVB010001141.1 coordinate 344,193, forward strand.
GTGTGACCAAGGCGTTGCCGGTGCCGAAACGGTTCCAAGCAGTGCAGTTGTAGCGCAGCTGAAAATCCTGCACCAAAGTCTCAGACAGGACCAGGGAGGAAATGACCCCATGGTCAGTAGTCACAGTTTGTACTGAATAACGACCAGCAGTACCAGAGGACAGGCTCATGTCTCCAAAGGTCCAAACCTGCAGAAGGTAAACAGTGAGTGGTAAATAACTTTTTTTGTGAAAAAACTGTGAGCAAATACTTAAAGCTAAGACATGTTCATTTGTTGATCCCTGCATGCTATAGACAAATTAACTCTTAATTTGTTCGTACTGATTTCACCCTGCTGACCTCCAAGGTGCTATGTGGCTGACAATGCTCATAGGCTCACATTTAAGCTAGTGTCCATGTCTGATCCTGCAGGTGAGGGCTAAGCAGCATTAGGAGGCTACACAACAAAATAAGGCTCCTCTCTGCTCCCTCCTGCTTCAGGCCACCTTCGGGGCACCTTTCTCTCACTCCTCCCTCTCACATTCTAATTATCCCCTTCCAGCCCCAGCATACCTTCAACAGTTCAACAGGGTCAGCAGAATGATGCCCATTGGGCTGCTAATTGAATGTAGTTTGGCAAATCTTGGAAAAAACCTTGTTGTCTGCAACTCCCCCCAATCCGGCAATCCTTTGAGCCTCTTTGTGCATTTACGCCTTTGAATAAGTGTGCCCAGGTGTGTATCTTGTAACAAGTGAGACTAAAAGTGTGTTGAAGCAAAGGTGGGATGCTGAGGTCAGGGCGAACAGTCTGCTCTTTCATGTGGGTGTAACAAAGAGGAGCCTTTCACTGTGTTATCCCCTCACAAATGAGAGTGTAAACCACAACACAAATAAACAGGCTTGCTTACAATCTTATCAGGTGGAGGGCTGCTTCCCACTCGGCACTCAAGTTTGCCCTTGGAGTGCTTGACAGCATGCTGCGTTGCATCCGCTGTGATGATAGGTGGACCTAGTGATGGAAGAATGATGGACGGAAAAAGGTAGAAAAATGCTTAACAGCAACATCGCAAAAGCAGCCACACAAAAAAAGTCATTTCCATAACACATGAGATCAGGGCTTTAAGCAGATAAAAAAAAAATATCATGTGCCAGGACACCACTTCATGTAAATAAGTCTGAAAATAAAAAAAAGAAGAAAATTGTATTTAAAAAATTTAAAAAGTCTCACTTGCAAACGCCTTAGTAACTCAATGTGTTAGTAAGGAACAAAACTTTGTGACTGTGAAGTCATGTTCTAAAGAAGTCACTCACCATTTACTGTTAGAGTGACATCTCTTTCTGCAACTCCTATACGAGGAACAATGGCCTTGCAGGTGTATGTTCCAGCATCCTCTTGGGTAACAGCCTTCAGCTGCAAGGTGTTACCATTACTGAGCACCTGGCGAGAGATCCAAGGAGACAAGTGAGAAATATGTTAGAAAGAGAAAATGCCAGAAATGAGGCAGCAGAGGAGAGAGGCAGAGAAAAGAAGCGCGAGCGCTTCACCAGGGACCCCCATTTTGCGGAGGCAGTGCAGAGGTGGGCTGACCATTGTAACAAATGCTGGTGGTTGGAGTTTAATTTCATTGTGAAGAGCTTTAATCACAGCATTAAGCACTCCAGCCACCGCTGAGTGACCGTGCTGCTGGGGAGATTGTTGTAATTAAACAGTGGGGACAGATCGTTGCATACTATGTGTGAGTGGGCTCTAGCCTTTGGAGCTCCGATACTCACTCACTCCTTAGCTCATTGATCCTGTCATTCCATCAAGCTGTGATTAATCCATTTATCCCAACTCTGTTCTCCTCCCACCCTCTCTCCGTCTTCACATCCTCCCTCTTGCTCTCTCCTTTTCTTTTTGTATTTCAACACACTTATGGAGTAACCCAATTAATCCATTACTCATGGCTGTGTGAGGGACAGTGGCAGTGGGTGGAATAGAAAAATGCCTGCACATTTTGCTCAGAGTGGTTGAAAGTGGTTGCTCTGAGAGATGACGGCGCTACTTATTTCTTCCAACAGCGGCCTGTGCTGGGGCAGCTTTCTCCAGCATGGCTTCAGAAATTATATTAGTGGTCTGGAAAGAAGCTCCTAAGGGATGCCTACTTTAATGGTGTGTTCAGTGAAAGACATTTACCAGAGTGATGTAAAGTTAAGATAGAAACTTCCCATTATTTCACCAAAGAAAGTGACTTTGAAGAGGTGGATTCAGATGTTACGTCAAGATATTTTTTTATTTTGCATCTGGGTTTCTGTTTTTCGATTTAGACAAACACAAGATGTTGAAAACAAATTTGAGCATTCCATAATCCAAATAAAAGTGACAGACATATTTCTCCGTGTCATTTGATAAGTATGCACACCTTAATCTTAGAAATCAAAATCAGATTTATTTGAAAAGTAAAAATTGCTCTGTCAGACAAAGACATTGAAGCATTAGATTGTATATGTTTGTTGTATTGTAAAACAAAAATATTTGATTTCTTCTATCAAGATGGTGTCTAACTTGTGGAATTGTAGGTAGGTCATTTGCAAGATAGAGCATCCTGTGTAAGACATGATAAAAACCTTTTTTTAATTACTATGTTATAAGGTAGGTACTTTGACTCAAAACGTTTTGCATGTTCAGTTCTTTGTATCACTTAGTATGTTTCATGTAGGAAGGTCACTGGCCTCCAACTCCACATCCTATAATTAAAGTACTTAAAAAATAACAATTCCAATATCACAGACTTCCTTCAAAATGAATAAAAGAATGTTGTGCTCAGATACTAAATTAGGTGATAATGTATACGTTGTTAAAAACCAAAAAAAAAAAAAACTGCCTTTCATTTGTGTAAAATGTTGATTAACATTGAAAAAAAAAAAAAGATGTAACCTCTTAAAGCTCTGCCATTGTTCAGAGCAGCCATTAGCACCGGCCTCTGGGACAATTTATTCTGGATTTGTACTAACTGAGCAAAACCCCAACTGAGAAATTCTGAACCGTTCATTTAAGCAATCTTCTATGAAGCTGAAACAACACAAAAAAAACTAACATCTGGCAGTAAAGAGAGGAGGAGTATCAACATATTTTATTCAATGTCAGAGAAAATATGATTTCTTTTGTAGGCAGTGAAGTGACAGTTAGACACTGCAGTGAGTCCCTTTGTTTGAACTGTTTTTTGGCTGATTAATTGACCAACTGATTACCTCAGACTTATGACAGCATGCCATGTGCACATACTTGTCTGTATGAATCTGTCATTGGGCAGACAGTTTTCTGCCAGAGGCTCTAGCCCTAAGGGAATTAGCTGTTTCAGCCAGAAAAAAAAGTGCTGGAAAAGTGTGTGGGATTCATGCCTCAAGGCCATGAGTGAACTTTCTCCTCTAGAGGAACATCGGCATTGAGGTTTTACTGTTAAGATAAAGTGCTGAATTGTTCTGTATGTTGACTTACCACGCTAGAGCCATGCTTTGTCCAGGCTAGGGTCAGGGGAGGGTTTCCAGTCCATGCACAGGTAAAGGCTGAATCCATCCCTATGTCTACAGTCATTGGCTTAGGCTCTGACAGCAGTCTGGGCCCAACTAGGGTAAAACAAACAGTTTCAGTCAAAGCGAAAGTACGGCCAGCATGGCCCATTGAAATGTAAAAAAAAAAATAGCTATCTGTACTCCATGACATGTTCTTCTGGTTACACTCACATTGAACATCGACCAGAGTGCTGACGTTGGTGCTGCCCACGGAGTTGGAAACCTCGCAGGAGACTGGGTCGGTAAAATAAGAATAGTCCACTGTCACCTCAAGGCTGTCACCGTTGGCTTCTGAGATGGGCATTCCTCCTTTCGACCACCTTGGAAACGAGAATAATCACATTAAACTGTTACATTCATTCGGGGACGGCAATTAGTCATGGATATAAAAAATGCAATTAGCATATTCAAGGCCTGTGCCAATCAAACATTACCAATCAAAAGGCTTTTGCGAAAATAAGCTTTATTTTTATACTTCTTTTAAATTTCCCATCAGTGGTATGTTTTCAAGCAACTTGGGAATTACAAATGTTGAAATAATCATCATAAATGGTTAAATCTGTGTTCATGTCCAGGGATTAACTTTAACTAAAAGTAGAACAATACCTGTAACCAGTGATTTCAGGGTTGGCAGATGCAGAGCATATGAAGAGAACTTTGGCCCCCTCAGTCACGGTCTGAGGTTGGATTGACAGGGTCACAGTTGGAGGATCTATGAGGGGCAAACATGTGAAATGTTCAGGTTTAAAGCTGCCAATCACACTGAAAACAGTTCTTGTACACTATATGTATTTTTTTCATGTTTTAGAGATCTTTATGGACAGGTGCATGCAGGACTCACGCTGGACACTGATAGTGACTGAAGTCTGTCGTCCAGCGGGAGCAGCTGGGTTGAGAACCCTGCAGGTGTAGGTGCGTCCGGAGTCGCTGTCTTCTGGAATGATTGGAAGCATACTGACAGCTGCCTGCCTCTTCCCATCCTCCATCAGTGTCTACAGGGTTTGGATAACAATGGAGCAGGAACTTAGAAGGTTAATCCGCTCAATGTTGCACAAAACAAGTCAGGGCCTTATGACACCTCGGGCTGAATTTGTCATATCCATACTATTAAAATTGAGCTGTCCATTTGTATGAACTTATTTTATGGTGGAGCATAGGAATGTTGCTTTTCCCACATTTCTGAGAGCATTACTTATCAGCTCCCACTGTTAGTCATCATATTTTAGATCTCTTTAATGTTTGGAAATCAGTACTTCCTGAAGTAAAGGTGTAGATTCTGGGGGCTTGGCTCACTGGGTACTCACTTCCTGCCTCCTTCAACAGACAAAGTGAGACAGTGCTTAGCAAAAGTGTTCCTCTCTTTTCAAATTTATTTTGGGATAACCACCACAAACCGCATTGCGATTTATTGTGGTATTATGTGTTGGACTAACACAAAGAAGTGCATTTATTTTTCGTTCAAAGGAAAATGACTGCTACAAATCCCCAATGGAATTTAGAAGTAGACTTTTGACTAGGTTGTTTTAAATTGAATATCCTTAGACCTAAACCAACCAACAAAGCTCAATTAACTCTGACAATTTATTCTTACTCTGACAATGAGTACCTTTCCTGTAAAAAAGAAGACAACCCCCCCACTAAGCAGGATGCTTCCACCACCATGGTTCCTCTTGAGGGCTGGTGTAGTCACGTTGATGTGAAGCATTTCTTTCTATGTCACGGCTAATTTTGCTTGATGACCATGACCAAAAAATGTAGGCAGGTTCCTATCTACCCAAAGCTCCTTCTTAAACATGTTTACTGCTTTCCCCACATCACTAGTGCAAAATGCATTATTGGCTTCACATGGCTTTGTTTGAAACAATGGCTTTGTTCAGGACAATCTTCCATACAGGTCATATTTATGAAACGCACAACTTATAGTCATCTCGTCAACAGATTCCCAGAACTTAAGCGATGGATGTCTGAAGCTCCTGTGGAGTTACAAAGATTAATGCTCTCCACACCCAGTTTAAGTAGGTTTGATGCCATTTGCACTCCATTTTCAGATAATGCTTTTAAAATTGCTCTGAGAGCTGTTGGAAAAAATCGTGATTTTGTCTTATCAACTAACCCTGCTTCTACACAACTATATTTCTGACCCGTCTGTGGATCTTTGGGCTTTCTGATGCCTTTGCTCAGTACCGTTCTCTAACAAACCTTTGACACGTTTTACAAACCACATGTATTTATACTGGGATTTTTTTACATACAGGTGACCCATGCCAGATTTTATTAAGCAGCATAAGAATAAAAGGTTAAAATTATTAACATCATACATCATTGTCAATATGGCTTTTTTTTCCACATAAAAACATTCATAAAACACAAAGTATACCAATGTAATGTGACAGAATGTAATAAAGCTTGAGAAGTACTAACGCTTTTTCCCCCGGCACAATGCACAGCCAAGGGCAAAATACCAACAATGGCAACAAAGAAAGGTATGTGTGTGGTCTTATTGTATTTAATATTTTGAGGGGGGTGGGGCGGAGTTGAGAGTGTCACACATTGAGTGCCAACTAAACCTTTTCCCTTGACAGAGGAATCGATGAAGCAGGTCTTTCACTTCCTCGGCCAGACACACAAAAAGCATTTTTATGCTAGATCAAATCACATCACTTTCTGTCACCACCACTCACCCGGACAAATCTTGGTCCAGCCCTCCAGCCAGCCTCAGTTTGGGAAATATCGACAGATATTTGCTGTGTATTTCACAAAGCCGCGTTTTGATTAAACTGAATGTTGACGACCCCCTCTGTTCCTCTTAAATTCCTTACATCCTATGTCCCCACAATCCACCACATGTGATCCTCCACCCCTGTGCCACCTCTTTCCCTCTCTGCAGTCTTTCGCTTCCTTAAATGTGGCATTTAGCGTTGTTTAGCGTGGTCAGGGAGCATGAAAAATGTGACACTTTCCCAGCCGTGGCCGACTCACGCTTGGTTGCTCCCCATTGTGTTTTGTACATTGTTGTGGGGGATTTCTTGTCTGCAGAAGCTCTACTGTATGAAATGCTCATGGCTATCTGAGGTTTGGCATGCTCCAGTTATGCTATAGTGTGGCTGCATTAGCAAGCAAGAAGAGGGTGTGGCGGTGGATGGGGGGCATAAGAGGCGAAGGTGGGGGTCAGGAATGAGTGATAAGATTGGGAAGGGGACTGCAAAGAGCCAAAGAAAAACTCTTTATGACTAAAAGGTGGTAATACATAAAAAAAGAAGGATTGGAGACAATAAAATTAGATTGAAAGTCTGCATTTTACACGATTGCACGATCAGTTAGCGTCTCTCGCTAGTGTCGACACTCGAGAGCCCACTCTCACTGTACCTTGAAATAAATCGCTGTCTCCATGACCTCTCCATCTCTGTACCAGGTGATCTCAGCTGCAGGTTTGGCACCCGAGGCTCTGCAGGTAAGATTGTGAGGTGTGTGGGCCTTTAGATGAACAACCGGGCCGCCTTCCACCACGGGGTCAGAGGGGGGAACTACGGAGAGGAGTGAAAACATACCGCTCAAAAACAAAACACCAAGATCCAGACAAATACACAGGCAGGCTGATTCTTGTTGTGGCTCTTAGCTCAGCACCAGTGTCTGACTACTTTGTCCTACTTGCGAGCATCTGTTAACAAGGTGTTGTTTTAGACATAAAAAAAAGACCAACAACAGTTGTTAGTTGGTGGGTGGGAAAGAAAAAGAAACACTCAACCTTATTTATTTCCTTTCTGTGGAGTAGCATTATTACTCTATTTGCTCCCACTGTTGCAGAGTGATGTTTCAGCCGAATTGCTCGTTTGTTCATTTATTTGCATGGTTTCGCACGCACCACTGGCAAGCCGAGCATGCCACCCCTGATGAAGGCGTCTATCTCCTCCAACCAATAAGAGAAGGCGTAAACATGGGGTTTGTGCTGGCCTTTATCGCACCCTCCGCCGCACCAATTTTGCCGCGTGTATCTGAATTGTCAGAGGTCCTTCCGTTGCCGCGGCATGGACACTAATGGAATCCGAGTGCTAGGTGATTTTAATTTCCAAGCCGATTCCCCTGACTGCACTCCCACCGTTGACTCCTTTGACTGTGCAGGATTGCTTTGGTCTCATCTGGCCACATTGATTTACACACACACAGACAGTTCCACACATGATGCAGGAAAGCCCCACTTCCTTTTAGATAGTCATGTACTCATCAACAGCTAAACTGCATCTTGATTTTGTTTCTGTATGTATTTTATAGACACGACTGACTATAGAGTGCTTTGTTTTGCTCTGTGCAGCAGTGAAACTAGACAGAAAGGTGGGCTTGTGGGCATAAATGAGCTCTTATCTACTTACAGTGTCTTGCTAAGGTTTTCACATCCCTTTCACTTTTTCAAACTTTACATTGTTGCTACCAAATAAAATTGATCTATTTAATAAAAAATGTTCCGGTTTAAACAAGAGCAGTTATTGCCAAATTGTGCAGGGCAAGGGAAAATACCCATGGTGTCAAAATTCTATGCAAATTAAGTTGTTGTTCTTTCTTCTTTAAACAAAAGTTGTGCCACTTTTCTGTAACGGACATGACTTTGACTCACTGCCGTTCCCCCAGATATACCACTTCTCTGATGGTCCTTTCTGGGCACTTTAGGTAAAATGAAGCCTGTGTCTTGGTAAGCTTATTATTGTGTTTATAGAATGATATTTAATTGCACACAGCTGGACACTTTCCAATACTTAACATACTGCCTCATATGCAGAAAATAAATTGAAGAACGATAGCGTTTCTAGCACAATATGCTGCAACAACTTGGCATAAACCCTCCATTTGAGGTTCTCCCTCCTCATAAGGATTATTTGCTTGGGTAGTAATTTATAGACTATTGACTGGACTAATTAATGGAGTGGTGTTCCTTTGCATACCACCAGATGCCAGCAGCGCCTCGGCGACTCCCATAAGGTCTGTCACTTCTAATCCTCGCCACGCTGACCAAAACCCCCAGACCCCCCACCCCCATTCTTTTTCTCCATCTCTGAATGTCTGTGTGAAGAAGTAGATCACTCACATCCCGTTAATGCACAAAACCGCCTTGCAGTTGATAGATGTTGCGGCTTGCAGCAAAATGTGCTAACTGTGCAGATCTGGACCTTCAAGCGACTGTTCGAGCCATTTGTGACTGCAGCAATCACATTATCTTAGACCTGTACAGTCTCGATTATTGCCACTGAGAGTATAGGCGTTTCCCCTCTTTTATTTATTTATTTATTTTGCTGAGCTTTGCTTTGCACTCCCTTAAGACATGTTTTTGCAGTATAATGCAAGACTTCAGACAAAAATGCTTAAAATATCACCCCACCCTGCTCAGAGAAAGTCAAGTTATTAAATCTTATGTAACATATAAACTACTTTAAACAATTTTTATTATTATTATGGGACCGCTTTCAGCAATAAAAACCGCATTTTGGGTTATGTAAATTTTTGGTTGCGTGGTGTTGAAATCAGTTGGAGGATCTCAAATGTTTATTTATGACAAACAGACAACAATAAAGAAATTTGTTAAAATTAGATATAATGTAACCAGGTGTTGATCGTAGGCTACATTTACACAAGACAGCTATCTGGTACCTACTGGTATTTTCCGATTGTGATTGGGGAAACCTGGTGGCCACGACACCTTGAATCTGTTGTACTTTCATGCTAGGGCACTAGATGGCACTGTGATTTTAGCATATCTTAATTTTAGCATATATTTTTTGGAAATGTGCATGAGCTTTAACCCATAATCCTCGCAGCCTTGTCCTTCCTGGTCACCTACAGTAACATGTAGTGGCAATTCTTTGTTGCCTCACAGGTCCATTCCATATCTGCAAAAGCAAACTGCGTCTACATCTGCAGTGAACAAAGCGCTTCCGTAACAGATTGATAAATTCATTTTGAGAAGTTGTGTCAAAACTAATCGGTGGAAGGAATACACATAGCACAACGATGTATGCGATTGAACCATTTTGTTTATTCGCCAGTTTGTTGGTAGAACTACTCCTGGATCAGTGTGTTGTGAGCATGTACTCTTTCACACCAACAGAGTACGTCACACAACAGTTTTACTCTTAGACCTGCCTTTAAAAAACTGCCCTCATAGAGACTTTATTCAGTGATGTGAAAATCTTACAGTTTCACTGGAAACCAGCTCCATGTAAATAGGGCCTTAGAACCGCATCCAAGAAAGGTAGGAGATGTGATGTGTGACCATGATCCTGTGGACCGCTAATACTCAAACTAATTAATCAGTCACTGAGTTGAAGATTGAATATTTTGTCAGGAAAGATAAAAATTGTCTTTTAAAGTTGTTATTGCAAATTACATTTGTCTTTCTGCCTTGGTGTTTTGTGATAAAGACACCTTTGAATTTCCCCCCTCTTCCTTTTCAAAGCTCTGTCAGCATGCAAGACCCTGGCATGAGAGCTGGCTGGGAGGATCATGAGTGAGCTGTGTATCTTACCTTGTACAGTGAGCCTGGCACGGTGGGAGCGGAGCCCCGCCTGTGTAGCCTGACACTCATACACTGCATCATCCGCCAACTCCACTGAATCGATCAGCAAGCTGTGCTCGCCTGATAGCGGGTCGCCCATTAAGGAATAGCGCGTCCAGCCTGCATGAAGCCAGAGCAGAGAATAGAGTTAGAACCAAACAATCCAAACAATAAATACACATATTTAAAAGAAGTAGAAAAAACAAAATAAAAACAGGGGCATGCCAAAAACAATGACAAAAAGAGGTGAAAAAATATTTTTATAAGTTGCAAGTGCAAAGCATACAGCAGCATACCGGGGCCAGGCATTCAGCTGTTGTGCTAGCACAGACAGTGTCATGAGGCTCCAAATGCAACACGTAAGTGGGTTGCTGCATGAGGAGGCTGTTCTTTAAACACAAACACAATAAAGACGGGGTTGCTAAGGTCAAGAGGAAGCCTCTCTGGTTTCTCCCTGCACTGCAACACATTTAAATGTCAGTGCGTGACAAAAGCCAATTGATTATCCACCTTCCTACCAGACTCTTAAAAATCCGAAGCAGCAAATTAAAGTTTGGCGTGTGCAGCAGCGGGAGCTGATCTGTCAGCCGTGCGTTCTCCCCTCGCCATTTATTTTTCTAAAAACCCCAAAGGCTGACAGAAAGGGAGCTGATTTGTTATGAAACCGGGCATTGATTGCAACAAGACACAATGAGACACAGAGGAAAATACAAACGGAGAGGAGGAGGAAGAGAGGGGGCGGTACAAACAGGACAAGTGACTGTACCTGGTAAGTCTCTCTCCCCACCCAATGCAAGACCATCTTTGGTCCACTGGACCATCCCTCTGTAACCCACAATCACACATGGCAGAGTCACGGACTGGCCCTGCACCACCATCTGGTCTTGGGGCTGCTGGGAGAAGTAGGCCGCTTTGGTGGCAGCTGAAATACAAAAATGAAAGAAACATGTAAAAATCTGTTTCCTGGTAATAAAAAAGAAAAATAAATGTTAGATTTAACCATAAGTTATATGATACTGAGGAATGTTTAAAGATACTTCCTTTTTCTTTTCATAAAAAAAAAAAAAAATACACTACCAATAAAAACACAACTGGGTTATAAACTATACATTTCAGCTGCTGGGTTTAAAGAAGGCCAAAGTTGGGCTGAATAAAAAAGCTTTTATGATATTTTTCTCTAGTAAGAGTAGCAATAGTTTGTAATGTTACTTGAGTAAAAAGTAACTTAATGAGTTTAACTAGTTACTACCCACCTTTGATTTTCAAAACACTCACGAGATAACAAATATGCTCAACTTGTGTGGAAAAATAACCGCGAAAGAGTTTTGTTCTACATAAAACACTACTTCTAAGAGGAAGAGTCAGCTGCTTCCCATAACTTATTTAACTGTTTCTAAAGACCATATGGTTTATATGCTTGCTGACATGTAGAGAAAACACTCTTCTGGGGAGGAAAATCTGCCACTTTAAAAAAATGCTTTTCTGTAAAAATGGATGTTAAACAATCAAAACTCCATTAAAGTTCCCATGGGAACCATCCGTTAGAGCCTGTTGAAAGTCATTTGAGACACCTGCTGCCGTCGCGCTGCTGTGTTTAAGTAAAAGACGCACACTCTCCCTCCGGATTGGCTGGCTTGTCTTCACACACATGACGAAGTGCAGCGTGAATACGGATACTTGGCTCCAACTGTTTGTGCCACTATGCTAAAGATTGAGTATTACAAATCCGACTGGCAGGAGAAAGTTGGCATCACTCCAGAGGTAACTAATCCATAGGGGGAAGGTAGGTAGTGAGAAGAGGGAGTTGGTTGGTTATCTTTGCAGGGAGTGAATTTGGAAGAGGACTTATAAAAAAAAATCCCTCTTTCTTCGTCTATTTCTTTGTTGCACAGTGCAGAAAAGAAGCTGAAAAGAATGAAAGGGGGATGGAGGAAGATAAAAATGGTCCTATTCAGGGAGTGCTAAGACCCCCCCTCTTTTTAACTGCTTCTCTTGGTGGAAGCGCTTAAACAGACAGCCCCCCACCTCCCACAGCAAAGAAAGCCATTGAAAGGAGGGCAACATACGGCGGCCAGAGACATGCTATTGTCTCCTTGTCCCTCTCTTTTAATAGGCCTCTTCATTTCCAATCAATCCTGCTAAATGCAAGTTTAATAGCTTTTCAATAGCAGCTCCCCCCCCCAGAGGGTGTATGGGATTTTCTCTCAGTCTCACTCTTTCCTCTTTTATCCGTCTCTCAGTCCATTCTCTGATTTTTTTACCCCATTTAAATAGGAGGGGGAACTTCCCAGATTGTTTGCACTGCTTGTTTCCCACTCAATTACCCACTTCATCTCCGAGTGCACTGTGGACTGAACCTCAGCCCTTTCCTCCTTCACCCAACAGTGTCACGCAACATCACAATTAAAGATGCCAAACAATTTTCACCCCATTTTCTCAAAGGCTTTCCAATATTCTCTACACATCACTTTCTCAAAACATGATGAGAGGTCGGTGCAAACAGGTAGGATGTTTGTGTGACACACTCTGGATCGAAAGAGGCCAATTTTAGAACGTCAATGAGAAGTGTAGCGTCTTTAAGCTCGGGGTATTAGTCATTTAGCGAAGGCTGAAATTTTCTCCTTATACTCTTAAGAAAATGCATTCCTTTTTTCTTACCCTGTTCCAAACACACTGCCCTTATAAGCCACTGAATGTTTCCTCTTCCTCTCCTCACAGAGCGAGTTAAGGATTTTCTTCCCCGTGCTTGCAGCAGTGCAAACATTGATTGCAATTAAGTTTCTTGCCCAGAATATCTAAATGTTTACAATGGGTAATAATTCACTGCATTCGTTGATTGTTAAGATGGATTACATGCACTGAATTGTTTCTCTTTACCTCGCCCACATACAATTTCTCATGCTTGCAAATGGCAATTAACGCCACGCGCACACATATGGGCAGCAATACAAACATAAAATGCATAGCATGTGCTGTAGAGAGTGTTCTTTCACACCCTATAAGTGATTCATGGCTCTCCAGATCCCTTATTGAAAAACCTGAACAGAACATCTCGACTGGCTAATGACTCATGCCAGATTCCTTTAATTCCTCCTTGCTGCATTAGACAATTCTTTGACGGTGTATTAGCAGCTTAATTACATGAATACATTTCTGACTTAAAGGGAGAAGGAACACAACCAGACAAAGATTTAGTGGAAAAATAGCGGCTAGAAAAAGTAAGAAGATGTGGGTGTGAAGAGGCTTGTTGTCAGTGTGCTGCTGTGTCACACATTTGAGCTCAGCTACACAAACACAAACTGCAATAGTCTGAGTGTTTTCCTCCAAACTAAACTTGAGGAGCTTGCATGCTGAAACAGTTAATAATTTGGATGCTGACGTGTTCATCAGTGGCCCTCTACCACCAATGAAAGGAGATGAGAGGTTCAGCAGGCTGTTCAGCCTGAACAAATGGCTATCAGGTGTGTGTGCCACTTACACCTTTAGTTATATTGACAATTTCAGTTTTTTCTGGGACCGCAGACATTATTTTAAGGCAGATGGTCTCTGCCTCA
>JAVLVB010001141.1:363688-381632 GCA_032876305.1 Orestias chungarensis
GTTGTTGTTTTAGTTCAATCTCCGCGCCCTTTGATTACGTCTCGCCCGCGCCCTTTGATTACGTCTCGCGTTGTTCCGTTGCCGGTTGTCTGTTGTTCCCTGTGTGGTTCCTTTCGTGTTCTGTTAACTTTCCTTCCCTCAATAAATTTATTACACTCAACTCCACCTCTGCTCGAGTCATTTAAAAACCTTCCTGACAATATTTTGACATAAAGAACATGTTATCTTATTGTTTTGCTATTCTGTCGTAAAACAGTAATTGTTTAAAGGTAAAATATAAAAAAAAAAAGATTCAGTGAAAAAATACCGTTGCTGTCATCACAGAAAGATCTAAACGTTACAACTATCGAAACCTTTTTTAACATGTCAACTTGTACATTTCTTGTATATGCTTAAATTATACTCTTCATTAAAAAGTGTTTACTTGTAGTTTGTCTCTTGTATTTGGTAATCCAACATCATCAGCTATATTATGTGCCTCCGGTGACGCAGTTGACCCAACTACACACAAAATAGTCTTTCCGTTTTTTTCTCAGTATAATTTTTCAAAACTTTAAAAAAAAATTCCTATGGTGACATTAAATGAATGTAAACTCCCCAACATTTTTAGTTGGTGTACCTCTGTCTCTAGATAAAATGCATCACTGGAATTGAATGCTGGTGTATTTGCTTTAAGTTGCATTGCAGACCAATATTACTGCAAAAAAAACAAAAACATTTACCTACTCTAGATCTAAACTTCATGTTTCCAAACCAAATTATCAACCCATAGAAGTAAGCTAATGAATATTGAAGAGTGGCAGTCGGGACCCAAAACGAATTTGGCTTGGGCCCAATTAAATCTCCGGGTTGGCTTTGATGACGGTAAAAACAAAACAAGTACGTTTTATGAAACAGTTCCTACAACAAGCGACAGATAATGTTTTAGATAAATTGAATTTGTCCTTCTGTCTTATATTTTCCATTTGCTTTAGACTTGAAAACAAAGGAATTCTCAGTAGAGGTTTTGTGGAGGGACTCAGAGCTTTATGCTCTGGGGTATCAATTAATTTAGTCATGGGATTTGTGGCCTGCTCTTTCTAATTGAGCCCAGTGGAGACCCCCTTGGCTCCTCATGATAGCAAGTAGTGTGTTTCATAATTAATAATCCCCCCTTTATTAATATTATTATTTTTTTTAATGAGGGTGGTATTGCTGTAGAATGAAAGGACCGTCTACTGCATTGTTCACTCCTGCAGTGTTTGCTTGAGATGAATAAGAGACAATCTCATTCAGAGGCGATGGCGCACCGAAGTCAGAGCTGCACTTTTGTGTGTTTGAATATAAAACATAGCTAGCTCAATGAGAGTCTCATTAGTGTTGTTTAATATGTGTGCTTAGAGGTTAATGCCCGACTTGCCTCTATTTCAGCAGAGTTCTCTTTAATTTAATGCATAATTCTGTTTTATTTTTTCTGAAGAGGTTCTTCACACAAAGCAGCCGAGCTGTGTTGCGAACCCTACAACCGACAGAAACACAAAGGCAAACAAACAAACACTTCTAATGTGTTAAAAATGGATCTTGTCACTCTTCCTCTTGTGCGCGCCTCACTCTCCCATCAACCCCATCTCTCCACCCAGGGACTATAACTCTTTCTGATTAAACAAATTACCTCCTCTCTCAGGAGAGCCGTGGGTTCAGTGGAAACAATAAAAGTGTGATTCACATAGCTGCCACCGACCTGGTTCTTACTGACACTTCAAACTCGCTTGCTTTTAGGCTGTTTCCTGAATTTTTCTCATCTACATTTGTCACAACCACATCAAGCTCATAATACGTAGTTTTTACAAGCGTAAAGTTAAAGTGATAGTTCAGGATTTCTGGGATACGGTTAGATTAATTGAGGAACATGACATACAACAAGTAAATAAGTGAAGACTGTCTAGTACTGTGTCTATCTATACTTGCTGACAGCATCTAATTTTTTGTGCTGAAGTGTATGCAATTAACAAGGGTTACAAGATGTTTTAAAGTTGACATCCTGTTGTATGTATATTTGTATTTATTTTTTTAAAGTTAGCTTCAGAAAAAATGAAAATAAACTGAACTAAAAGCAAACCAAAATTAATTCAGCTTCTCTGACCTGGTTCAACTACATTCTTCTGTTTAAATACTCTTAAACTATTTCAACAATTGAATGTTCTATAAAATATTTAGATTACAACGGACTTTCATCGGATTACGACAGTTCTCCCCCATCTTGATCTGAAACAAACATGAAGCTATAACAATATGATGTGATGCACAACCCGCTTCTATAACACTAGTAAATAAGATAAATTGTCAACGTCAAATGTATAAGATTACTGTTATAAGCAGTAAAGGAAATGTTGACCCAACGATACTTGTTAGGTTGATTTAAATCTGCCAAACTGGAATTGCACATGTTTGGAGATTACAGAATAAAGATAAATCAACAAATAAAAAAGAATGCCAACCTGCTTGCATTTCTTTCCTCATTTGAAAATACTACAACCAAACTATCTGGGCATATTGTTTTCCTATCCTTTTTTTTAAGATTGGTTTGTTTTGTGGAGTAAAAAACTAGTTTTGCTTTGATACCGCACCAGTTTAAAGATGGTTTAAAGCTTGATTTGGTATTAGCCACTTGTTGGCCACCAATTCATTTCAGCCTCAGGGTTGAGATTTATACTAAATAAAGGTGCCAGCCGGCTTATCTACCGCAGGTAGGCTATGAACCTTCTTCTTTACTTTTAGCAGAAACTCACAAAAGAAAAATGTGGACAATTCCTTTAAAACATTCTTTCAAAATTACTCCTGAATAAGAGCACAAAAAAAGGGAGGGAAGATGTAACATGCCCACCTCACTACATCCTGCTTTGTGCTGAGAAAGGAGGGGAAAGGAAAGGGAAAACTAATTTTCTGAAACTCCATTTCTTAAGCGTTGATTAGTAAAAGAGCATAATTAGAGTGAAATGTGAAGTCAGGGTTTTTCAGATTGCGCTGCTTCCTCCAGAAATCAGGCCATGATTAATGAATAAATGATTAATGAGGGAACTAATTAATCAATTAATTATTAAGCAAGCACTCTGAAAAAGAAATGGGTAGGATGACGGTGAACAGACAGTAGAAGACGCACTTAGGTTTTGTCGTGGAGACGGGAAGAAAATAATTTGAGATCAACATCTTGTTTCCTCTTGACAGTTTGTTTCATCTTCACGTAGAGAAAAATAAAAAAGTATAGGAATAAGAGGAGGTTAAATAGTATGTTTTGCATTCTCTGTCTTGTATTTGAGAATAGTAATCCAGAAACTCTGCATTCACAAATGACTTTAAGCTATTTCAGGGGAATTTGTTGGCTTTACAGAATATTTGAACTTAAACCCAGCCAAAAATTGACACTGAAAACGCTGAGTTTCTCCACCCCCTTGTCTTTAACAAGGACACCCCATCAATCTTTGATAATCTGCACAGAGGGTCTTTCCTGTGTGACCAGGCTGGTGGGACTGATGGGACATCACAGCCAGAACTGATGTATGAAACATAGGCTCCAAATGTAACTGTGATATACTGGACCATTTCAAGTCAAGTTTGACCTTTTTTTCCAAGTTATTAATCACTGCGGTGAAAGAATATATGTGATCTATTCCTCCCACAGGAACTCTGTTCACTTTATTCTTTGGCTTGGTTTTCTTCTATACCTTTAGCTTAAAGGCGGTGGATCTCTTCTTTTTTTTAAGTCACTCAAAAATCCCCTGAGCTGCAGCACAACAGGATATGGATGAAAATATTATTTTAAAGCAGAGGGGTGTATTATGTCTATTAAAATGCAGCATTATTCCAAAAAGGTGCATCCACCCCCTTCTACCACCCTCCCCTGACATCCTGGAACACTTCCTCAAAGCGAGAACATAAGAGAAGAAGCTTTCATCCCCGCATATTTTCCCCCACCGTTTACTACTGACCTTATTAAGAGTTGTGAGTGACGGAGGCAAAAAGTCCGCTGGGAGAGTCCCAGTGGCTTTGATAGAGGGGGGCGATGGAGCCGTAGCGAGGCTGAGGGTGAAATCCTGCCTGCATTTATCGCCTCAAAGGGTTTTATAAAGTTCTTTGTTCGTTTACTATTTTTCCCTAACATGTGTTCATTCAGTTATATTGTTGCTCCCAAATGGCCACAGGCTGGACTAGTGCTGTATTCTGTCCTAATCACACCATGGCAATTGAAGATTCCCTCCCAAGTCAACTGGATGTGAATAGATCTTTGTCTTTTAGGGTGGGCTGGCTCATTAACTGTGAAACTGTGCACATATGGTGGCTGTGTGGTGGCTTGTATCTGAGTGGAGAATGGTGCGGGTTGGGCTTATGACCCTTACCTAACCTTTAACACCTTGCCGGCTGTACCAAAGTCTGTGGTTTGATGAACTTAAACACTTCTTTGTTGGCTTTGTGTTGGGGTGTGTCTTCAAGTGAAGAATGTTACGTTTTCAAGTAGAGGCAGATGTGTACAATGTGACTGGTTTACTAAATACAATGAACTTTTCTGTGGCTGTAGATAAACATGCAAATCATACTTTGCTAGTAAATGCCGTGTTTGCCTCTTTGAAGTAGAGCAATACCAGAAGATAACCGCATGCATCTTTTGTGACCAGACTCCTTTGGGGTAGTCTGTTTTTGTCATGGTGAGATAAGATTTTTAAGAAATTAATGAGGAGGTCCAAAGCATCCACTGCTGTGTCAATGTCACTCAAAAAGAGTTGCAGGTAGAAACAAGTGAAGAGTCTAACTCTTGATTATTCTACAGTTATCCTCCTAATGTTAAAACTATATGTCAATGCTTCTTCCTCTCTCTTAAGTAGGAGTTGTGTGGACTAAGTGATGTAAGAATTGTTTTCAGGCTGGCCAACAACATTCAGTTACAGCTTATCATATATAATTTATGAAGATATACATTTTTTTATTGGTATAGACTGATTTAATCAGTTTAAAATATAAATGACCTACACTGTGT
Organism: Orestias chungarensis; assembly: GCA_032876305.1. Taxonomy (NCBI): domain Eukaryota; kingdom Metazoa; phylum Chordata; class Actinopteri; order Cyprinodontiformes; family Cyprinodontidae; genus Orestias; species Orestias chungarensis. Next base: position 368,697 of record JAVLVB010001141.1, read on the forward strand.
CTGCACTGAGTCATGGGTTAACTGAAACGATACAGAAAAAGTAGCCGTTATAATGCTTCTTTAAGATTTGAGCCACAATAGAGTTAGATAAAATATTAAAACCAAATTGTTTAGATTTAACTGAATTGTTCTACATTGTTTCTTCGCCAAAGCAGTTACTACCCTGAACTCAAGTGTACTTACACTGTGCAATACTCACATCTCTTTGCAATATTACATATTTATACCGGACAATATCTGTGCAATATTTTATATTTATTGACTGACTAAGTGCAATTTCACCACTACTGTTTAATTTTCTGTATATATTTTACATATTCTTGCATGGCACTGAAAGGAGTGACTCTCCATCTCATTGTACAGTCTGTATAATGACAATAAAGGCATTATATTCTTTTTTTATTCTATTCTATTCTATTACACAATTTTTTTAAATGCAGTTTCTGATTTTCTGAACGTTTATGGTTAACACATACCAGGAGCACCGGTGTGGATGTGGTGATATGCAAACATTTAGCACACATTCAACACATTCTGGTCAAATGTCAGGGTATGATGAAAGTGTTGCTTCTGAAAGAACAGGTTCAAGACGGATTGCGGGAGATAGTCTTAGGAACATTGGCAGATGGCTGGACACAGTCTGTGGTGGGGGGGGGGGCGATATTTGTTTATACAAATCTGATTCTGCATCATTACCTGTAAGTCTCTTTTTAATCTTCTGTTCTTTTAAACACAAAATTGTTTATTATGTCATTTTGACAGATAAATGCATAGCTTCCACGTTATAAGTCCCCCCCAGCGGGACACCCCTTACAAAACTTTCTGGATGTGCCCCTGAACACCTTTACTCTTAAGTACTATATGTTTGCAAAGTAACACTTTCTTTGCAGGTCACATCTACAGATAGGGCTCAGGTTTGCAGCTCTGATAAACAAGTGAAGTGTTACAGGGCTCTTAGGCCCATCTGGTGAGCTGATCGATCATTAGACAGAGTGAGGAGATAACTCGCCCAGCTTGCCTGCTGGCTACTGCTGATCCCATATCACTCTCGGAGGATACGGTATGAATCACAGGAAGTTGAGATCAATCTATATAGATTGTTCTGCGTGATTACAAATGCAGTAAAAAAATAATCCCATTTGGTTCAGCCCCCCTCCGACGCCTTAGTATCTGGCTGAGTTTGTGTACTTGACGTACTCATTTGCGTGTGTTAAATATTGGCTTTTTAACTTTCCCTCTGTACCGATTTTCTGATATTTGCTGTGTCCAACCTTCAATCTATCCCATCTTTACTCACTTACTCCACTCTGTCGATCATCTTGCTAAATCTCCCTGCTTGAGGGAATCGTCTTTTAAATCTTAATTAAAAGCGACTCAGGATCCCCCCCAGACTCCACCTCCACCCTCCTGGGGGCTGCCTGAAAGCAGCTTAGAATCATCAAGAGGATGGATTAGACGTGAGAATAAAAGACAAGAAGAGGAAAAGCAAGAGGTGGAGAGGGGTAGGATGGGTGCAGAGGAATAGAATGGTAAAGAACAATATTTAGGGGAAAGAGAAAAATGAACCCTTTCCTTCATTGGAATGATCCTTTCTCCTTCCTTCTTTTGCATCGTCTCAGGGTCTCTCCCTTTCTCTCCCTCTCTCTAGGGGCTCTGGAGTCTTGGCCTGACCTATTGACATTCAGCTTCTCGGCAGATTAAGCAGCGAATAGAGCCTCTAGAAAGGGTAAACACACTGGGGGAACAATGACCAACAGGCAGCAACCTTATTGGATTCTAATTAACTGCCAGGAGAGATGGCTAGGGGCATGTTAAGTGCTGTGGGACACAAGTTAAACCCCCAACTCGCATACCCGATAATCCTTTTCCTTTATAGAAACTATTTATGTCTTCTCTTTTTATTTAATTGTAGTATCCTGTCACTAATTTTATGGTCTCCAAAGTAGGGGTGTAGGGAAAAGCATGGAAAGACCGAAATGTTATGTTACTTTTCCAAAACTGAATAAGTAATGACAAACGAGAAATCTAATCACTCCTGAGATAATTTTCCTACACTCTTTGCAGATTTTCCTCTTTAAACCTTGCCAATATTCCATAAAAAGAAACAAAACATTTCTCTACCTAAAAAATTGGTTACAAGTCACTGAGAATGGAGTCTAGCATACTATCCATCCTACAGCATACTGACATGAAATATATGTTGGAACTTTTATGTCCTTTTCTTTGAATGTTGCCGTCTATTTTACATATATCAGAACATATATACATACAAGAACAGCAAACAGACTGTTTTCCAAAGGGCACAGATTCCCTTGGTTTACTCTACTTTGCTTTTTTTTGAAAGGGTGTAAAATGTTTTGTCCTCCTGAGGCAGACGCTTGACTGATCAGGTTAAAATAGGCTGAAAAATTGGGAGAGATTATTTTATATTAAACAGATTGAATTATCTGTGGTGAAGAGTAAGGAAGAAGAAGAGCAAAATCATTATTCTGTATCGCCCTCGGGAGGCGTGCTGTGGGAGGAAGTGAGTGAGATAAATGGGAATGAGCAGATGATTCTCACTGGTCACAAATCTCAAAAATGCAACCTTTTCTTTCTATAGTCCCTCTGCCTGGCCAAAGGAACCAGCCTGCTAATTTGAGGGAATCTAAGCAGGTTGGTGGATACATGAGAACGTGCTCGCTCAAGGACCTAGCCCTCTTGTCTTTTTTGCAGTCCCCCGAGTAGGGTAACTCACAATACTGATGTGGTTTTAGGGGTCTCTGTTTAAAGCCACAAGCGCTAATTAGATTGGGCTCATTAATGCGTTAGTGTCTGAGAGAGAAGACCCAGACCACCAAGTGTTGAGGCTGACACAGGGTGGTGGGGTGGGGGTTGGTGTAATGCCTGACTGTAGACAGGCCATCATCACCTCAGCTGGCATGTAAAGCAATTCATTAATTAGTGTGAAAATACACATGCACACACAAAAAGCCATGTATACACAAACACACATGCAGAATGTCGAGCAGTCTTGAAAACAAACACACTAAGGTTATTGGTATTCCATATACCCACTGCTTGTTAATACATAACCAAGGATCAAACATCCAACATTTGCCAGAAGGGAGGACTGCAAGTGTTATTTGTTGAGAATAATTCCAGCCTAGTGTTATTTGCTTTTCCTTTAGCAACCCTGTTGAGATAACATTTTATTTTTTTTGGTTTCCACAAATTGAACTAAACTCTACCCACGTAGCCATCATGTGAAAGTCTCTTGAAACCTCAAAAACTTTTTGAATCAAAGCAGAAAGAAAATGAATAAAAGCCTCAGTTGTGATCCAAGCCTGGAGGTGTAAACGGGGAGATCCACATGACCAGGGTCCATTTCCACACCATTACAGCAAAGTCATGGTTGTAATGGGTTGAATTGGGCCATTGATTTCTCTCATGCACCCTTTTTTTACTCAACAAAACAAATAAATAACAAGAGTCTTTGCAGGTTCTGCTACATGTGATCAATCCTTCTTAAACAGGTTTTTACATGCTCTAAGACATCTTTGCAAAATGTTAACCTTAAACCCATTTTTCTCAAACTATACAGAGATTTGGGCATCACTTTTTTGTAACGAAAATATAAACAAAATATGTCTGATGTATAGAACCTTCTCAAAACAGATTAAAAGTTATACAAATCTTGAATATTTTTTATGTTGGAAAGACATGAACTAAACTTTGTTTAGTAGGTGGTGGAAGTACTATTTATGCGGGATTTTCTACACGAAATGCTCAGTATCCAGGTTTACTTTTTTTACCAATACCAATTCAAGCACTGCGTGAGAAAGATTTAAACAAATAAAAACCTGAAGTGCAACTAAGTAAGTTGTGTTTCAACTATCATCAAGACTTATACCAATGTATCCATACTGAAAGATTTAGCTTTGGGTGGGTGAGACTGAATGATTCCATCTTGAATCATTCAGTCATTGTCATTGGATAAGACTTTGTTTTCATCATAAATAAAATAATTTACAAATGTTATAAAGCCTATGTTCTGTTGTACTACTGTTTTAAATGTTTAAATATAAATTGTAGTCTTGTACATTGTACCATGAATAAATAGCTTGAGAATAAATGTCTGAAGCAATAAATGTAACCCAATCACACTCTTAACTCACAGAAAATACAAAGATTCCTGGCTTGAGTTCCTATGGGGGTTAAACAAAGAACTGAGGTTAAATTGGCTTTTAAAAATCTCCCTTGAGCGCCCATGGAGTTGACATAAGCTATTATGGTTGACTGTTCAGAAAAAAGAAATAGTTAAACTGAGGTCTATAGTGCTATTAATGGTTAATCTGGAGTGTGACGACTCAAGAGCCTCTCTTAACTGGCCTCAATGGGTGTTCAATCGGGCCTGACAAGCCCCTCAATCTTTGGTCAGCTGTTTTAACTGGCCTGTGAGTGAGGGGCTTCATTAGGGCTTATTTATCTTTCCGTCTACCAGAATTCTTAAAAAGTCCAACACCCAAGTAACGCCTACATAGGAACCAGAGCAGATGCATCACTTTATTAGCGCATAACGTGAGAAATCTGAGTGTATCATGCATAGTTAAGGACACAGATTCTATCCCCTGATCAGACTTCAACTTACAACTTCCACCTAAAAAAATCTTACTTGAAAATGTTTGCAGGGTATGTAGTTTATAAATGCCTTTGCTTTTGTAGTTAAGTGTAATCCTGCCTGAACAAAATAACCAACCAGATGAACTCATGACCTCTAATAAGACGGGGACCCTCCCAAACAAGCCACAACAAACATCCTTCTGTAGCCACTCTCTGGCTTTGATCTGAAGGAGCTGAGATGAGATCAGTCTCCTCTTCGCTCTCTTCTCTTTTGCCCTTTTCTCTTTTTCTGTACAACATCTTCTTATATGTCTCTTTCCCCTCCTGCTGAGCAGGTGTATAAAATGAGGTGCCTTTTTCCTGTGGCACCTAAAAGTGTAGCCAGTGAAGAGAGCTTTTTGTCAGCCTGCCTCTCATCTTTTATCCTTTGCATCGCTTCATCTCCTTTACTCACCCTTTTTCCTCTTCCTTTATCCTTCTACATCCCCTTTACTCCTTTTAACACGTTCCCTTGCGGTCTCGAATATGAAACAAAGGGTCCAAACCTCTCATCTATCTGAATTCATCAACACCTCCCCGGCTATCTATTTTAGGGCGTCTCTCCTTCAGCCTGTTGTCTGTTTAGCTATACGTCTAATTATGCTGTCTCACTTATGTAATTACTGCAAAAATAAATGGCTGGCATATCTCTGAGCCACCACCCCCCCCCTCCCCGAATGCAAGCTATAAGAAAAACAAATTATGGAGTACAATAGGTACAAATGGCTTCTGCACCAAACCGCATGATGGATGCATTCCAGGTTCCCTGCATCTCATCCCTTCTCTTTACCCTCACTCCTTTACTCTCTTTACTCTTCCTTCTCACTCTATTATCTCCAGCTCTATATGTCTTTGTTCGAAGACCAGAGAGGGCTTGAGCACTTTCTTACCCACCTACCCTATCATTGGATGGCTATATCATCTGTCTTCCCTTCTTGGCAATGACACTATATTCACCCTGACAAGATATTAAGCAAACTCTTTTTTCTGCCAGTGTCTTTTCTTTTTCTCTCTGCTCCGAAGCCCTTCCCTTCCCCTGTTGTCTCCAGTTGTTCCGTTTTCCCCACTATCCCCAAGAGCATTCCGTAAACCATGACTGCAAAGTAAACGCCTGGGACTTTCAAAAGCAAACAGCGAGCGTCCCCATGCCATAGCCCCATCTGTGGATAGTCTGAGCAGACGAACAAGCGGTCCCTCTACTCCTCTGCTTCATTCTGTTTCTAGCCCCCAGAGATCTTCACAACACGAAGGATACCTCAGTCAGATGGGTGCACTGTGCTGGAACAATGGTAGGGCTGCTTCTTCTATAGAATATGGGTGTTTGCTATACTTTAGGAAGCTAAGGAACCACTTAGCCATGTGTTTTTTGCCCTCCCTGTAAAATCTTTACAAAAACGTAGCCAGCCTCACCTGTCCTACTCTTATGCACACACATGATTTTTAGCCCAGGGTGTTGGATTATCAATTTTCTGTTAACTCCCCTGAGACTTTAGAGAGTTATCCCTTTGTTGCTTTTCATCTTTGTTGTCTGAGAAGAAGAAGAGCAGGTTTTCTTTACACCAATACATGCATATCTATTACCTGGAATGCTAGGCTCCGGGAAGTAAATCCCTTTGACCCCCTGAGCATTCTTTTCTTTTCGCTTCCATCTCTCATGATAAGCCCATTGTTATCTTTGTATCAGCTTCCTTTACCCAAACAGACATAAGGAGAAGGAGACACACCTAACTACCACTCCCCCTCACCCACCCCCACCATCAATTCTACAGCTACCTACAAATTTTTCTCTTCGCTCACCTCTTTACACAAATTAATGTCATATCACACTCTGGCATTGAGTGTGGTGGAATTAAATTTTTTATTTATTAGGTATGACTGACACTACATGAATTAATTTTTCCCTTTTATTTTTATTTCCTGACCATCCAAGTTGAGATTCTAAAATGTCTCTAACCCTAACCCAACGGAAATGAACGCATAATATTTTCTTGACACTATATGTTTTTAACAAGAATACCAAATGTATAACAGCCACAACAGGCATTTGAGTGGGATTTTTTAAATATTTTTTCCCACTTTTTTAAAGAAAAAAAATATATATATGAGATGAGTGTTTTCATCAATTTCAAAGCTCTAAATCTTTAACCTGCTGATACTGATATAATTGGTAGCTGTTTTCTCCTTAGGGGGTCTCAGAATAAAAAGATATAAGAACAGAATTCAAAATATCTATACCTTTCCTGGGTGGGTCATAGGGCTTATATCGTATACAAGAGAAAGAAACTAATACTTAATTCGCTAAACACTTAATTATAATAGAGTTCACATTATAAGCATCTTACACAAGCAATTTGCATTTGTAATAAAGCTCTCTCTTTCTGTATTCCTTAGAGGAGGCAAATCTTTATCATCATAATGAGGATTTTTAAAAGGCTGTCAACATTTCTTTATACAGGATAGAAGTTTGTATGTTTAGCATTCTTGTTTTCTGCTGAAAGTCCTGCTCTCTCTTGAATGTCTGGATCACAGAGTTGATACTAACAATAGATAATTTAGTCTTCATGCAGAATCAACCAACAAAGAGTAAAATTGTTGGGGCTTGCCAGTGTGACTTTACTGGACTTTAAGATGTCAGAGACTCTGCATCAACTGTTCCTGTGTCTGCCCTTAACCTCAACAAAAATACCTGTGTGTTGGGGATGTTAGGGATGCCACAGCAAACTTCTGTATTGTTTAGGTCCCCTACTCAATAAGTGCCACCAACAACCACATTTTATAAACAGGGATTGAGAGGTTAAATTAATCAGCAGCTGGTGTTAAATTATTACTCTCTTGTGGCATTGCAAACAGAAGTTTTGTTTTTTCAGTGAGACTCCCCTTGACTGCCAAAACCCATACAGCTATCTCTAATACAAGGTTAAAGAACACGGCTGGTGAAGATCACACAGGAACAGATATTTCTGCGACGCACAAGATACATTTCAATTGGCTGTTGGTTTTTGTCTCTCGCCAGGAGAAAGGAATCATTGTCTTCCCAGGCAGCAATTGATTGGAAAATAAAAATGAATCAATGTGTGGTCCTACATTTCTGAAATTTTCTCTGCTGTTTCTCGGTTTCTGGGCTTATAGTCCAGGAACCAAGGAAGTGACAATTTCAGGGGAGAAACATGTGACTCAAGTCTTTCTTAAAATAGCTGCTACTGTATAAATGTGACTGTTTCCCCTGGGGTTAAGCTTTAATGAAAGGCACCAAATTAATCCCACTTTCTTCTCTCTCTATTCTTTCCATTACTGTATTTGCAGAGGAGAATAAAAGAGTAAATAATTTTCTCATTTCACCTCCTATCTCTAAGTTGATGATACAGCCTGAGGAGCCATAACAGGGTGGGGTGGTTGAAGAAGCTCAAGGCAATGCCAGGATGCTGACATAGTCTCTCTTTGTCCCATTCTCTTTCATTTCCTCTCCAGATCTTCCGACTTCCCCAAGGAAAGGCAAGGTGAGGATGTGCGGAGACAGAAATGTGGACAGACTGAAGACAAAAGCAGGATGGGTGCATACAGATAAAAATAAAACTGGATAGGGCCAAGTGCCATCAACAGTTTGCTACCTGGCTACTTTTGTGCTTTCCTGTGTTTTGGCTGAACCAGCACAGCGCATCCAGTTAAGTTGCCTAGAGCTGATCACGACGCCTCCGGACGCACTGCCAAGTTCTTTATCTGTGTTTACTCAAATGACAAAACTGATTAGAGGCAAACAATGCTATAAAGCTCCATTGTTCCCTCTTTTACTTCAGGCCTCCTCTTCTGTAAGACTGAAGGAAGGGGGATATGAAGACGGCTAACAAGACAATGCTATGCCTACGTGACAGGTCTTCAGGGTTGACAAACAAAAAACAGACCTTAATTAAAGATCTTGGTCCTTTGTTATTGTTCTGCTGTGCATATGCCCCACATGTCTCCCGCACACTTTCAGATTTTAAACAAAAAAATGTACAGTATATGTTAAGATCTTATTATATGCAGATTATCTTCAAAGTAAACTCTTGGAAAGCATTATCCAAATTATTTCGATTGAAAACGTGTATTTTGAAATGCCGTACTCAAGTTTGTCAATTTTATTTTGAAATGTAAAAAACAAAGTGATTCCTGAGTTGCTGACAACTTGGGTTGGTAGAGTCAACATATACAAACGTCTGACATCAGACTCTGTTACAAAAGAATTGAAGAGTTGTCCACATTTTAGATTTTAGGTGATCTCTAAAGAAATGTTGGGTGACAGAGTAACAGGCAAGATTCTAGATAGCATCAGCTTCAGTGCTTTCTGTCAGTTTTTTTGGTGTTTTTTTAAAAGCAACACCAATTTAGAATAAAACAAAAAAGCAAAGAAGTTTAAAAATAGTTTTATTTTTTTTAGCAAAAAGAAAATGTTGAAACCTTTTCTCATCTTCTGAGGTGGATGTATCATCAAATTCGTGTTTAAGCAACTTGTGTCCCTTTGAATAGTTTTTGTGTTGGCATGTAAGAAATGTGACAGAAAAAGACTGCAGATTGAAAGTTAATGTTTAATGTTAGCTTCCTGGTGGTGGTAAAGGTTAATAAAATGCATTTTATTTTCTATAGTTATCTAAACTGTGAAACACTCTGACTTAATGTAGATAATTCTATACTGAACAGATCTTTTTAAACTTCATTAAAATATATAAAAATAGCACTTGTTGAGACCATCTTAGATTAAGATGAGCAGTAGACCACAAAACCAGTCAAAAGGTCTAGTCAAAATACAGATTATTCAAATATAGTTAATGATTGAGAGTCTAAAGTTATTTTAAAAGATGCTAGAGAAACTGACTGACAGAATGTTCTCAAACTGTATGGAGCACATGTAAATACAATACTCCACCCCAACTTATTGCCTTGCACTGCTGCTCTGCTAAAAGAAGGCAACTACATGTTTTCATGCATACACAACAGACAGATTTGGCTGTTAAGAAACATTGCCTGTCTACAAAAACACAAACACTTATGCTTCAGATGTTAATTGTATATGTAGATACTGTTTTTCTAGTTGGAAAGCTACAAGCCATTTTTTCAAACATTTTAAGGTAAAGCATTTATTTCAGTTATTCAGTAAATTTTTAAATGTTGCGAAACAGTATTATTATTTTTTTAATTATTTAGTGTGATCTTTCCACAAGAATCCCATACTGGCCCACGTCTAATTCAGATTCTACTTCTAGAACAAAAGTCTACAAGAAACCCATTACTCAGAGCTCATACACTATAGCCAACGGAGAGGAAAATAGCCATATCTTTGCCGTTACTTAGTCTTCTAAATAATGCAGTACACTGGAGTTCAGGACTCAGCTGTGTTCATATTATGCTGTGTTTGCACTATCTTGCACCTCATCTCTCGCACCCCTCATTTGCTTGCTGGGGTTCTATGCCTTTCCAAAATCCCTCCTGTCAAATATTTGTATCAAATGGGCTGAAAAGGGATCAAAGAACTTAAGGACAAAGCGATCATGACCATGACTCTAAGCTTGTGTGACAAGATTAACAAGATAGAAAAAGTTGAAGAGACCTCAGTGGAATTATTTTCTGTTTACTAGACACTTTTCTGCTTAATCACCAAGATGCCGGTGACACATCCAAGTCTCAACCCTGCTAAGCCATCTTTTTCTACCACCAGCTTCTTTTTTAACTGTCCCCATCTAGACTTCATTCACAGGAATTCAAAAAGCCCAAAGTGTCAGTTCATAAAATATGCACGGCGGCTTAAAGCAAACCTCTTGGGCTCTGTTGTCTCTGCATCCACATACACAGTTTTGCTCCACGTAAAGAAGACCTATCTTTACTAATGACAGAAAAAAGTGATGACAAGGAGAGGAGGAGAGTATTCGCCACTTTCTCCTCTACATTATGGTTCTACGTCTGAACTCGACTGCACAAAGTATACAGTTGTGAATTGGCTTTTCAAAACCTTTGGTGAAAGTCTGCTTTCTGCCTCCGGCCCATTAGGCAAACTTGCACTCATGTCCTCCCGATTCACAGTTACACATTCACACAACCGGGTAAAAAGAGCTGTGAGTAGAAGAGGAAGCTAGGTGGAAATTTTCCCCTGCATTACACTATAGTGAGACGTGAGTGGCGACACGACTTAAGAGGAAGGGAGAAAAACTTGTAATCTCAGCTCACAGCCTTTGAACTTGGCCCGATGAAACGCAGGCGACCCAAAGCAAAAGGTTCCAAAGAAAAGCTCACTGAAGATTACTCAGAATACTGATGCAGTGTGGAATCCAATTCCTCTGGGAGCCCTCTGAGAAAGTAAATGATATGTGTTGAGCAAGCGTACATACATGGAAATGTATTCAATATGCCATTCATGCTGTGCAAAAATCAGAAAAATAGAAGCTATGGGTAGAAGTTGGATACATTTATGAGTGCAACCAATTTTGAGCATCTGTGCCTTGAAGAGTGACCCAGCGAATGAGGTCTAGGGTCTCTTAGGTTTTAATTAGGGCAGCTGTTATGATTTTCATTATTTGTATCTATTTGTATGGCGAGAGCCTAAGAAGAGATGAGAGTATGCAGTGGGGTTGAGGTCAGGGGATACATGCTACTGTCTGGCTTTGGCTTTTTCTCCATCCAGCTGCTGCCGGTCTGTCAGGGAGTGGAGGTTTCCGGGTGTCATGTCCCTTGCCTCTGGCTTTTGAATAATGACAAAACCATGCGGAACTGGGGGCTGGAGGTGAAGACGTTCGCGCACAGCAAATGGCCATTTGGGCAAGCTTTGGCATTTGCTGAGAGCTGCAGGGGGAAACAAACTGATGCAAGAAACTACATACGCAGCCTAAAGGACTGAGATTTTAAAATTCCATGTTCTGTTCCACCAAGTACTCCATGACATGAAAACCTTTTGTGTGTGTGTGTGTGTGTGTGTGTGTGTGTGTGTGTGTGTGTGTGTGTGTGTGTGTGTGTGTGTGTGTTAACATTATGCATAAATGGGTTGCAATGCCATTTTCACATTTTAATAACTCAAAGTAAACAAGTGAAATTAAAGAGAAAAACAAAACGTGTTAATTTCATAATAATTTCCTTTTTAATCTAATATATATCTAATATATATCTGTATCTAATATTTACAGATATGCAAAACAACGAAACAAACAAAGAAAAAAATAAATAAGGAGATTGTCCAAAGTACTTTAGGGCTGTATTTTAGCTTTTCTTTCTTTTGACATTTTCTCTTCCTGAGAGAGAGTTGTAAGACACTGAGACAATCTTATTTGTATACCTGCATTGCACTGCATTGAGATATCTCCTCATGCACCCAGACTACCTTTTCTAACTCCTGTAGTTTTCGGAGCAACAAGTAGATACCAGTGATAAGTGATTCTTATTTAGTTTCCGCAACATAACCCGTTCTCTGCATCACACATATTTCAGAGCCAAATAAATCCTATAACCCAGGGAGAAGTGTAATAGCCTTTGTTATCACACTGACCTGACCAGAAGCAGCAGAAATGATTAATCTTGTGACATGAAATTTGACCAATAACTATTTCCCTCCTTGTGAATCCCAATTAGTCCAACTGTCAGTAATTTTTCTAACCTAATTTAAATCTAAAAGTTAAGTAAAATTACATTTCTTCAATATTTTTTAGATGTATTGCCGGATTTCAATTTTGAAATGGATGTTTTGTCTGAGAAGGCTCTTAGTCAGCCATAAGTCTGGCTCCTTGCAGCCATGTGGAAACGCAGCTTGTTGGCTTAGACTTGCTGTATTTACGCATGTTTCTAATTACACCTGGCCATAATAAATTCTACAAACTAAAGAAATGAGGAGAGGGTGCTGATTCGTGCGCGTGTGCTGGTTTGGGGTTGGTATCTGTTCCCGCTTTAAGAAAAACAAACGCTCTCACCCAATTTGTACCCCTCCTTCCATCCCTCTACATCCACATCTCTCTCTCTCTCTACGTGCATCACCGCATCCACACACCTATGCGCCCTCGTCTCCGTTTGCTCTCAGGATCTATATCTCGTCTACATTATCGAAGCGGTTTTGTGAGTTTGATTTCTTTATTTCTGAGGGAGAAAATAAAACACAGAGTAACTTTGCAGGGTTGGAGGGATAGGGAGCCGTGTGCGGTGCAGCATCAGCGACCCTCGCTTTGTCCCGTTCACTCCCGTGAATCTGACGGGTCTTGTTGTGTTCCAAACGGACTCCCACGCGTGCTTTGTGACGAGCGAACTCGCTGTTTCTTATTATATTTAAGAAGAAGATATACTTTATGT